>JAFHAW010000036.1:0-47596 GCA_019022515.1 Quercus aquifolioides | reverse complement strand
TAGGTACGCGGTACGCCCACCACCACAACATTTCTCTAGCTTTTTTTTTTTTTTTTTTTTTTGAGGAACAACCCCAAAACGGGGAAGAAAATGCATTAAGGAGGCAAGTCTTTTACAACAAGGCTGAAAATATTTGGCGGAACAACCTCCGACCAAACTCTTAAAGGAAAAGAGGACCTAGCATCCATAGCAAGAGCATGGGCAACGTGGTTGCCCTGCCGCCTTATATGGATGATAGAGTGGATTGAAAATAATCCCTTATAGACATAAAGTCTTTTACAAGATGACCAACCAGCGCATTTGATACAGCCCCAGACTGCAAGCTCTTCACAGCGAGATCAGCGTCGCCTTCAAAGCACACATGACGATAGAGTAATGTAAATGGAAGAGTAGTTGACTTGACTTGAAACAGGGGATATTGAAGTTGTGGACACAAACTCACGGACGAGGAGAAATAAATAACAGAGTCCATTCCCTTATTAAACAGGCAATAGATATCTAATACCCATTGGATCCGCCTTTGTTTCAACTGAGTTTCGAGCAATACAATCAATCACTACTAATCTACTCTAATTTCAATTTCCAATTCTGTAAGTTTTCATTTTTCATACTCATTCATCCCTTATATTTCTTTCCTTTCATTTTTTTTTTCTTGAAAAATGAAAAAAATCCATATCAAATTGTTTTCTTCTTCCCAATTGCCGTGAAGCAAGAGTTTCAACTTTCAGGGTTTAAACCTCGACTTGGTTTTCTCCTTACCAAGAGTGCTTAAATTCCGTAGTATTGTTTTCAAAAATCTATTAAATTATCTTTGTCTCATTTCCTATACTTAAATAATTTTCAGTCGTCCCTTCTTTGCAAAAAAAAAAAAAAGCAAAAAAAAGCAAAACAGGAGTCGTTAGCTTGTTAAAAACAGGAATTTTTTCCGGAGGTTTTTGGAGCCCATTGCTACTGTAATTCCTTGTCTCAAATGGGTAAGTTCTCACTTTTAAGTTAAGTTTTAACACACAATCATCTCTTTTTATTATTATCCTTTCACTCCCTGCCTGAAATTAAAATCCCACATCACATGTTCTCTTCTTCCCTAATTTAATTATTTTCTTCTTAATTTTTTTTTTAAATTTTTCTTTATTTTTAATTGGTTGTACTTCTTCTATCTAAATTTCCAACAGCTTCAATGAAGTGTAAAAGAGAGTCATCCCCATCACCATCTTCTTCTTCAACATGTCAGCCAAAATACAATGTATTTCTTAGTTTTAGAGGTGAGGACACCCGTACTAATTTTACTGACCATCTATATGTTGCTTTGAAACGAAAGGGGATTATTACTTTTAGGGATGAAGAAGAACTCAAGAAAGGAAAACGTATTTCTGAGCTCTTCAAAGCAATTGAAGAATCACAGTTTGCTATCATCATTCTCTCAAGAAACTATGCATCTTCTACGTGGTGCTTGGATGAGCTTGCCAAGATTATCAAATGCAAGGATGAAATAGGACTGGAAGTTTTGCCAGTTTTTTACAATGTGAGCCCATCTATTGTACGAAAACAAACAAAAACTTTTGAACAAGCCTTTATTGATCACCAGAAACGCTTTGAGGATAACATAGAAAAGGTGGAAACATGGAGAGATACTCTAAAAAAAGTGGCTGATATCAATGGTTGGGATCTGCATCTACAAAATAGGTAATTTCCATGAATTTCAAATGATAAGCTTCTTTTATTTACCATGAAGCATATAATTAGCTAAGAGAATATATCATAATATACATGGATTGAACTACATCATGGTATACTAGTTAAAATTCTGTTAAATTTTTAGGAACAGTAGAAGTGGTTGTGAATCTGGGCTTAGGGAAGCTCTGTGAAAAGATCAAAATGGAATTACTTGATTCAAGAATATATATATATATATCACTTTTGCTGACATTTTTTTTTTTTTTTGAGAATCAAATCTGCTGACATTAATTTTTTATATTATATTCTTTTTTGAATATAATATAATCCTTGATATGGAGATGGCCTATAGCTAGATCTTTTGCTTCCTCTTATTTAAGTGGATAAAGTTTTCTTATTGTTTGAAAAGTCGTCCAACAGAACATAAAAAGGTTTCCAAAACATTTTACTTAACAAATCATTACAAATAAACTTTGCAACGTTAAAAACTCTCCAAACTCCAAAGACAATTCCTCTCTCATCACGGTTCGACTATTGACCGCCATTAATTGGCAGTTGACCAGTATTGACTATCTGTGGATTTTTTCCCAAATGCCTTTTTTTTTTTTTTATTATAAATTTTTCGAATAAATTCAGACTTTAGGGTCAATATTAACATTTGAGGCTCCCAAATGACCCAAAAAATACAAAATGTTTTATTAGCTCATTTTCAATATTGCAACCAAATACATGACAATGAGTCAATTTTCTGACAAATATTTTTAGTCAAAACAAATGGAGCATTTATTTCATAGGAAAACTTTTATAAATTCTTCTTTGGCCCCTTAAGAATTAAAGTCATTCAAAGTGAAATTTTGGAGAATTATAACACTTTTATAACTCAACATGATGCAACCATCCAAAATTAACTTTTGGCAAGTTATATTTTGGATTCAAGGTGGGCATGCCAATTTCATAAAGACTTAATTTTGGCTCATTCATTATTTCGGTTAAAAAAAATTATCAAACCAATTTTTTCATTTTATTCCCATTCCCAAACCAATCATTTACATAATTTAATTTGAAGAAGTATAGCTTTGAGGAGTTTATCATTGATATTAGGGTGCTTTTGAATGATTTTATTCAAAGAGAAACATAACATACCTTTGGGCCTCTACTAAAGAAGTAAAAGCTTGGGTTTGTGTTGGCACAAAGGTATAAATCATTAGATTTTATTTTTAATTAATAGAAACCAATACCTCCTCTTCACTCATTTACCTGGTATACAAAGCTTTTTCAATTGTCTACTTTGAAAATTTTGAGTATTGCCATTTTTATTAATATTTTGTACTCAAGCAACCTCAAAGAGTCTTAAACATTTATATTTAGCATGTTCAACTTAAAATATTCCAATGAGGTTTCTCTCAGCAATCAAGCATGAAATGAGATGCTTAATTTTTTTCTCAATCAATGTATCTCTTGACAAAATAGATTTTGGATTTAGTGGATACAATATCACTGCTAACCTAAGAAAATTAGTGGACTAATTCATGAAAAGATATCTCCCAAGGAGTATCTTTGCCAAATATTTTCTTTCTCCCTTGATGTTTTATAATTGGTTTGGACCATCATGTAATTATTTTCTATCTTCTTTGTTGGCATGAGTCCGAAATTATCCAACACATTGTGAAAGGAATTACGGAGAAATTGAGTTCTAAATCCTCAAGCATTAACAAAAATTTGATAGGAATAAAATCTACGGTGACAAAATTGATCCCTTCATATTTAGGTTTTGGGAACAATATTTACATGATGGGGATTTGTGGTATGGGGAGCCTGGGAAAAACAACTCTTGCTAGTGCTATATATAATGAGTATTCTGATCATTTTGAAGGTTCTAGTTTTATTGCTAATGTTAGGGAAAGTTCAGAAAAAGGTAAACTATATAAATTACAACAGCAATTGCTTGACGAAATTTTGAAGGGAAGTAATAAAAAGATCTACAGTGTTCAAGTAGGAGTTAAAAAAATCGAGATTAGTGGGTTACATCATAAAAAATTTCTACTTGTCCTAGATGATGTTAATCACAAGTACCAATTAGAAAAATTGGCCGGAGAGCTTGATTGGTTTGGGTTGGGGAGTTGGATCATCATAACAACTAGAGATGAACATGTGTTGGTCCAATATGGAGTGCTTAAAATATGTAAGCCTAAAGGATTAGATTATGGTGATGCCTCAACACTTTTTTGTTTGAAAGCCTTCAAAAAGGAGCAACCCGAAGAAGGCTATATGCAGCTCTCCCAGAAAGTTGTAGAATATGCTAGTGGCCTTCCATTAGCTCTTGTTACTTTGGGTTCCTTTTTGGTTGGAAGAACAGTAGAAGAGTGGCAAAGTGCATTGGCTAGTTTTAAAAATATTAAAGGAAACATACATGATATACTTAAAATAAGTTACGATGGACTAGAGGAAATGTGGAAGGAGATATTCTTAGATATTGCATGTTTCTTTAGAGGGGAAAGGAAAGATGAAGTAATACAAATAGTAGAGAATTGTGGTTTTAATGCAAGAATTGGTGTAAGTGTTCTTGTGGAAAGATCTCTCCTAATGGTGGATGACGAAGAATGTTTTGGGATGCATGATCTACTATCAGAAATGGGTCAAAAAATTATTCGTTTTGAATCAGGTGGAAACCTTGGAAAGCAAAGTCGGTTGTGGCTTGTTGAGGACTTGCGTCATGTATTGGAGAATGATATGGTAAGAAAAATGACAAAGCTATAATTTTATTTCAATGAATAATATTGAGTTGGTTTAGTAAAATAATTTTGTTCAATAAGTATTTATGTAACAAAATCAAGAATAAAACATTCATTTACCAATTACCATGCTAATATATTGTCAATGATGATCTCTTATATTTTGAAAACATATATTATCTCTTTGAATTTGAATTTATTTTTCTTGATGTAATGAACTAATTATTCATCTCTTGGTTACTACCTAGAACAAAAAGGCTATCTTAACATTTTTTTTAATATAAAAAAAATCATTCTATAGGCTCTATTTTCTTTTTCCGTCAATTTAAAAGTAATGTTGTGATTTCCTCCCCCCCCCCCCCCCCCCCCCGCCCTCTTTGGTCTTGAATTTCTAAAAGGTAGAAGTGCACCTTTCAAGTTTTAATGTATGAATTTTAAACAAATTAATAAGAAAAAAGACTTAAAAAAAAAAAGATGTAATACAATCTATTAATAGGCCTTTATATGTAGTACATTTTACTATCAACATATGATGTTCTACTATAATTTATTAATTACTAATGGGACTTTTTAGAATCTGTTTGGGTTAGTTTTATGAAAATTCATGTTTTGAAAACTTTAGAAGTTGTGTTTAGAAAATGTGTTTTACAAAATGAAATTAAGTGTTTGGTAAAATATGTAGAAATTATTATTGATGTGAAAAATTGCAGCGAGAAAATGCAATTTTCTAGTGATGTCCATGAGCTGCTATTTGAAAATGCAACTTTTCTTCTATTATAAAAATGTAATTTTCCTAAAAATGCAAAACCAAACACCAACCTTATTGCACTTTCATTTAAATTTCTCTTTTTTCTCTACAAAATCGCAATGCCAAATGGTATATAATTTGAGGTACATTTTCCTATTTTTAAATATTAAATTTGCGGTTGGGCCAGCATATTGGAGGGCCGAGGGTCTTTAAAAGAAATATATATTTTAGAGAGTTTTATATATGGAAAACTTAGGGAGTAGATTTTATTTTTTTTAATCTCCTTTACAGCTTTAAAAACGGTATAAAAGTTGAATAATTTTAGTATTCTTGTCATTTGACTGCGTAAAACTGCAAATCACCAAGCCTTTGCTTTTGAAATCTTAGGCAACAGAAGCAATTCAAGCCATAGTCCTTCAATATGAGGAAATTGTTTTAATCTTTGAAGAAGTTCCTGAACTGTTATCATCAAAGATGTCTAATCTTAGATTGATGATAATTGAGGAGTTTGACAACTTGGATGACGAAGGAGCTGTTCTTAATAACCAAAGACAACTCTTTGTTCCTAATCAACTAAGGCATCTTAGATGGGACTACTGTCCTTTAAAATGTTTGTCATCCAGTTCCCAACCAAAGGAGCTTGTTCAACTTGACTTGAAGTATAGCAGAATCGAATATCTTTGGGAAGGAGTAATGGTAATTTTGTTCTTTTTAACTGCCTTTCTATTGCTTTTGGTTATCTCTCTTTTTTTAAGTGCAGCTACAAATACTAATTTCTACGTTTAACGAAAACTCTTTTTTACTTTTTTGGTAACAGCGTTCAGACAACTTAAAGTTCATTAATCTTCATGATTCCAAAAACCTTATCAGGACACCTGACTTTTCAGGTGTTCCGATGCTTGAGAGACTAGACCTTTCTTGGTGTGTTAACTTGGTAGAGATCCACCCATCTATTGGACAACTCAGCAAGCTCGAGGAACTAAACCTTTTTCGGTGTGTTAGCTTGGTAGAGATCCACCCGTCTATTGGACAACTCAGCAAGCTCAGGATTTTAAATTTGGAAAGATGCGAATCTCTTACCGATCTTCCCTGCATGTCTGCTGTAATGCAGTCCCTTGCGATGCTTAGTCTTCTGAATTGCCCAAAAATCAGTTCGTTTCCGAAATTTACGGGAATTATGAAAAGCCTATCTGAACTATATTTGGGTGGGACTGCTATTAAGAAAATACCACCCTCATCGATCAAGTTTTTGACTGCCCTTACTTTCTTAGATCTAAGAGGCACAGGTCTAAAATCGTTGCCAAGGCTTCCATCAACTGTAAGAGGTATAAATGTGAAACGTTGTAATTCCCTAGAATGGTTACCAGCACGGGTCAAACTGAGTATTTGGTCACAACCTCTCTCCCAATGGCTTCCGTATGATGAGAGGCACTGTCGAAAGGAATTTACAATATTGTTCCATTTCCTGCAGGTAATCTCTTCTCTCCCTCTCTCTCTCTCTCTCTCTTGAATTGTTAAATTATAATAATTAACAATAGTTGTGTTTTGGGTACAGGTACAGGGACTCCTTTGTCGTAAAACCGTTTATGGAACTTCTTCCAAAGGGAAAGAGGATGGATCTATAACTGAGTTTCAGATAATTATGCCGTCATGTTTAACTGAAATAGTGGAGAATTCAATAAGCATAGAGCTGCCTTCAAATTGGTATAATAGTAAATGGATAGGATTAGCTCTCTGGGCATTAGTACCAAATCCAGGGTCGACATATGGTCTAAGAGCTCGTGAGGTAGCTGTTGGTAAAATGCCTCAAAATCATTGTGCCTTTGAACTTGTAACTACCTGGATAAATGTTGAGGTCCAAACTCAATATTTCTTGAGTAATTACCTATTGTATTTGTCTCGTGATGAGTGGATTGCTACTGTTGGGAATGGTGAATGCAGTCAAATTAAGGTTATATTCGATAAGCTGTGTCCGCCAGACTTTAGGGTCAATTTGGTATACGAGCAAGATGTGGATGAGTTCAACCAAACAAATGCACAATGTTTGATTGCGAGCTTTGGGGAAGTACCCATCTATAAATTAACTGGTAATGACCATCTCAACCATCCTTCCCATTAATGTCCAATCCTTTTCTATCTTTTTTTCTTTCTAACTATACATCTGGTTTTGTCATTGGCAAGTAAGTCTCGTCATTTTTCTTTTTCTTCTTTTGGCTCACCATGCACAAGCAATCCCAATCACCTTGTACTTTCTGAGTTCCTGAAAATTAAACTTAAATTTTGCCACATGAGTTTATTGCCAATTGTCTAAGCCTCTATATCATCATCACTTACAAGAATATGATCTAGATAGGAAATACATTCTCAAGCTTCACCCATCACATTTCTCTATGGATTTTGCTAATGTAGATCTTTCAATCCTAATTTGGCATCCTATTTGTAACTATCAGATATTATGCTATTTTACATATTCATTTTGTGCTGGCAAATGCAATACAACTTTTCCTGGTAAATTTTTGAAATGTAAAAGCTAGAGACTATATAGTATTTCCTTCCTTACCATATATATTCTTTGTAATCATTGGTGTCATGCCTAACAAAACCTGTAGGAAGCAAACTCCAATTATTATTATTATTATCATACTAACTCAGGTTTACACATACATGCAGTTGGTGGTGATGATGAGGATGATGATGGGGATGCTGACGAGGACGATGATGAGGATGGTGATGAGGATGGTGATTGGGATGATGATTGGGATGTTGATGAGGATGATGATGATGATGAGGATGATGATGAGGATGAACTTTATTAATTTTTATAAGGTAGATGGTTTAGTCCTATTATATGGCATCCCATTTGTAAGTGTTCATGTATTATGCTAATTTCCATATTCACCAGCAAGAGAATTTTTCCTCATAAATTTTGAAATGTGAAAACTATAGACTGTATAGTTACTATAGTACTTACTTCTCTATCATGTCTATGTTGGGGAGATAAACACCTTGGGGAGCTTCCTTTGAATAATTAATATAACATATGGAGACACACTTTAACCCAATAGGCCTAAGCCCTAAAAAAAGGCTTAAGCCCAATGAGTATGTGCTCAATTATGTTATATTAACCACTCATTCTTCTTATTTTTATTCAATGTGGGACTTCATTCACACGTGTAACCCAACAATCTCCCCCTCATGTGTGAGTCTCTGCCACTCTGTGGGCTTCAAGACTTCTTTGTGGGCCATGAATAAGTCCTACTTGCTCCCCCTTGCCTAATGGGCTTTTCACTTCATCAACGCGTCATCCATGGGTCTCTCGTACGCCATCCATGGGAACTACGTGTCAACCCCGCACGCACATCCATGGGAACCCCGCACGTTCATGTCCATGGGAACCTCGTACCTCATCATTGTTTAGCACCATTTGCAATATTCCTTTGTTGGACTTTTCTTTTCTCCAGGATTTTTGTGTGTGGGCCATTAAGGCTTTCTCTGTCCCCCCTGGGTAGGAACCATGAACACCTCATCACCTTCGCCACAAACCACCATGGGCTCTGATACAACTTGTTGGGGAGATAAACACCTTGAGGAGCTTCTTTGAATAATTAATATAACATATAGAGACACACTTTAACCCAAAAGGCCTAAGCCCAATGAGTATGTGCTCAATTATGTTATATTAACCACTTATTCTTCTTATCTTTATTCAATGTGGGACTTCACTGACACGTGTAACCCAACAGTCTATACTTCATATAACCATTGGTGCTATGCCTTCCAGAAAGGGCAAGGAGGAACTCCAATTATACTGATTATTCATGAGTTAAATATTATTTTAATTGTAGTACCACACTACTCAAGTTTTCACATATATATAGGTGATAACAATTTATGTCTCTAGAAGATGACGCTCATGTCCTACTTATACTTTGACTGGCTGCTAAATAGTGAAGATTTTCTTAGCTTGAATTTCAGTTGAGGCTGCTGCTATTGGATGTGTATAAGCATTTCTGTCAATATGACTTTTTTTTTTTTAATACCTGAAAATCCTGGTATGTTGTATTGAATTTGTAAAATGGTTTCGGTTATAATGATTTGGAAACGTATTCAAGTGACATATCCTTGTATCTTGTTTCATAATGACAGTAGAATATGGTCTTTTCCTTTCTTTTTTAAAGGGGTTCTAGTCCGTATCTGTTTTAATGATTTCTATAGGATCACATTCAATTGAGCCTACTGTTATTGGATGGTATACAAGTTGTACTTTCAGGTAACTTTGCACAATTCTCTTGTGTAGTGATTTTGAGTTAATGTCTATGAGAGCATGAGTTGTGAATTTTGTAGACGTTTAGAAGCTACTACTTTTTATCAATCATGCTGTACGATTAGCTAAGCATTAATGCAATCTTCATTCTAGAATATTTCCTTGCAATTAAAAAATCAGCAAACATTGTTGGAAGCTTTAAACAAGTTCACCCTTGATGTAATCTTCTTTGATTTTTTCAGGGATTTGTCTAGTTGATAGTTATGGCCAAACCACTATATTGTTAATATCTTTCTTCAAATTAAATCAGCATTCAGGCCAATGTAGAAGCTGACGTTGCTAAAGGAATCTGCTGACAACATATAGAAGTTGATGTCAATCTTGGAGCATATTATGGAATGTGAATAATGATTAAAATCTTGACTTGTAATGAAGCACATATTTAGGAGCTACGACAGAAGGGACTTTTATATGTGAGCAGTCGGCATTGTGGTGATTGAAAGGTATGTACACTAGTCATATCATTTGAGCAGGTACCAATACACCTTTCAATATTAGATTAAGTTAACACGAATCTAATTTAAAATTAAAATCTACTAATTTGGTAGACAAAAACTTCGACTAGCCCAAACAAACAGTTTCTAATTACCAAAAGAAATAGTATAAACAGAGCTCTGTGAATTTTGGATGCTGGTTGTAGAACAACTGAAGTTCCCCTGGCTTGCATACAGGTTTCATTTGCAGCATAATAATTCATATCAAATGAATTAATATATGATACAGCAGCTGTGTGACACAATCTATCTCTACATACACTCTGGCTTCTTTCAATTTGCAGTGTGAAAAAAAGGGGAGCTGATGTCAGAAAATTTTGATGAATATGGCAGGTCTGTTGGTTGGAAAACATGGGATTTGATTCGGCAGCCTAAGCAAAAGTGGGGAACTGGGTTTCAGAAAGTTCAAACAATTTAATCAAGCCATAATTGCCAAACCAAGTTGGATGCGATTGCTTTTGACCAAGACATCCTTTGTTTCATGTGTTAAGAGGCAAGTATGGACATATAGCAAGAAGTGGCAAAGGTGGTTGAAGGGAAAGGACTATTGATATGGAGAGGTTTTGAAAAAGCTATAATAAGTGCATGATATGTAGGTGATACTAATAGCATTGATATGTGGGAGGGTCTTTGGATTCCATGGGTCCAGGGATTTAATGCCAACCCAAATAGTAATCTGGATTTGCAAAGGAGTCTTTAATTGTAAATGATCTTATAAACCATGAGGCTCGAGGTTGGGATGAGGCATTGATAAGTAATAGTTACGGGCCCGTGTGATGTATGTAATGATTTTGTAATGCAATATATAATATATATAACTTATTTTCTAAAATATTTGTAGTATCATATATTAAAATTATTCATCTATTATAAATATCTTCTCATGAAAATATTTAATCTTTAAGTGCATTTTTTTTTTTTTTTTGAGAAGGAAGCATCCTGATTTTATTCATCAATTAAAACTGAATCAGCTTGTACACAAAGGCGAATATCTGGTGGTACATCTTCCATCCAGACAGTTAAATTAGGCCTATTAATAGCCCACCTAGCCAAGCCATGAGCAACAGTATTTCCTTCACGGCGTACATGAGTAAAACTGACAGATTGAAGAGAATTTGACAAACATTTTGCGTCCTGTAGCACGTGTCCATGTAAGGCCAGAGAAGGACTTGGGTCTTGAAGCTCTCTGCAAATGGACTCTGAATCTCCCTCGATGACGACGATGGTGATGCCTAATTCCAAAGCAAATTCCACGGCTCTCCTCGCTGCTAGTGCTTCAACCTGAGCCACCGTTGTTGGGAGTGGCATTTGCTGCGAAAGTGAAGCCAAAACAGCTCCGTCTTCATCTCTGATAACGACGCCAATCCCAGCTTTCCCTTGCTGTGGGAAGATTGCCCCGTCGTAATTAATTTTGTAGGTCCCATGATCCGGTGGCTTCCATCTGGTATGTCGCCTGTGCTGCTGTCTTCCAACGGTGGGCTGAAGAGATTGAAACTCTGTTTTTCGGTCCTTTGACAGAGTATGCAACTGCTCCAACGGGCAAGCAGCTTCCTTGAAACGGATCTTGTTCCGCCGGTTCCAAACGTTCCAGCTCGTGAACGCCAAGAGGGCAGCGTCTCGCTTCTCTGTAAAGGCTCGCTTGAAAATGTCCTTCACACTCCTTCCTTCCATCTCCGCTAGCCATCTCCATTGAGGGTCTGAATTCCACATAACCTGCACATCAGAACAAAAGAAAAGGGTATGTGAACAGTCTTCGTCCTCCTCCTTACAAGCCTCACATTGGCCATCTTGTGTAATCTTCCTGCGGCACAGATTTTTCCTGACAGGCAGTGCCTCTCTACTAGCTCTCCACACAAAATTTTTTATCTTGCCAGGGACTTCCATGCTCCATAGTTCCTTCCAATAGGCTGAGTCGTGGGTTGAGCCTTGGAATTGCTCCGAATTCTCATGTAAGAATCGGTACCCCGATTTGACTGAATAGTTTCCGGAGGGAGTGAACGGCCAGATTAGCTTATCAGGTTGGTTTGTGGAGCTCAGTGGAATGTTCTTGATAGCCTCTGCTTCCTGAATTGAAAAAACATGATCAATGACATCATTCCTCCAACTTCTATTCACCGGATTAATCAGTACACCCACACACGAATTTTCCTGACCAAATAGAACCGGGGTGGATATTTTGGCTGATGGTTTTGAAGGCAGCCAATTATCACCCCAAATTCTTATCTGGTTCCCATCCCCCACCCTCCAAAGTGCTCCTTTTAAAATAACATCCCTGCCTTTTAGAATACTCCTCCATGCATATGAAGCCGAGGACGATTCCTTTGCATCTAAAATGGAGCCTCTAGGGAAAAATCTAGCCTTAAAAATTCTGTAAAACAGAGAGTTATCATCGTGGAGCAACCTCCAAGCTAATTTAGCAAGCATTGCCTCGTTAAACATTGTTAGGTCTTTGAAACCCATTCCCCCTTGGTCCTTGTGTTTACACATGTCTTCCCACTTCACCCAGTGTACCTTCCTCCTATCTCCTCTTTGACCCCACCAAAAGTTCCTTACAAGGGACTCGATCTCATGGCATAAAGTGACGGGGAGTTTGAAACAACTCATCGTGTAAGTGGGTATTGCTTGGATGACTGATTTGATTAAAACTTCCCTCCCAGCTTGAGACAAAAGCTTTCCTTCCCAGCCCTGTAATCTTTTCCAAACCTTTTGCTTCAAAAGATCAAAACTTGCTCTCTTATTTCTCCCCACCATAGCTGGCAATCCCAAATACTCTTCATATTGCTTTAACTCTGTCACTCCAAGAGCTCCCATAATCTGTCTTTGCATGTCAACTGAAGTAGACTTGCTGAAAAATAGAGCTGTTTTGTCTCTATTCAATTTCTGTCCTGACACCTTCTCATACGCAGCTAGAATATCCATCACCTTCTGACAATCATGGATGGTAGCCCTGCAAAACAAAAGGCTATCGTCTGCAAAAAACAAGTGGGTTAATTTGGGACCATTGCGGCAAATAGAAACTCCCTGTATGTCGCCTCTTTCATTTGCTTCTTGAATCATCCTGTGTAGCCCTTCTGAGCATAGCAAAAAAAGATAAGGTGATAGAGGATCTCCCTGACGAATACCACGACTCGGTGTTATTTCTCCAAAAGGTTCCCCATTTATCAACAGAGAATAAGTAACAGAAGAAATGCACTCCATGATTAAAGCCACCCATCGGTCATTAAACCCCATCTGAATCATCACCGCTTTCAAGAAAGACCACTCCACCCGGTCATATGCCTTACTCATATCAAGTTTGAGAGCCATGAACCCTGAATTACCAGAATTATGATTCTTCATATAGTGTAAAGTTTCAAAGGCAACTAGGATATTGTCTGTGATAAGACGACCTTTTAAAAAGGCACTCTGGTGTTCTGAGATAATATTAGGAAGTACTCTCTTCAACCTATTTGCAAGGACTTTTGAGAAGATTTTATATAACACATTGCAGAGGCTTATGGGCCTATACTCAGTAACATTTTCAGGATTTTTTCTCTTAGGAATCAAAGTAATGAATGTGTGATTTAAAGACTTAGGCAAACTGCCCGAATTTAAAAAACACAATATATCATGAATTACATCATCTCTTACCAGTTCCCAAAAATTCTGATAAAATAATAGAGGCATCCTGTCCGGCCCAGGAGCTTTGAGCAGTGCCATCTGCTTCAAGGCCAATTCTACTTCCCAAGCATAAAATTCTCCGGTCAAACATTCATTCATATCCTCTGTAACTACCTGTGGGATGGAGTCCAAGTCAGCCACCGAAATTTCTGGATTGGAGGATGAGAACAATTGTTGATAATAAGCAAGAAAAATGGCTGAAATCTGATCCGGTTTGGAGCACCAAATATTTTCATGGTCTTTTATCCCTGTAATAAGATTCCTTCGCTTCCTCTGTGTTGCTCTACAATGGAAAAAACGGGTGTTACGGTCTCCGTCTTTTAAATACATGGTGCGAGATCTTTGACGCCACATTCGTTCTTCTTTGTCCATAAGAGAGTTGATCTCCTTTTTTAGTTCAACAAGTTTGACCGAATTCCCTCCCTGGAGAACCAATTTCTCAACCCGTATGAGCTCCTTTCTTTTTTTTTCCAAAGCTTTCCTAATATTACCAAAACAGTCTCGGCTCCATTTGGTTAGAGCTATTCCACAATTTTCTACTTTCCGTATCACCCTTGTATTTCCATCCTCATCGCACCTGACATGCCAAACGCCCTCCACAACTTCTCCACAACCCTTGTCGCCTATCCACATCTCTTCGAACCTGAACAATTTCTTCCTCGGTAAACAATCCAGTTCCGACTGTTCAATCCATAGGAGCTTGTGATCGGAGGTTGTACTGTCCACATGATGAACCCTTGTACCAGGATATTTATCAAACTAGTCATAGGAGACCACAGCTCTATCTAGTCTCTCCCATATTGAAACCCCATTGCTGTAATGTTTGCTCCAAGTAAAAGGAGAACCCTTGAAGCCAATATCCATAAACTCGCATTCATCCAGCACATCACGAAACAGCTGCATCTGCCCAAGTGGTCGTAACCGTCCTCCAAACTTCTCGGATTGCTTAACAATCTCGTTGAAATCCCCGGCGCACAGCCAAGGTAACGAGTTTTGTTGGTGTAATCGGCGAAGAAGGTCCCATGACTCATGCCTTTTGTGTGTCTCAGGCTCACCATAGAAGCCGGTAAACCGCCAAGCTGCCTCTGTGTTTGCATTGATGATCATATCAATGTGGTTCAAAGAAGAAGACACAACATCAACTAGAGTGTCATTTTTCCAGTAGGCCACCAAGCCTCCACCTCTATTTATTCTCTGAACAAAAAATTTCTTGTCAAAACGAATCCGATCTTTCACATAATCTAGCCTTGCTTCGTCTGCCAGTGTTTCGGCTAAGAACACGACAGCGGGAGCTTTTGCCTGCACCAAATCCGCAAGCTCTTGAACTGCTAGTTGGTTCCCAAGCCCCCTGCAGTTCCAAACGATGCAACTCATTGCGCTTGGCGGGGCTGAAAAATAGCCTTCGCCATTATCTGAGAGTTTTCTTTATCCTCGTGAGAAACCAAAATTTTCTTGCATGGTAACTCACTGGGATCAACGACCATATCAATGGGACGCTTCGGACCAATGAAGTCTGCATGGGAATGTGGTGTGTCAACATGTTCACGTACAAGACGTTTCCATTTTGACTGGGATGAGTTTTCTGCATGCATGGGAGCATTGGGAGAATTTGTCACGTCATGAAGAATGGATACATGAGGTTTGATTGGTTGATTCCCTCTTGGTGGGGTCAGCGATGAGTTTTGAATGGGAGCCAGCTCAGACCTTAATTTTTCCAAATCAAAAGTCTATAAATTTTCCTTTTGAGGAGCATTATTCTCGGTTTGACCAGAGATGGGTGCATCCTCATAAATGCCAAGTTCCTTGTCTATCTCCCGTAATTGCTGAGAAAACGATTCTCCATTATTTCCGTGATCCTGGGACACAGAGCAATTATTGCCTTTCATGGGAGCGGAATTATGTGGATTTGGATTCTGAAATTCCGCAGAATCAGCATTCAGTTTGGACGTTGCCATATTGGGATGATTCACTGGTTTTTCCTTTGGTACCGTCTCTGCCACCGAACCGGATTTTGACTCCCTCCGCCGCCGAGAAGACATATTTTCCACCCTGTCCTCATAGAACCCCGTAACCCGGACAACACTTCTCCTTGACGGACCCGACTAAGTGGCTCTAATCCAAGAACCAAATTGCTGATCTTCAGTTCTGAGTGTGCCCTTACTCTGGATCCATATATCGCAGTCCCTGTCACCATGATCAAAACAACCACACCAATAACATATATTAGGTAATCGTTCATACCTGAAACTTACCCATGTTTTTCCGCCTTCTTCAAAAGTTACTACCCTCCCACGGCATAGTGGTTGGTAGACATCCATTGTGACCCTTACTCGGACATAATAGCCTCCCTCACTATCCGAGGTCTTCGTTGATCTATCCACCCAACCAATCGCCTCGCAGATGTCTTCAGCGACTGACTTACTTCTATAACCAACTGGGATATTGTGGACTTGAACCCAAAAGGTTACCTTATCAAATTTTAAAAGATCCAGGGGAGTTTGTCTTTCATACCTCTCGAGAACCACCAAGTTTTTGTCAAAACTCCATGGTTCGCCTAAGAGAATCCGGTCAACATCCTCCTTATTATCAAAAATAAATAGAACCTTATGAGATCCTTCCTTGGTCACTGTAAACCCATTATCTGCCCTCCAAATCGGCTTGAAAGTCTTAGCTATTGCCTCCATATTCAGTGCCCTTCTAGTGAGAAACTGGGCTGCTATGATATATTCTTTAGAACACCTGTCTTTCTTGAAACATAAATCATCCCCTTCCCTTTCGGATAGAGATAAACAGTTCCAGTGCCTTGTGAGATCTTCCATGAGAGCACACCAAAAAAACAAGAAGAAGAAAGAAAGTAAAAGGAGAAAAAGAGAACTGGATCCGACTGAGAAAAAGAAAAACTGGATCCGTCCAAGAAAAGGGAGAGAAGAAGAGGGAGAAGAGACTGTTTCCCAGAACCCCAAAAGAGATAAAAAAACCACAAGCCCTACACGTAACTCTGTCACGAGAGGGGAGGAGGAACCTTACAGGAAGGTACGGCTATTCTACTGGCTAAGTGAGGAGGAGAACCACCTTCCTTGAGCCAGAGAAACAGTATTGTCCCTTTAAGTGTAATAAACTATTAATTTAACCCTTTACAAAACCAACCAGGGCAAGTTTTTATTTTTATTTTATTTTTTATACTAAAATAAACAATACCATATTGTTTTCTTTCTCAACTAATGAAAATTTTATGTTCACTAAAAATAAATAATAAAAAAACTATATATATTAACTGTTTTTAAAATTTTCATTTACACCTATTATGAGCTTTGCAAAAAAACTCAACAATGATTATTATTTTGAATGAGGAGACTTGGAGGAAACTAGAAATCCCATACACCCCCACCCCACACACACACACACACACACTACTACAGCTTCGTGTATCTGCATGATCCAAAAAAGTCAATTTTTAATTGCTAGGAGTACTACGAATCTTATTACATTAATTGAACTCAAAATTGATGTGTAATGCAATTCAAATATTCATATAGTTCTCTCTCAAAAAAAAAAATATTCATATAGTAAAACTTGTAGTAACTTCATTTATTTATTCATTTTATATAAAGCTTGTAGTAAATGGCATCTGGAGAAAAAAAAATTTTAATTAACGTGGTGCTTCATATGGCTATTAGCTGGTCACCACGAAATTACTCATAGTGTGAGAAGTAGAGAATCATGGATAGAGTTCTAATTCTACGAAAAATGATCATTGTTTCAAAAGTTTGGCCCTTGAAGACATTCTTATTTCGGGCATTGCAGATTTGCCACAAGGTTGTGGGGGAAAACAAGTCTCCATCAAGAATCCAAATTAATTGAAATTGGTGAATTAAAGTATATAAAGGAATTTGACATATTCTTTCATAGGTAGAGAAAATAAATATATTCCCGATTAGTTCCTAAACTTGACTTACAGAGAGACAATCCTTAAAAATGTGCTTAGGGTCTTGGGGGTATTATAACAAGCAAGTGCCATCTAAGATGATATTTCTGAATCTCTCATGGTAAGTCAATCTGAGGTATAGAGTTGATTTTCCAAATCCATTTCAAGAGGGAAGTCTGGGATGAGGGAATGCCACGTCAAGAGTGATTTGGTAGGTTGACTAGAGGTTGTCTAAAAAAATCTATTCTAAGGAGCCTAAGTTAAAGAGTCAACTTGATTGGAAAAGGAGGGCTTTGCCAAAGCCCCAATGATTATTAAGATCTATTGAAACAAGGTGATAGATTGTGTTGGGGGGAGGCTTAGTGGGCCGAGTCAAGCATCCTATAGAGGCGGAGGTAAGGTTAGGTCAAATCTCAGTCAATCTGTTGGCGTTGGACTACCACCTTTTAAGGGAATAAAGTTGCAATCTTACCATAAAGTATAGTTTTTGGTGTAATGGCTAAGTGCTTGTACCTAAGTGCTTCTACAGTTGTACCTAAAAAATTGTATCAAGATTCCAATTCTCGTGTATCCCAAATACCTATAAGTCTGAGGTCCATATCCTCCCTGCCTCATGGTTCCCAAGCTTGTCCAATGGTCATTCAGTAAGTTAATAGACATGCCATTTTTTTAATTATCTGGGCCAAGTCCTTACTACATATCTCCTTTGTTTCACATAAACTAAGCCCAAATGAAATGACAGACTTTCGTTTTGTGGTGTGATTATTCAAGAGACATTTCCTCTTGAGCGTTGATGCCCAAATCTCCTCATACGGCCCAGGTTCTTTTAGCAAGAAGGGCCTTGTTGCAATATGAGGCTCGCTTAATACCTAGCCCTCCTTATGTCTTTGGTTTGGGTAGTTGTGTCCTACCCAACTAAGTTTAGTTAAGGTCTTTTTTCTTTTTTTTTTTCTCGTGTATGCCCCTACAAAAAAAAATGTCTTTAATTTGTCAATTTCGAAGGTTTATTCCTGATTTTTTTTTTACACAAAATTATAGACATTCCTATTTATGCTATCGTTAACAATAGAAACACCAAGAAATTTTCAAGTTAAGTTGGGTTAAGTCACAAGTTCAGTGCAAAATATGTGTGTGTACGGTTGTATGAGGTAAGGTGTGTGTAAATTTTATCTATTTTCAAAACTCTAGACTAGTAAGGAATATTTTTTTAATCAATCTTGAGGAGAAATAAAATTTAAATTTGCTGAATTTTTTTTCCCCATGATTTTATAGAATTCATTTAGAACCCTTTTAGTTGCTTGAGAATTCTTCACAATGGCTTCTGTAAATAGGACAAGGTCATCTGTAAAGAAGAGGTGAGTAAAAATTGGACACCCTAAAAGATCTTATGCCCACCCAATTCTTATTGACCACTCACCTCTAGATTAACCAAACCAAGTACTCCATGCAAATAATGAATATATATGGGAAGAGTGGGCCGCCATTGTCAGATTCCTCGAGAAAATTGGAAGGAATTCCATCTTTTACCGTTCACTAAAATACCAAGACTAAAGGATGACACACGAGGCACAATAAGCTTTATTCTAGGCAAAGGAAAACAAAAAAAAAAATGATAGACTATGATTAATGAAGCTCCATTCCAACTGGTCACAAGATCGATTTTTAATAACATACTATTTGCCCTTAGAGGTATTCATGCGGAGAGGACATCAACAATATCATGCCTAAGTTTCTTTGTAGAGTGCAAGTATAGAATGTATATGAATGAACTTTCAAAATCTATACTGTAAAGCTTCACAAAGTAATTCAACACCAACTCTCTAAACCCTCTCTAGAGAGGGTTTAGTTACAAATTATATTAGTGAAAACAAAGTTAAAATGTCAATTTAGCAAGATTGGTTTATCGTTTACCCTAATTTCAGTCGAATAAGGGTTAACCGAACTCTTTTTTTTGAGTTTGCGCAAGTGAGAATGAAGTTGCTCCAACAATCTTATGAAACTAACTCTCAATGCCTAACTCAGCTATTTTAAATATAATGGTGTTAGCACTTATTTAGACACAAAAATATGCTAACACACCCTAAATCCTACCTCTAAAGTCCTTCATGCATGCATCACAATGATAAAAAAAAGGGTACATCAGAAAATCCATCTTTACCACCATTTTTCATGCTTCAATTTTTTATCCAAATGCTTGGCGAAAATATGGTAATAGCAAAAAGATTGGCTCTTATTGTCATCATTAACATGGTATTGTCCAAAATGAGTCAAAATTGGTCTGAAATGATTTTCACATGGCCGGCTCAATAGTTGACGCAATTAATGCAATCACCTAAGGTCCCCAAATAAAAGAAGGCCCTCATCTAAAAAAAAATTATATATAATATATTTATCTATAAATTTTAATTAAAAAAATTTTAAACACTTTTATTGGTCAATAAAATATATTAAAAATGTCACATTATATCCTAAAATGCAAAAGATTTAGCTATAGGACGGTAGGAGTACAGGCTGCACTGCACAGGCGCACAGCAGCACAGGCTGCACAGTGCGCAACTGTGCAGTGCAGCCCACAGGTACAGGCTGGGCCGGTTACTCACTATTTTTTTTTTTTTTTGAACATGATTTCTCACTTTATCTATTATTATAAATTATTGCATATCAAAAAGCAAGAAAAATATATTTTAAATAAAAAAATTTAATATATATATTATTTGAGTAATATTTAAATATAAAAATGCCCTATTTAAAATTTTTGCCTAAGGCTCCCAAAATTGGTGAGCTGACGCTAGATTTCCATACAATATTGTGACTCCCCTGGAAAACCTGAACAAACTCTAGAGTTGGTCGGGTTTGATATCATGCACTATAACAGCTAAAGTTATGTAAACGTCCTCATTCAAACCAAAACAATCTTTATATTTTTACCGGAGGCATAAGTCAATACCTCATTACTCTTTCTATTGAAAGCTCGAAAACGTGTTGAAAACACACGAGCTGTTTAGACCCCCTAATTAAAATTACGGCTCGATGGATTTTACACAACTTTAATACCAAGTGCGGAATAGTGTAAAAACGAGCGGATGAACAATAATGCTACTCTAATCCATAAACTAAACAACACAGCAGTATAATGGAATAAAACAAGAGTAGGGAAGAAAGATGCAAACACAGAAAACACCAAGACGTGTTCTCGAAGAGGAAACCGAAGAACTCGGCGAAAAACCTCTCCGCCGCCCTCCAAGCGGAAATCGATCCACTAGACAATCAGTTGGGATACATGAGTAAGCAAAAGACCCTCCAAGCCTAATCTACCCGATGCACCTAAGCCCTCCAAGCTCCTACTCCAACAAGGCTTCTCGGAACCGTGTCTTGTCTAGTTCTCCGGATCCCGCAACAAGCTCCATGTTGCATCTGCCATCCTTGGCTTCTTCCAATGCTTCCCAGCAGCACCAAAACGTCACTCAACACTCTCAAGAGGTGTGGTAAGTGTTTGGGCTATCAACCTCTCAATGGTGTGGAAATGGAGAGGGAAGGGTTGAGGAGATACCACAAGCAAGTGTATAGAGAAAGGTGGGGATGACAATCTCTAATTGCAAATGTGTTTGGCTAGGGTTTTCTCTCTGAAGCATTCCTCAACATTTGTGGGTAATGGGGGTTTATATAGGATAGGTGCAGAATGTGTGAGTCAGTCAGTACAGGCTGGCAGAACAGCATGTCTCGCGGGTGTCTCGCGGGAAGGCCTTACCCGCGAGATACTCGCGAGAGACAGCTGTCTCCATCTGTCCTGACTCTTCGCATTCCAGCATGTGCAGGGCACATGCTTCACTTCGCGGGAAGCTTAGTCGCGACATACCCGCGAGATTCCATCAGCTTCCACTTTGCTTGAGTCTTCACACACTCTCTATCACACACCCCTTACATCAATTCCCACAACAAATACAGGGTATAAACAATTGAAAGTAATTACAATCAAATTTGGCACGGAATAAAAGCCAACAAAACACATAGTTGTAAATCACAACTTTACACTATTGATTACAGTCCATAATAAGTTCTCCCATACGAACCCATCTTTGTACAACAAGACATTGGCACTTTTCTCTATCTATTTCGAAGGATTTAAACTGAATGAGGATTGCCCATTGTAACTATGTTTTCCATAGAAACTCAAACTAGCTAGAAAAAGAAAGCCTTTTTAGCACTTTGTAGAAGGCCACATCACATTGAAAAAGGTGAATTGGTTAAAAATTATCTTATGCTGCGTGGATTTAAGTCTTGCCACGTGGGTGGTACAAGAGGAGAAAAATCATTTCCTTGAAGATGGAAGATTGAATAGTCCCTCCAAAATGAAATATAAATAGAATAATGAAAAAGAAGTGGATAACAAATCAAATAAGGAACTTATTCATTTAAATAACAATCCAAATCTATTACATCAAACCATTAATAATAAAATATAAATCACACCACACCCTTCCAAACAAGTGGCCAATAACCCAAAAAAAAAAAAAAAGAAGCCAATATGGCCCCATTCACTATGTGAGCGTTTGGATAGTGATGAATGTTGCGGCTGCATTTTCATTTCACGTTTTGGACTTTTTTCTTTTTCTTTTCTCTTTCTCTTTCTTTTCTTTTCTTTTCTTTTTTTTTTTTTTTTTTTTTTTTTTTTTTTTTTTTTTTTTTTTTTTTTTTTTTTTTTTTTTTTAGGCGTGTGAGAGAGTAACGGGCTACTGTGCGGCTACTGTTCAATGAACAGTAGCCACACTTGTTGACTTTTTGTCCATAAACAGTACACTTGTGCACTATTTACGAACCCACAAATTTCACTTCTTAGCAACTTTTTCATTAAAAATAGGTTCTACGGTACTATTCACACATTTAAAAATTTTTCCGCTACAGTGTTTTCAGTTTTCAGTTTTCAGTTTTCAGCTGTATCCAAACGTACCCTATATATTAATTTCATCCACTAAAATACTTCTTAAAATACCGAAAAAACCAAATCCTTTGATGTCAATTGGGACCCGCCAAAACCCATTCTGAGAATACAGGTGGCTTTCCCTCAAAAACACAATGGCCTTCAGGTACTATTCCATGAAACAGTGAATCCTTGTATACTCTGCTACAAAATCCAATGCCTTAGAAGCCATAGAAGCCTAGGAGCCCTCTCTATTTCCCAGATTCAAGTTTTAGTGCTTGAACTAAATAATTAGCAAGCCCAGCATATTCTTTTTCAATTACAATCTTCTCTTACTATACTTTTATGACTTTTTGTAAGTTAAATTATATCCCTCCTAGTCATAGATGCTATAGAAAATCAAATACATATAACAATTTAATATAGAGGGTTAAGTTATCCTATGTACTAAAAAATAGTGTTATATAATTTGAAAGTTACCTAGGGGTCCCAAAGAGAATCATTTTGCATATCTTCCCATTCATTTTCTTCAATGTCATTGGAGAACGTCATAGACTCTTCCATTGCCATTTGCATCCACATCTTGCTGGGTGAGTCAAGAGGGAACTCGTTAATGGCCTCAATCTGGCTAGGAGAGAGCCTCACCGTGACCACTCCTTGAGAGCCTCGAAGCCTTAAGGCCGCTTCATGAGCCGCCATGCGTATGTGTTCAGAATTAGAGCTAGCAGGGCGAGGGAGGCTGTGAACCAATTCAGGAAAGTTGAGACGTGCCTCATGTCCCCTAAAGTGTAACGCAGCAACATCATAAGCAGCAGCAGCCATTTCAGGTGTCTCAAAGCTCCCCAACCAAATTCTTGTTTTCTTGCCTGGCTCACGAATCTCAGACACCCATTTGCCCCATTTCCTCTTCCGGACTCCTCTGTAGCTAGACGATGCAGCACCATGGCTAGTACTGCTTGTGTTACCGCTAATATTTGGCTCTTCTTCCATCCACTCAAGTTGCTAGAAAGCTATATTATTGTTTAGTTCAAGTAAATGCACTGGTGAATGATAGTGTAATCTGGTTATAAGTATTTATAGATGTGGAATTATGCGATTTGACTGAAACGTGGTGAATTAACATGGACTGAGGTGAGCTTCCACGTAGTTGCACCATTGAAAATGATGTGAATATGTGCATGGTCACAACTTTCTTCATGTTAATTTGCATAAACCCAAAAAAGAAAACAAAATAATAAAAAAAGATAAAAGTATTTGAAGGAACCAAAATTTTTAGAAAGGACCAGTTATAGCATGCCGAGTTAATTCATTTTGAATATTTATTTGGTGATTGAAGAATTAAAGTTGTATGGAATTTGTAGCAGGACCAATAAGATAAAAATTGAGGGACATAGTGTTTCCTATTTAGAACGGGGTTTCTCTGCAGGTGGCATTAAAAATTTTGGACCCACTAATCCCACATTTGGAGCTGAATCTTAGATCAGGCTAGAGATAAAGATTGTTGTACAGTTTTCTTTTAGAAAAAGTCCATTTTTCTTTGGCATAAAATCAAAGCACGAATAATATGAAAATGACGTTATCATCATAGATTTTTGAGATCATGAACAGAATCTTCTGAGTGACAAAAAAAAGAAAAAAGAAAAAAAAAAAAGAATTGAATAAATATTATAGATAGGATCTGATAAATGACAAATGAAAAAGGAGCTGGAGAAAGGAATCACAAAAGTACAAATAGAATAAAGTCCTAGATAACGTTCTATAATAATTAATGGATTGTTAAAAGAGGTTTTATTTATTTATTTATTTAGGAAACAACAATATTTATTAAAACACATAAACATAATGTTATATATAAAGATTGAAATTCTAACATACACAATCAATGTGAGATAAATATCTTTATATTTTTTTTTTTAAGAAACAATAATACTTATTAAAATACACAAACATGGAAGTAGTATATAAAGTTTTTTAAATAGACTTATAATATACATAATCAAGATTGTTAAAGAGTTGGTTATAATATATTTGTCTAAGGGACAAAATGAAGCTAATATGTTAGAAATATTAAAAAATTTATACATGATGAAAACATATCTAATCCTAAAAGAGTAATTCAATGTTTAATAATTATGTTGTTGAAGTAGTATTTAATACAATTTATAGCATTTATGGCGTAATTCTTCCTTCATATCATTTTTAAATTAAAATATCACAATATTTTTTTGCCCCTTGAATATTTAATAATATCCTATATTTTATATTGATATTGTATAGCTAATTTTCTTTTTAAATCATCTACTTTAATCTCTTTCAAAAATAATAGTTATTTTTTTATGTCATTATAGATATAAAACTACTTAACTAATGCGCTATAGCTAATTGTGGGGGGTGAAAGCCCAACCTAATGTAATGGGCCTGGGCCTCTACTTGAAGACTACCGTATGTTCGAAGAGAGGAAAATGTGCGAGAAGGAGTCCGCATGGAAGAAATATACTTGGAAACGAACGGGGAGTGTAGTCCGAGGAGATCACCATTGGTCCGAAGAGATCATCTTCCTCGGACACAGAGCCTTGATCAAGCAAACACCTGGGAGGTTCAAGTAACCTTCCTAACAGTTCTAATGATAAGTGTGAACCTCAGGCGCACATGAGGATAGCAAGAACGAAGAAATATCTAGAAGACAAACTTCAACCACCACATTAAATGCACTGCAACTACTTTTCTGGCCGCATTAATGTGAAGAAGACCCCTGAACAGTACAAACTCAGCTACCGTCATTTACACAAGACTAAAGAGGATACCTGATGGGACATGTACTCAAGTGGATGTTTAGGATGATGAACAAGTGGACGATGAAGATGAGGGAAATGGGTACTATATAAGGGGGAGAAGCCTCTGATAAGAGGGGGGGAAACAAAAAAGAGAAAAAAGAACAAAATAACTTTACTGTAGCTCTAAGAACTGTAATCAACTTTCATTCAATATATTTCCTCTTCGGACGTTCACGTTTGCACTTGTTCAAACTTGATTGCATGTTAATTCATCCATAAATATCATAGTTCATCACTGTTTCATTCACAACCAGCCCAGCTCTTTCACCCACTCTCTACAAATTCATTGTTCAGGGTTCATTGGGCTCATAATCCGAACCTATTGGGCTTGGGCTACAAAAACAGACCCTACACTAATAATATCATATTCATATATCTTTCACAACTCCCTTTTTACAATTTAGTGTTTTATTATAGATATCACCAAATGTGAAATTGGGTTTCTTAAAAACTTGTAATTGAAATATTATAACATTGGTATTTATATTTTATGTGAGTGTATTAGTATTGATATTTTGTGTAAGTTAATGGTAGATCACTACCTGGTGAGCTACATATATTAAATTAGTATATTAATTCACATTTGTATGAATACGTAGAATTAATGAACTTGTAATTTTTAATGTGTTGTTAGTGAAGCACTAGGGCATGAATTCTCAAGATAGATTATTATTTAGATAAGTTCTTAATAAATCTTAACTCAAATTTTTATATCACTATATATAATTTTGGAACCCCTTGAAAAAAGAAATTGGCTTTGCTAATATGATTATTTCGTGTTGAGTAACATTAATGGACCATACAACCAATCCAATAAGGTACAAGTGCGAGTAAAGAAAAATGTATTTTATATATCGGGTATATAAATTTATATGAAATATTATCCTCACACACGATTGTGCATGGGATGCGAATCATGGGCTAAAAAATTGTCCCCACAAGAGGTCTCATATTATTGCCTCGGAACTCACAAAGTCAATTGTGCTTGAAAGTTCCTAAACTGTGAAAAAGGGTAATGATTTATGTGTTTGAATTTTTTTTTGTCAACAACAATTCTGGCTTTTACAATAACAGTCCTTTAAAATGGATCAAGGACATTGTACTCGTATGGTATGGTAGAGATTATTGAGGTAGTAAATTTTTTTTTTTATTTGAAAAGTGATTTTTTGGGTTTGTCAAAATTCAGAAAGTGATTTAAAATTAAAAAAAAAAGAAAAAAAAAGAAAGAAAAGAGAGAACTCAAAAAGCTGTTTTCTAAAAAAGAAAAAGTGTTCAACAAAACTTTTTCTTTCCAAAAGAACAAAATTTAGATGCAGTACTTTAGGTGCTATTCTTTAGGTTCTTCTCTTAAGATTCAGTCATGTGATTACTTAACTAAAAAATACACTTCATTCCTATAAAAAAAAAAAAAAAAAATTCACATAGCAGAATTTTAAAAGGGAACTTAAAGAATAACACCTAAGTACTGTACTTAAATCTTGCTCGTTATAATATACCACTTACCCAAAAGACTCTTGAAAATTATTAAATTCACATTCAACATCATATTAAAGGAATTCACAAGCTCTTGAATTTGTTCAATTAGATGGGTAGATTTATTTAATTTGATCCTTAGTTCCATTGGCAGATTTAGAATTTCACTTTAGGGGGCCAAACTAAATATTAACTAATTAAATAAGTTCCTTCTCAAAAAAAAAAAAAAAAAAACTAATTAAATAAGTATATTATTTAATTTATTAAAGAATTTTAATTTTCATTAGGAATTCCCTGTAACGCTAGCTATGCCTAATATTGGATTTTTTTTTTAATTTCTTCAAAATAAAAATCAATATTTCAATTATATAGTATATAACTAATTAAATACATAAATATGTGTGGGGCCAGAATAAGTTAGGCAACCCCGGCCCACTTCAGACTAGGCCCAGAGGCCCACGCCGAGGACGTGTCCTAGGTCCGAGGACGAAAGTGTAGAGCCCAGGGCCCAAGGAGCATTGCCGAGGTTGGTTACATCCTCGGGAAACCGAGGTCAGAAAGTGGGCAAACAGCATGCCCTTAAGGGGAACCTCCCTAGGCATCCAAGGAGCAAATAGCAAGAACCAAGCAACGGACATTGAAGCATGGTGGAGGAGCAAGTCCCAGGTGAACTGTCACCTCCACATTAAATGCCCTCAACTAACGCCCTGGCCGCATTAATGAGGATAGGACCTCTGAACAGTGCCGTCTTGGGCGCTGCAACCCACAGGAGGGATGTGAATGCGGCTGATGGGACAGGCTCTCAAGTGGAAGCCGGGTTGATCAACAAATGTAGGGCTCGGATCAACTGGGAGAGAAGTATATAATGTAAAATGTCCCTCTGGAGAGGGGGACGGACGGAAAACCAGAGAAAAGGAAATACTGTAGCAGTGTATTCTCTCTCAACCATTGTAACCTTTCTTGAAAGAAATAAGAACAACTTCAACCTCTATAAGACCCGTCCGAGGAGTCCTATTGTGCATTCCGACCCACGTTTAACTTATCACAATCCACGAACAACCATGCATGGCCGTTGCATTCTTTACTAGGGCCTAGCTCTTGAGCCCATACTCTATAAATTTATTGGAGGGTTAGCTGGGCTTGGGTCCACTCTCTCAATCTGCGGAGAGCGCTCGAAACCGGTCCCTACAATTGGCGCCGTCTGTGGGAAGAGCTTGTGTGTTAGTAAGGACAACAGTCAAACATGGTAGGATCAAGCCCTCACCAAAGAACTCCCAATCGACTTAAACCGACGAAGTCAAGACATCAGGGTAACTATGGCGACCCTGGGGGCGGTCAGAACGACAACAGACGATTTCGAGAAGGAAGCGTGCGTACTTCAACGGCGAGCGAAAGCCAGGGGGACGGGCACGTTCCCCACAAGCGCGACGATGGCCAGGCCACGCGATCGGAAGAGACCCATAGCCACGCCTCCCAGAGAAAGGATGATAAGGTGGCCATGTAGCGCGAGATAGACGATCTGAAGAGGAAGCTACGCCGTGCGCAGCGGAGACAGTCCGAACTCAGCCCTGACCTGCCCTCCGACGACGAGAGTGATGACGAATACAAGCAGAGGTCAGATACCTACCCCTGGAGAAGGCTATACTGGCGGTGGTCCACGCCACGAGGAAGCTCCCCCATTACTTCCAAGCTCACACGGTGGTCGTCCTAACCCAATTGCCCTTGAAGTCTGTACATATATGTTTTGACGTCAAGTATATGCCCCGGACCTCCATTGTTAGGACATATATGTTTTAACTTGTTTAAGAACATATGTCACTTAGTTATGTAAATTGGCTAATCCTTTGACAAAACGCACTCTCCTTGTAATTGGGTAGATCTAGGTGTTTTTAATACTTCAAGAAACAATGTTTCAAGGTCAAGTGTTGAAGTCATCAAGTCTGTCCAAGAAAAAGCAAGCTGAAGTGCAAAGTTTTTAAAGCTCGACACCTCTCGATAGCTACCTCGACACCTGCTATCTGTCAAGATTTAAAAAGTCAGAATTCCAATCTGATTTTCTTGGGATCCGTGAATATGTTTTTGGGACTTCTTTTCTTCTAACCCAAAACATATAAAAGGATTATTTTAAGAGCCGTTTTGGGTGACACAAGTTGCATTATCATTGAGCAATCTCTGTTTAAGCAAATTGTGATCAACAGACGAAGTTCTTGACCTAGTTCATCTTTCATCAAGAAGTTGCTGTGTATTTGCACCATAGGGTTTTGTAACCAAGCATCTTCCTGCTATTCATCAAGTGGATGAACTGAAGAACTTTGCAGCCAACCATTCTTCCTCAGTTGGTGTTCTGAAGTCGTGTACTTGGATCCGCACATTGGTTAGTCACGTACTTGGGAGCCGTGCATCAAAAGTGGAGACTGTCACTACAAATCAAGTCCAATTGGGTATTGGGGTAAGGGTTCAACTGTAGGTTGGTAAGGTACTTGGAATTCCTTTACTTGTAACCGCTTGATTTGATAATAGTGGAGTTTCGGGAGTGGTGACCTGAAAATCACCCGGTGGGGTTTTTGCCATTAGGGTTTTCCCCATTCGTAAACAAATCACCGTGTTATTTATTTTCCGTTGCATATTTAGTTGATTGGTGATTTGTTTGTGCTTCCATAAAATTGCATGATTAATTGATTAATTAATTACTTGGCTAAATTAATTAATTAGGGTTAATCACAAGGGGTCATTCAGATTGTGACCTAACAAGTGGTATCAGAGCAGGCACACTCTGATTAGGATTTAATCTTTGTTGTGTTGATCCATTGACCCCTGTTTGTCATGGATAGAGGACAATCTTTAATTATACCTCCTTTATTTGATGGCACTAACTATGCATACTGGAAAGTACGCATGAGAGCTTTCTTGCAGTCTTTAGATGAAAAAGTGTGGCAAGCTGTAGAGATTGGCTGGACTAAGCCAACAGAAGATCCGGCCGATTGGGATGATGCTAAGATCAAGGCGGCTAACTTCAACAGCAGAGCGTTAAATGCCCTATTTAGCGCAGTCACAAATGAGGAGTTCAAAAAGATATCCTCAACTGAAACTGCTAAGGAGGCCTGGACCATCCTCCAGACTACCTATGAAGGCACAAAGGCTGTCAAAGACTCAAAGCTTCAGAGGCTCACTACAAGCTTTGAAGAAATTAAGATGGAGGAGGATGAGTCATTTGATGAGTTCTATGCCAAGCTCAAGGACATAGTGAACTCAGCCTTCAATCTTGGGGAAACCATCCCTGAACCCAAGATTGTAAGGAAGGTGCTCAGATCTCTACCTGAGAGATTTCATGCCAAGATTACGGCAATTGAGGAATCAAAGGATATAGACAAGATTCCTTTGACTGAGCTGGTTGGAAACTTGCAGACCTATGAAATAGGGTTATCTAGGATTGGCAAGTCCAATAAAGCAAAAGCATGGCCTTGAAGGCGAAGAGCAGTGATACAGATGAGTCTTCTGATGATGAAGATTCCAAGATGAAGTCCTACATCACTCGGCAGTTCAAAAAGTTTATGAAGAATGCCAATGGAAGGAACTTCGACAAGGACCGCAGGCAGTTCAGTTCTTCTCAGTTTAAAAGCCAAGACAAAGGGAAGAAGGATGCTAAGGAGGGCGGTCAGTATACTGTTCCCGCAGGACCAAAGTGCTTTGGTTGTCATGGGTTCGGACACATGAAACATGAGTGTCCTACATATCTGAAGAGCATTGGGAAAAGCAAGGCCCTTGTTGTAACCCTAAGTGACACTGAGCCTGAAGATGATTCCGACAATGAGGATGACGGAATCCTAAATGCCTTCACTGCCACAGTCAATCCTACTGAAGGGATTGTTGAAGAAGTGGATGAAGAAGAAGAATTGGTGGAGTCCAAATTTGAGAAGATGGATGATCAAGATGATATCCATTCAGCCTATGAGAAGCTTTACAAGCTCTCTGAAAAGCATGAGAAATTATATAGGCTGGCCACCAAGAAGCTCAGTGAAGTGGAACTCGATCGTGAAGAGCTGTCCACAAAGTTTGATGAGGCAAATCAAACTATTGGAGCACTGAGATTTGAGAACAACTTTTTGGCTGAGAAGACCAAGAAGCTTGAAGCGGAGCTGTTTCAAGTCAGAGCTCAACTAGAGAGGACCTCAAGTGCAAAGCTTGATGAGATGCTTAGCAATCAAAAACCTGCTTCGGATCGAACTGGTTTGGGGTATGGTATTTCTTTCTCTAATACTGCTTCTACTAGCAATACTGTTTTTGTTCCTCCTGCTAATAACATTGAAATTGAGAACTTTGATGTTAAAAATAAATTAGCTAATGAGAACTTAGACAAGGGAAAATCTATCTTAGGAGCACCCCCTAAGCTAGATAAGAAAGATGCTAAAAACCCTAGGGCTAAGAAGGCTAACTCTCAAAAGCCCAAACAAAAGAAGCAGCATCTCTGTCATTATTATGGAGCTGCCGGTCACACTCGACCAAATTGCTATAAGTGGTTAGCCACTCAACAGAGCAATGGCATGATAGCATCTTGAAGCCAATCTTAGCTTCAATCCTCTCTTGCTCCTCTTGGAGATCTTCTGAAAGCCCTCATGTTCCTTTCGAACTTGAACGGTTTCAATTCTTCCCCCTTACCGCCGGTTCAAGGATTCAATCAAAGGAAAGGTTCTTCCAAGATATGGAAGAAAAAGGACTCTAAGTGATTTTATCACTTTCTTCTCCCTTCTTGTTTTTCTGTTTGTTGCATTGCTTGTGTGTTTTACTTTTCTGCCGAGTCAGTCTAGTTTTTGCTTTGCTTTGTTTAACATGTTTTTGTTTGTTTATTGTCAGTTTTGTTCATTTTGTTTTTAATATAAAAATAAAAAAAAATTGAAAAATCAGAAAAATACAAAAACAGTGTGTGTTTTGTGTACTTTGGTATTTGTGTACCTTGGATGGCCATTGAAACAAAGTTTCTAAGCTTTGTATCTATTGTAGCTTAGATGAGCATCTCTATGCACAGCTAAGCAAGTGAGCTTTGTGGCTCTTGTTTGTGATGAGTAAGATTAAGTTATCTCTTAAACTTAACACTCATATCACTCTTTTTGACGGGTAGGACTAGAAAATCCTAAGAGAAAGGCATAAATAACCATCTCACCACTGTTACCCGCCAATCATAGTATGACACCTGTATGCTTCGGCATAGCAAAAGTGCAGTGTCATAGACACTTGTATGCTTCAGCATAGCAAAAGTGCAGTGTCAAAGACATTCGTATGCTTCGGCATAGCAAAAATGCGATGTCAAATGCTTAACATCTTGGGTATTTCTTTTCTCTCTTTTTATGCCCGTGCATGATATGCTTAAAAGAAAATATGCAAAGAAAATATAAAGCAAAAAGATTAAATATGCTTTAAATATGATTGCAAGCGTGTTTTCTAGGAGATGTGGGAGTTATAGGATGTACCTCGAAGGTGATAGTCCCCATCAAACAGTTATGATTGTGTGTGAGTTAAAGTTATTTTCTCATATCTCAGATCGTCATAACAGCTATACACATATGCAATCTTGCGATATTTTTCACACACAACACGCAATATTCTTTGCTACTCTTGATACATGTGCAGGTACAATGTGATTTGGCCATCACAAGTGTTTACATATGCTAATGTATGCTCACTAAACTGTCTTGACTTGTTTTTGAAATATAAAATTAGTTAGACTTGTTTAGTGTGTGTGTGGGTTTCTGAGGATCCATGTGCTTTTAACTTCTTTTGAGAGATGATTTTGAGAGCTTAATATGTTGTTTGGATCTATGGTTGAGGTGTAAGTTGAATTGCATTCATGTTTGTGTTTTTCTCTTCTCGGAAAACTGCTTTTCACTGAATGCTCGACACCTCCTCGACACCTGGTCATCTGTCGAGCTTCTCAAGCTTTTCTTATCGCAATCTCGACACTTCCCTCGACACTTGGTGGATCGATTGAGAAACCTTCTGTCTTCTCGATACCTTCTCGATACCTTGTCGATCGATCGAGCTTCTGATCTCTGAAATTGGTCTTGTACCTCGACACTTTCTCGACACCTCAGTTGTCGAAGGCCATTTTCTCGATACCTTCCTCGATAGCTTCCTCGATACCTCTCGACACCTCAGCTGTCGAGAATTACTGAGGTGCCTATTTAAGAGCTGATCGCGATTTTCTTCATTTCTCACTCGATCTCTCTCGATCTCTCCGTGTCTGTTCATCTCCCTTTCATTCTCCTTTCACTCAAATCCTCCAACCCTCTTGGATCTTGCTCATTCCTTGCTTCAATCACTTGGTAAGATCTCTTTTCTCTTCCTTTTTCATGCATTTCATGTTTTGAAAACCTAGTTTTTGGGATTTTTCATAAAAATTTGGGGTTTTTCAAAATTGTTGAGTTTTTATTGAAATTTTGGGTTGGGTTTGTACTTAGATGATTTTAAAATGTCATACATTGCATTTCATGTGCATTATAATGATATTTTCATGCATTTAGATGTGAGTACTTTGTTTATATGCTGATTAGGATTGGATTGGGCTGAGCCCATGAAGTTTTTTTTTTTCCTTTGCATGTCACATGCTCATGCATTCCCATGCATACATACTTGTTGTTCAACATATTTGATATATTTGAACTGTGTTGGGACTTTTCTGAGTGTCTCTCCCTCTCTTTCTCTCATTCTTTTACGTTAGTAGTGTCTATGGCACCCAAACGTAAATCCACTCCTGCTCGGAACCCTCTGCGTTCTAGAGCATCTTCATCTTCTGATTCTGCTCCTTTTAACATTCGGTTCCGTGATGGAGATGCCCAAAAGGCATTTACTGAGAACTTTTCTAGACGAGGTGTTCATTCGGAACGCCAAGTCATTTGGTGGACTTCGCCGACACTGACCTTCCCTCTGTCATTCACAGTAGGGGATGGGGGTCACTGTGTGACATCCCGGTCACTTGCCCTCTCGTGCTGATACAGGAGTTCTACTCCAACATGCACGGGATTGATCTTTCAGTACCTCATTTTGTCACTCACGTTCGAGGTATGCGCATTCCTGTCACACCGCAACTTGTTGCGGATGTGCTTAGGGTACCTAGGATAGAGTTTCCAGATTACCCCTCTTGTAAGCGTCTGAGGACTGTGTCCAAAGATGAGCTCATTTCTGCTTTTTGTGAGCGCCCTGCTGATTGGGGTGAGCATCAGTTTACATCATGTAGGCCTTTTGCTAAAGGTCCTAGATTCATTAACATGGTGATGACTTTTGTTCTCCATCCTCTTTCTCACTATAACTCTATCACAGAGCCTCGTGCTCGATTTTTGCTTTCTCTACTTGAGCATCTTACCATAGACTTCCCTTCTCACTTCATCCGGTCTATCATAGAGGTTTATCTTGATTCGGCGTCCCATGATAAGCTCATCTTTCCTTCTGCTATCACGCGAATTCTACGCCATTTTTCCGTTCCCTTTCCAGTGTCCGACCATTTCACACACATATCTGCCATAGATGCCGCTACCGTAAAACATAGTGAGGCGCAGTTTAGGTCGAGACAGCCAGGTGCCACTCCTCCCTCCCGTTCAGCGCCATCCAGATCAGCTTCATCTACATCTGCTCTTTCTTCCTCTTTAAGCGATGTATCCCTTGGTGATATCATGGCGCAGCTGCAACGCATGGACACTCGTCTTGATACACTCTCTGCTGAGTTGTATCAGGTGAATGTTCGTGTGGGTCGTATTGCACGACGGCAGGCGATCATGGGTGGATTTGCTCCAGAGGCTACTCCTTCACCATCTACTCCAGCATCGTCAGATTCTGAGGATGATGAGGATTATGATGATGATGATGATGATGGGGATTCTAGCTCTGCCGATGAGATGTCTACATGACACTCTACCCTTTGTCACTCGTGACAAAAAGGGGGAGTAGTTTTGGGCTATGAGAGTAGTCATCTTAGGGGGAGAGTTAGTATAGGACATTTTTTATAGGGGGAGTGTTGTCATTTTTTTTGAGGGATGTAGTGAGGCTATATGTATTTTTTTCTTTTCTCTTAGATACATTGATCTTGTATATGAGGTCCTTTGACCATTCTTACATACATTGTACTTATCTTATCTCTTATATGTTGATGTATGTTTCTTTCACCTCTCTCTTCATGTGTTGTTTCTTTTCTATCTTTATACACATGTTCTTTATACTTGTATGCAATCTATTTATTTCTGTTTCACACAAGATGCCTTGATGAGTTTTGTTTAAAGTGTTTTAGAAATACAGGTTGTCAAAGTCTACTTATCATAAGCTCTCTTCTTGCAAAGTTTTTCAAGAGTTTGTGTTAGGATAGATTTTATTGTATTCAACAAGTGAATATGAGTTGAGTGATTTATGACTTCTCTCATATGCTCATTTTTTTTGTTGTGGTTTTGTCACGGATTGCCAAAGGGGGAGAGTGTTAGGACATATATGTTTTAACTTGTTTAAGAACATATGTCACTTAGTTATGTAAATTGGCTAATTCTTTGACAAAACGCACTTTGCTTGTAATTGGGTAGATCTAGGTATTTTTAATACTTCAAGAAACAATGTTTCAAGGTCAAGTGTTGAAGTCATCAAGTCTGTCCAAGAAAAAGCAAGCTGAAGTGCAAAGTTTTTAAAGCTTGACACCTCTCGATAGCTACCTCGATACCTGCTATCTGTCGAGATTTAAAAAGTCAGAATTCCAATCTGATTTTGTTGGGATCCGTGAATATGTTTTTGGGACTTCTTTTCTTCTAACTCTAAATATATAAAAGGATTATTTTAAGAGCCGTTTTGGGTGACACAAGTTGCATTATCATTGAGCAATCTCTGTTTAAGCAAATTGTGATCAACAGACGAAGTTCTTGACCTAGTTCATCTTTCATCAAGAAGTTGCTGTGTATTTGCACCATAGGGTTTTGTAACCAAGCATCTTCCTGCTATTCATCAAGTGGATGAACTGAAGAACTTTGCAGTCAACCATTCTTCCTCAATTGGTGTTCTGAAGTCGCGTACTTGGATCCGCGCATTGGTTAGTCACGTACTTGGGAGCCGTGCATCAAAGGTGGAGACTGTCACTACAGATCAAGTCCAATTGGGTATTGGGGTAAGGGTTCAACTGTAGGTTGGTAAGGTACTTGGGATTCCTTTACTTGTAACCGCTTGATTTGATAATAGTGGAGTTTCGGGAGTGGTGACCTGAAAATCACCCGGTGGGGTTTTTGCCATTAGGGTTTTCCCCATTCGTAAACAAATCACCATGTTATTTATTTTCCGCTGCATATTTAGTTGATTGGTGATTTGTTTGTGCTTCCATAAAATTGCATGATTAATTGATTAATTAATTACTTGGCTAAATTAATTAATTAGGGTTAATCACAAGGGGTCATTCAGATTGTGACCTAACATCCATAAAAGGCCAGGTTCTGGCGGATTTGACGGCTGAGTTCGCTGAACCAGTCGTAGAAGTGACAGCCGAGGAGAAGAGCTGTGATGAGAAATCAGTTGGGGCAATCTCCATCCCGGAGTCATCATGTTGGAAAGTATATGTGGATGGCGCGGCAAACCAAAGGGGGTCCGGAGTGGGGCTGGTCCTAATATCCCCTGAAGATCATGTCATTGAGAAATCCCTGAGGCTCGGATTCACGGCCACAAACAACGAGGCCGAGTATGAGGCATTGCTGCAAGGGATGATCATGGTGCAAAAGATGGGAGGAAGGTCGATAGAGATGTTCTCAGACTCCAGATTGGTGGTAGGACAAGTAAAGGGGGAGATGGAAGCCAGGGATTCGAGAATGTAGGAATACCTGAGCCAAGTCAAGCGCTTGCAGTTGGAGTTTCGCCCCTTCAGCTTGTCCCATATTCCTAGGAATGGGAACAGTCATGTCGATTCACTTGCCACACTCGCAACCTCCTCGGCAGGGGCTCTGCCTCAGATCATACTTGTGGAGCACCTGGAGAGGACAAGTGAAGTGCCAAGGGGAGTAATCCCCGTCCATCAAGTTGTGATGGGTCCCAGCTGGATGGACCCCATAGTGAAATTCCTCAAAGATGATGTCCTGCCTAAGGAGAGATCAGAGGCAGAAAAGATACGGAGGAAAGCTCCTCGGTTCTGGTTGTCCGAGGACCACAAGCTATACAGGCGCTCCTACTCTGCCATATCTACTGTGCGTTCACCCCGAAGCGGCAGAATCCTTGCTCGAAGAGCTGCACGAGGGAATTTGTGGGAGCCATACGGGGGGGAGATCCCTGGCTCACCGAGCCGTCACTCAAGGATACTGGTGGCCGGGAATGCAGCAAGAGGCCCAGGAGTATGTCAAGAAGTGTGACTAATGCCAAAGGTTCGCCCCAAACATCCACCGGCCAGGAGGGGTCCTTAACCCTTTGTCCAGTCCATGGCCTTTCGCCCAGTGGGGCTTGGACATTGTGAGACCTTTCCCCAAGGCACCAGGGAACAAGAGTAATCTGTTGGTGGCCACAGACTACTTCACCAAGTGGGTCGAGGCCGAACCACTAGCCAACATCAGGGATGTAGACGTGAAGAAATTCCTTTGGAGGAACATAGTTACACGGTTCGGGGTCCCTCAGACCCTCATCTCGGATAATGGGCTCCAGTTCGATAGTAAGGCCTTCAGGAGGTACTGCTGTGAACTTGGGATCACAAACAGGTACTCAACGCCAGCCTACCCTCAGGGGAATGGACAGGCCGAGGCAGTCAACAAGGTCATCGTCAACGGGCTTAAGAAGAGACTGGATGATGCTAAGGGGAGATGGGTAGAAGAGCTGCCCCACGTCCTCTGGACGTACCGGACTACGCCCCGGCGCTCAACGGGGGAAACACCTTTTGCCATGACTTATGGTGCGGAGGCAGTGATTCCCCTGGAAACCAACTTCCCGACGCTAAGGACGAGCTCCTTCACCCCGGACAGCAATGATGAACTGCTGGGGCGGAGCCTGGACATGGTAGACGAACGAAGAGAACAGGCAATGATCCAGCTGGCCCACTACCAGCAAAAGCTCAAGCAGGGATATGACACCAATGTAAAGCTCAGACCACTAGCACCGGGAGACCTGGTGCTGAGAAAAGTCGTAGGAACTGCCAAGAACCCTTCTTGGGGAAAGCTCGGACCCAACTGGGAGGGCCCCTACCGAATTACTTCAATGGCAAGGATAGGAGCATACTATTTAGAAGATTTAGATGACAAACCTGTACCTCGTCCATGGAATGTAAATAACCTGAAAATGTATTACTATTAATAAAGAAGCCTCTTTTGATTCAGATATTCTGCCTATCATGATCACACGTCTCACGTCCCAACGCCATTTATATCTGGGTGCTAGACAGAACCTAGGTCTTGCATGGTCCAAGGACTCAAGCCTACGGGGAAACTAGTTACTTACAGCCAATTGAAGGCAGCAATTGTACCTAGGTCTTGCATGGTCCTCGGACTCAAGCCTATGGGGAGCTAACCACTTATATTGAAGGCAGCAATTGTACCTAGGTCTTGCATGGTCCAAGGACTCAAGCCTATGGGGAGCTAGCCACTTATCTTGAAGGTAGCAACTGTACCTGGGTCTTGCATGGTCCTCGGACTCAAGCCTATGGGGAGCTAACCACTTATCTTGAAGGCAGCAATTGTACCTAGGTCTTGCATGGTCCAAGGACTCAAGCCTATGGGGAGCTAACCACTTATCTTGAAGGTAGCAACTGTACCTAGGTCTTGCATGGTCCTCGGACTCAAGCCTATGGGGAGCTAACCACTTATCTTGAAGGTAGCAACTGTACCTAGGTCTTGCATGGTCCTCGGACTCAAGCCTATGGGGAGCTAACCACTTATCTTGAAGGTAGCAACTGTACCTAGGTCTTGCATGGTCCTCGGACTCAAGCCTATGGGGAGCTAACCACTTATCTTGAAGGTAGCAACTGTACCTAGGTCTTGCATGGTCCAAGGACTCAAGCCTATGGGGAGCTAACCACTTATCTTGAAGGTAGCAACTGTACCTAGGTCTTGCATGGTCCAAGGACTCAAGCCTATGGGGAGCTAACCACTTATATCTGGGTGCTAGACAGAACCTAGGTCTTGCATGGTTCAAGGACTTAAGCCTATGGGGAAACTAGTTACTTACAGCCAAACCAAAGTGTCAGACAGAACCAAGGCACTGCATGGTCCTCGGACTCAGGCCTGTGGGGAAGTTAACTACATTGAAGAGATCCTAAGTGTCTACTCGAAGAAATTCTATCTGGTCCTTAGGAAACGAAAAGTGCATCAGAGCATACATGCCCTCTCATTATAATAACTGATGCCACGATTGGCCGAGATGCAATTGAAGCTAAAATCATGCAAGTAAAGAAAAAGCGGATAATGTGCAAGTAAACAAACAGCCACAACAAACAGAAAAAGAAATAAAGCTCTCATTTCATTAAGTCCAAAAGAATTACACCAATGGAGTCACATTACAAATAAAGAAAAAGGGAAGAAAAAGATGCAAAAGTGAAGCGTAGCAGGCAGAAGCGCCAAGGAGCCTAGTCCTTCTATTTAGTTGCCCGCTTCGGTGGGTGGCTGGCCCGTAGCTACCTCAGGGTCCTCTGAGCCCTGACTGAGGGGGATGGCCTGCAGAGGCACGGCAGGAATAACTACCCCCTCGGCAGAAGAAACCTGGGCATCGAGGGAAGGCTTTGCAGCCTGCTAAGGCGCATCCTCGTTGGAGCCATCACTCAATTCAACCACCACGGGAGGATTACTCCCTTGGACTGGCTCATCAGTGACCCCAGCATCTGAGGCCCTTTTGCCCGGAGTAGCAGCAGTTTCCACAGCAGCCTCCTCGGCTTCAGAGCCATCTAGGGCAGCCTCGCGGATGGCAAGGGGGTAGTATACGCTCTCCTCCTTCCACAAGTCAGAAGAGGCCTCCACCCCAGCTTGTTTGAGGGCTTCATTCCAAGTTTCAAAGCAGTAGCGCCTACATACCCCAGGGACTTGGGATTTGTAGGCAGCTGCTGTCTCAGCTGCCCCAGTAGTATAGGCTGCCTCTTCAGCTTCATCCTTGGTGGCCCAGGCCTCCTCCCGGCCTTGATCTGCCTCAAACTTGGCCCTCTCGGCCTCCCCTTTGGCCCATTCGGCCACCCTCTTGGCCTCCTCGGCATCGGCCACTTTCTTCGTCAAGCCAGCTATCTGATCCTCGGCGAGTTTCAGCAGCCCCTCTACCTCACCCAGACGTTTCGTCTGAGTTTCAGCCTGCCTCTAGGCACCCTCATGGCCTTCAACTCCTCCCTGGCCTTGGCAAGGTCCTCCTCGGACGTCTTGAGGGTCCAAGTAGCCTCCAAGCGCTTATCGCGCTCTAAATCCATGGCCTTTCCATGTTCATTGGCCGTCTCTTCCAGCCTGAAAGTGGCCTGGACAGCCTGCCAAACGAAACAGATAAGTTATAATTAGCCGAGCTCAAAAAAGAAAGGAAGACAGAAAAAACTGAGACAAGAAAAAGCACAAGTGTTAAGGTCTTACCATCCCCAGATATCGCTTGAGGCAGAGGAAGACGTCCCTACTCCTCATGGTCCCCAGCTCCGCCATGTCCGCGGGAAGGAGCAGGCATCTCTCCACAGCGTCGGCCACATACGCGCCTTCGCCATCCTTAAAGTCCCTGAGGGAGGAGTCATTCCTCAAAGGTGCCCCGCGGAGCATTGGGGCGGGGAGCCAGGCCTGGACCTCGGGCGGGGGAGCGACCTGTTTATCCTGCGTTGAGGAGCCTATCCTCAGTTGCTTCGATGGCCGCCGAGTGCCATCGCCCTCCCGCGTGGGCCCAGATTTGTCCTCAAGGGTCCTCTTGCCCTTGTCCTTCTTCTGCTTAGGGTCAGCAGGCTCGTGCCTAGATGGCGGGCTCGCCTGAGGCGGAGGAGGAGGAAGCCTGGACTGTGTTGAGGCCGACCTGGTCTGAGCAGGACGAGCCTTTGGAGGAGGAGGAGAAGGAGGAAGCCTCGGTTTGGACTTCCCTGGCTGACCTTCGATTAGGTCGAGTAGGGTGGGTTGGCTTTCTTCTTGTAGCCCATCTCAAGCCGAGAAGATGTCTCTGACGCTAAAAGGTCTGCCTCAGTTAGACGAGGATTACCCAAGTCTCCAGAAGGGTCCTCGGACTGATGGAGTTGCTCAAAAACGCTAAAATCGTCCTTGGCAGGACCAAAATCTGCAGCGTCCCCTTCCCTCTCTAAGTCCTCTTCCGCGGCCTCTGGGAATGTGTGGGAAGACGAGGGGACTGCTACTGTGACGTCTTCTGGAGCGGAGGGATCCTCGGGAAACTCGAACCCGTCCTTGGTCACTTTTATTTTCTGCAGCCGGGGATCCTTTGCTTTGATAACGTACTTTGGGGCCGCGAATGACTTTTGGAGTGGAGTGTACCCCAAAATCTTGTGCGCGGCTCTGACTTGGTAGTCTGCTTCGTTCTCAAAAGCCGCAGACCTGAGCACCTTCTGCAAGTCCTCCCTGTTGATCAAGCTGAAGTGGCGCGCGAAAGAGTGCGGATCTGCAAAGAGAAAACACATCCACGGTTAGAAACCAAACAGTACAAAAGAAATAATGCAGAAAAGAAGTTAGAATCTTTGAATCCCCTCCTATTCCCACTGCCCCACCTGGTGTTCCCTCTGTCGTCGGGCAGTGAAGGCCATCGTGCCACGCTCCAGACACGATGAGAAAATCCTCGTTCATCCCCTTGTTGGACACGGGGAGGCACTAGATGAGCCGAACCCTGTCATCCCTCGTCCTCATGTAGTAGGACTTGTTCTTCAGATGTTGAAGATTGTAACAGTAGTTCACATCATGATAGGTCAGCCTTAGACCCATCTTCTCATTAAGGGCATCCACACTGCCCAGAATTTTGAACATGTTGGAGGCGCATTGGGTGGGGGTTAACCGAAATTATGTAAGGTAACCCCTCATCACCGGCCCCATGGGGATCCTCATCCCCCCTTCAAGGAAGGCGATGATGGGAATCACCACCTCACCTACCTGCTTCCGGAGGTGCCACTCCCCCTCCTTACAATACCTTAAGCCCACGTCGGCCGGTATCTTGTAATCGGCGATGAATTTCTCCATCGCCTCCTCAGAGCCAACATACTTCTTAAGTCTACCCATCCCAAATGACGCCTAAGAGAACTAAAAGAGGAGCGAATGAAAGAGAAGGACGAGTAGAGAGGAAAAAAGCTCAGAGAGGGATAGAGCGACTTACAGAAACGAGGAGGAGCTCCTTGGACTGGCTTTTTATGCTGGAGATGGAGGTGGAAATTTGGTTGGACTCTGAATGGAGGCGCAAGAGCTCTTGATTGTAAATGAAAAAGGAGGAAGCGGTTCGAATGGGTATTTATACCGTAGATGGAAGAGCCGCGCGAGTTTTCCCACCCATAAATGCTAGATGCATCCCCACCGTTAGATTGTCATCTGCCCGTTGAACGTGGGGAGCATAAAGCCGCCCGAATTTAATGCAGGACACGTTACGCGCACCGAAGCGCCAATAACGCACCTTGGGCAGGTGAAAAGGCTCCAATGCTGACGAGGGACAAGACTCGATTGGACACGAAGTAGGTCCGAGGATATCAAAATCCTCCTTTCCGCCCGAGGATGCGGACAGTAAGATTTTGAGGGGCTATTGTGGGGCCAGAATAAGTCAAGCAACCCCGGCCCACGTCAGACTAGGCCCAGAGGCCCACGCCGAGGACGCGTCCTAGGTCCGAGGACGAAAGTGTAGAGCCCAGGGCCCAAGGAGCATTGTCAGAAAGTGGGCAAACGGCATGCCCTTAAGGGGAACCTCCCTAAGCATCCAAGGAGCAAATAGCACGAACCAAGCACCGGACATTGAAGCATGGTGGAGGAGCAAGTCCTAGGTGAACTGTCACCTTCACATTAAATGCCCTCAACTAACGCCCTGGCCGCATTAATGAGGATAGGACCTCTGAACAGTGCCGTCTTGGGCGCTGCAACCCACAGGAGGGATGGGAATGCGGCTGATGGACAGGCTCTCAAGTGGAAGCCGGGTTGATCAACAAATGTAGGGATAGGATCAACTGAGAGAGAAGTATATAATGTAAAAAGTCCCTCTTGAGAGGGGGACAGAGGAAAAACCAGAAAGAGAAATACTGTAGCAGTGTATTTTCTCTCAACCATTGTAACCTTACTTGAAAGAAATAAGAACAACTCCAACCTCTATAAGACCCGTCCGAGGATTCTTATTGTGCATTCCGACCCACGTTTAACTTATCACAATCCACGAACAACCATGCATGGCCGTTGCATTCTTTACTAAGGCCTAGCTCTTGAGCCCATACTCTATAAATTTATTGGACAGTTAGCTGGGCTTGGGTCCACTCTGTCAATCTGCGGAGAGCGCTCGAAACCGGTCCCTACAATATGATTTGCTCATTCACACAATGCCTTACTAAACAACAATAATTGAAGGTCATATGATAAATTTGATAATATATTGTGATAAATTTAACAAATATTGAATAAAAATAACAAAACTAAAAATTTAATCTTCAGACAAAAGTATAGAATCAACAAACTTACAAATCGTGCACAAGTGATGCAATTAATTACCATTACAATAACAAAAATATATGACACAATATCCAAAGAATAATAAAAATATATCAAATTTTTATTATTGTTGTTGTTGTTGTAGTATTAATTATAACCAATGGCAAAATGAGACATCTAATATATCTTCATTTTCATTCTTGAAAATTTTTCTACATTTGTCACTATCAGAAAAAAGTAGTAATCACATTTGCATTATATCTCAAAAATTCTAATCATAATTAAAACTTTGAATAATTATTTATATAACCCAAATCATTTCAGAATATACTTGATTTGAGATTCATTTTATGCCATACAACACCTCCAAAATCTTAAACAGTATGTACCACTTCTTATCCCTTTTGATTGGTTTCCAATGCTTAGACGTGGACCATTTAACCAGACCCTTCAAAACAATCCAAAAGGACAAGGCCCTACCCCGGCCCGTGGTGATTGAAGAAATACATTTCTTTTCATAACCTAAAAATGCATAAAACAAAAGCAAAACTAAAAAACATAACCATTCCTTTCTAGCAAAGGATCTCTCAAGTCAAAAGTTTTAGAGTCCCACTAAGAAAAAACAATTGATAGCAACTAAGATAACTCATTCACCGAAAGCTTTCTTTTTGTTTCTATTTAGTAAAAGAGAAATAGTAGATTTACACATGATTTTTTCTTTTTCTTCTTTTACAAATATCATTTTTTATATATAAATAATTAACCTTCTAGACATTACATTAGGCTGCTTGGTAGCACATTTCGAAAACTAATTTTTAGCTTTTAAAATCTTTAAAAAAAAAAAAAAAAAATTCCCCTTATAGTGCTTGATTCAATGATTTTAGTTTTCGGCTTTGAAAACAATTATCAAAATACATTTTTGTAAAAGTTTTAACTTTGTTTATTTAAATTTTCTCTTTAATAAAAGAAAATGTATAATTGTAAATAAACCACTCATATTTCTAATCATTGCTCTCCTTCATTAGTTTTTGTATTTTTCATTTTTCAAGATGACGTTATTTTGGTGGACGTAATGATGAGGAATTGTTGGAAGAATTACGTTGGAAATTATATAAATAAAAAGATTAAAATGGAAAAAACAAAAACAATAAATTAATTAAGAGACTGAACTGGAAACAAGTGAAATTAGAGGTGTATTTCATAGTTTAGGCAATTTTTTATTACGCACATTTTTTTTTTTTTTTTAATTTTCTCACATGTTAAGTGATAAAGAAACATGATTTCCTAATGTTTGAGAACTGAATTCTAAACCTTACTATCCTATTATTATTTCTACAACTGATATGACTTTGATAACAGTTTCGTGGTACATCATTTGCCATACCTTCCCAATAAAAATCATGTTTGTTTGTTGTTTACGACAAAAAAACAATCCCTTGGTTTGTTGCATTAGGTGATGATTGATAAAACTTACCATAGAAAGAAAATTTTTGAAGTGAAGGTTGATAAACAAAACTCAATCATGACAAGTAACTAGTGCTTAAAGATGTTAGTACTAGCACCTCCGAGGAATGAAACAAATTAGGACTACTTATAAAAAATAAAATAAAATAAAATAAAAAGTAGAAAGTTTCTTATCGATACATGATTTGTAGAACAAACATTTTGTTTCCTTGCTAAATAATGAAAGATTGGAGATGCAATTCTCCTCCTGAAATATCGAAATGTTCCCTAGACAAATTAGAAATGACGCATATGATAGTTTCTAAAGCTTATTTGTTTTTGTAGGTAGACTAATAGATATTGGGGAGGGCAAGTTGGGATTTGAACTTGAACCACGGATATGAGATATCATAAAAGATATCATTAATATAATGTTGTCACTTGAATAAACCTCATATGAAGCTTATTAAAGTATGCATGATAATAATTTAATTTATAAATAGATAAGGGTAAAATTTATATGCATTTCCTTGGGTGTTTGTATATTAGGTCCTTGATCAAATTCAATCAAGTGATTGCATTGACCAATGAATCATATAGTTGAATTTAATTGTTGTTCAAAATTAAGCAATTAAATTTAATTGGAAAACCCAAGTACAATAACTAAGAAATTATCCATAATTTTTGCCCGTAATAATTTTTACTCATTCAATTTGTTGCTTTTAAAATTATGGGATTTGATTTGTTTTTAGTACCTTTCAAAATTTTTGTAGAAACATCAAAAGAAGGAAGTTATTATTCAATCTTTATTGTATTAGAATAGTAGCCACTCAGCTTAGCAAAGTCCATGTTAGTGGCAAACAGTTGTGTTTCATTTTTCCATGTTTGCCGTTCGAAAAACAGTGTAGCGCATAACCTAGCTAAACATGCTAGACATGTTAGAGGTTTTTCAGTGTGGACTGAGAATGTTCCTCCACACTTGAATTCTGTATTTATCGCCGACCATGACTAATTTTTCTTAATAAAGTTGATGTCTTCTTTCTCAAAAAAAAAAAAAAAAGAATAGTAGCCATCTACTTCACATATATAGATTATAGAATACTCATTATTTTTTTCTTTTGCAAAATCATCACCGAATCATTCTCAATCTCACAAATCCCACAATTATGAGAAAAATAGAACTATAACCCTCCTTTATTTGAAAATAAAAACTGCACTAAAGTTCAAGATTAATATTATATAAATATATCAAATAATTTTAGGAATGATCTTGAATTGACATTACAATTATACCTTTTTTGAATAAACTATACAAGAAAATTCGATCTTCATTGCGTTGGTTCATAAAACACCTGAAGTCACAAAAACCCATTATGTAGCTAGCTTCCATTTTTGAGTGGGTAACAATAAGCATACACCATGGTTGAAGATGTTATTGGCTAATAGGTTTAAGCAACTCTTTGTTGTTATTGGCTTGGACACAAATGAAACCCTTCATTCACGTCAATATCTACACTTTTGAGGGCACCAACTCAGGAGCATATATCACCCAACAACCGAATAAAAATCCAGTCTTATTCGTAATATTCCACTTGTTGCTTCACAAATTACACTGCACCACGCGTAAGAATTTTTTTTCCTTTGAAATTATAAACTTTGATTATTTTATTTAAAAAAATTAAATACTACAAATTGTGATGCTCAAAACAAGATAATCCAACTAGGGGCGTAACACAAATTTTCAATAATTTGAGAATATTCTCAAATTAGTCAATCACCTCACACATGTCCATTAAAAAAAATTATGTGTAATGTTACAAACACAATAATCTTTTTAACGTTTGAGTTAGTTAGTTTTTACTGATTCTTAGTTAAACTCGCTACTAATATCACTTTTTATCTACTAATAACTTGTCACCTTGATATTGATTAAGTTATTTTAGGACCCCTATACTTTGTCAAAACTTTTGCCATTATTTGATAATATGTGTGACTATAATCGGTGAAATATCACTTTTATATATTTATAATTTTTCTCTATCATTTACAGCCGCAAATGTTTGGATTATGAAAAAAGTTTGGCACAAAAGGTGTCCATAGACTTTTTCTTATCGAAGTAAGCTCACAAATAAGATAGTAAACTGATGTAAAAATATTGTAAAATTGTTGTGAATTGTCAATTATTGTGTCCTAAATTTTATTGAGACTTTTATTTCTAACAAGCACACGCATGATATTTTTGGTTAGAGTGGGTCTTTCAAGCTAGAAGAACTTTTTGGCTGCTAAGTGAGTTTGGAAACAGCTGGATCATGCTAAGCTTCAACTATATGTCACTATAATTTTTTTATAAAAAAAATGAAACTAGTCTATAAGCTAAGGTTCAACCATATTCAAGAAAAAAGTAATATAACAACTAGTGCTTACAATCAATATCACCATCAATGTTTTTTGTCAAAACTTGTATTGATTTGAAATGCCAAACCTTATACATAGACACACACTATCTCCGCGTTGCACAATGTTTGACCTATTCATCATCCATGGTGTCTTCAAAGTTCAAACCGTTTTCTTTGGTCAAGAAAAAAAAAAGTTTTGTCGAGAGAAATTTTCATTATGGGACATGTGTTTTTCATTTGTTATTTGTTATTATTATTATTATTTTTTTTTGGAGGGGGCGATGTTTAACACAATTTCTGCAGTCTTTTCGAGCTTTCATACAGATAGAAAATTGGTGCAATAATTAAATTGCGTATCAGATGAAATAAAACTTGTTAACGTATACTTCTTTTTGTGTCCATACCATTTCTATACAAGATTCCATATACTATTATCA
>JAFHAW010000046.1:0-432145 GCA_019022515.1 Quercus aquifolioides | reverse complement strand
GATATTCTGCGCAGGGTTCATCCAACTGAAGATGATGCTAATTAATGACTATGCTGTATCCAATATGGAATTCTTTATTGGTTTAAAGCAAGAAGAATTTGCTTACCATGAGACAATGAAATCTACCATGATTGGCCCTAGAGTGGGCCTTTATACAACAAAAATTGGAGCCTATTAGCTAGAACTTAACTGTTAGAACTAGAAAATTCGGTGTTGTTCTTGATTGTGGTTTTCAAGAGGCAGATGTGTCTGGCTCCATATCTTCTGAAGTTGAATGGCCATTGACTTCTTGCTTGCATCCCAGTCGCTGTTCTGCAATGGAACTCAGACCTCCTCTGTGATCCTGCCCCAAGCCTTCTCTTGTGTTCTGAAATTTTTTATACAGTAAGGAAACCAATTCAAGATCCAAGGGACATACACTTCAAGATAATTATGACAAAGTCTAGTAAGGAAAGATTACTTTTACTAGTAATGGCATGACGAGTTATTGCCAAGATTCATCCCACTTGAATTTCCGAAGTTCTTGCTTCTCCTCCTCAGAAAGCTCAAAGTTAGGTTCCCTTCCGCACATGAAAGCAGCTCTGGATATAAACAAAGTGAATAATAAGTTTAAACATACCTTAATCAATTTTTACAGATAATGCTTACCCAAATCATCAGTAACAAATTATCTTATTTTCCTCTTAGCCTATAGATTTAGCACACACAAAAATGGCAAAGACCACCGTTAATAGTAATAGTTGATTACATGAGAAAGCTGGTGTTTCTGCTTGAACGATTTGTGAGTGAGAGAAATAAGTATCATATTTTTGCTTTGGAGTCGTTGAATGATAATTTCAAGGGTGTTTGTACAATGCTAATGTGATGAGGGAAGGTACTCAATGTACCTTAATGGATATCTCGGTCAACACAGATTTCCTTCATGTGTTGTCAAAAGAAAAGGGAAAACAGGCATACATAGGTTTAATCTCTTTAGTCAGTGCAAGGAGCTCCTTAACCAACTTCAGTTAGAAAATAGAAAGAAAAATAAAACAATAAAGACCAATAAAACAATAAAGACTTGAGATTTGTTCAGCTAATTGCACAAGAAGGGGTCATGGTTTTCTGACTTGTGATAGCCAATGAAAGACTCACACTCCCTTAAAAGTTTGATACTATTCATTGGACACTAGCACTCCTCAGATACCTTTTGCACTTCTCATAAGCAACAAAAGCTCTAAATACATCTACATCTCTTTAATATTTGTATTTCCAAATGAAATATTAGGTAAATAAAAACTCATAATAATAGTTTGTACAGAAACTAGAAAAATATACAGGCAACAAGTAAATAGAATAATAAGACACATTAATAAATTGATCTAGTGACTCCTTTAATTTTTGTCACCATGAGCTCCATTGAATTGTAAAGGCCAAAATGATGTCTCGTAAGGAAAATATATCACTAACTATTTTTGACATTACCATAAGTCACTGAACCCTACTAGTTGACAGGCCACAACTCACATTAACTACAAATTTTTTTTATCAACTGATCAATAAGTTGAGAAAGGAAGTTTTAAGAATGAGACTGAAATTAGAAAATAATCCTTTCAGCCATGTTGCTAACATGACAAAATTTCATTGACAAGTAGAAAATATAGACAACTTCAGCAAGATGAGGTGAGGTACAAAAAATGATTCTGAAAAGATACCATCTTGTTCCTAACTGAGAAAAATTACTTTACTATTATTAGGCTTCCTGCAAATAACAATATGGCCATGCTCAGGTAGGGAAGCCACCTTTCATCGCCTCTCCTACCCCTTTTTCAATTAAAAAGGAAAAAAGAAAAAGAAAAAAAAAAAGAAGAAGATGAATTCAGAGAACTACCTGTCATACAAACGGGCAGCCTCTTCTTGCGAACCAACAGTTCCCAAGTGAATTTGTTTCTTATCAACTTTTATTGCTGCCTGCCATTTCATATTTTTGAAATAGACACCTCTCATGAGACATGGTTCTTGGTTTTGAAAATGCTTTCTCCTGTGTCGCTTTCTGCGTTTAATTGGTGGCCCTACAAATAGAAAAATCCGGCAGTAACATAAGTCAAAAGTACAGCATGCGCAAAAACTCCTATATTTTGCACCCAAAAGTTTACAAATAAAGGGCCAAACTCAGATCACATAAGCATCTCACATGCCAGGATGCTATAATGCACAGGGCCAAACTCAGATCGGACTGATCATCTCAGTTCGCTTGCACATGCAACATGTGCAATATTGGATCTATGTCATTGCATGATTTTTGTAATGATAATCCTCCAAAATCTATAATTATCCATGAACCAATATTTCCAAATTGTCGAATTTTCATAATTATGAGGTATAAATCTTTATGAATTTATCACGGAAAGAAGCTGTTTACAGTAAGAAAAATAAAGCACTAAATTCTGATAAAACAATATAGCATTTTCCTGAAAATTCATATGGCATTTTTTTATAAGTAAACAATTCATTAAAAAGCACAAAAGGGGCTTAATCCATGTACATGGGAAGTATACAAGAGATACACCAACAATTAAGATCTAAAATTACAACCATCAACCATCTAAGTAAATTGACAAAGAAAAAAAAAAATCTGAAACATTCATTCACTAAAATAAAGATTTGAAGAATAAAGGTTTCAGGTACAAAACAGATATTTCACACCCTTCAATGCTCCTAGCATTTCTCTCTTTCCAAACACACCACATGAGACAACGAGGGATTGCCTTCCAAATCTCTATACTATTGATGTTGACCAACTGGCCCGGCCAACTTGCTTAAAGCTCAACTACACCACAAGGCATAACCCATTAAACCACAAAGAGACTGAAAACCATATTTTCTAGTTCGCTGGCAATGTCACAATGAAGAAGCAAATTTTCTGAAGTTTCTCTACTTGTCTGGCACATACAACACCAATCAACAACTTTATTCCTTTGTTTCCTCAGGTTATCCGTAGTTAGGATTCTCCCCAGTGCTACTGTCCATAAAATGAAAGCCACTCTAGTTGGGACTTTGGGCTTCCAAATACTTTTCTAAGAGAAAGACAAACCTCCTGTAGGATGTAACACTCTTTAGTACAATTCAACTTCAAATACTCTGCATTTAGATGGGTTCCAACATAATTTATCCTCACCACTTCTTCCCAGTTTGGTAGAGTGAATTAGATCCATGAAAGATGTTAGGGACTCCAGCTCCAAAGCTTGCACTGTTCTGAAAAAAGTAACGTCCCAGAGGATGTTGTCATCAGAGTTTTGCAAGTAGTCTACCACTGAAACCTCCTTATTACTCACAATATGAAATAATTCTGGAAAATCCTCCTTCAAATTTTGATCACCACAACATGAATCATGCTAGAATTTGACCATAAAGCCCACACCCACCTCAAAACTAATGCATTGAAAAAATTTCCCCAACCTGTCCTTATAGAACACCAACCCCCACGTGCTACCATATTTTTTACCCACCACCCTCTCCATAAAGCCTCTCTCCAAAGCATAACGCCATAACAATTTCCTCGATAGTGCCTGATTAAACAGGATCAAGTTCCTGATGATATGTCTTTCATGACAAATATAATGTGACTAAGTTCATAAAAGATATCGTCTAGAACTACCGATCAATACATCAAATTCACCATTTGATACTTGTAAAATGAGGATGACCATTTGAGAGGAAAGTACTAGTTTCTAATATTTTACATTAAAAGACTGCTACGATGATTAAACAGCTTTACATGATGACAGCATACGATATTGTTGTATCTTGATGTTATATCCCTAAAAGAAGAGCTATTCAGTTGGTGTTAGACAATCTTTTACAATAATGCAAAGATTGGGATTCCAATCTTGAGGCATATCTAAAGGATAGTAGTAATGTCCCAATTGTGGCAAAAGTGAGCAAGCAAAAGCCGTAAAAAATTAAAGAACAACTGCCCAGTTTCTTGAAAGAGATATTCAACTAGGAGTTGCAAAAGAAAAAAAGAAAGAGAGCATATAGGTTGAGAAAAGATTAAAAGCATGCTTGCCTTTGGATGTGAAGTATGGCTAATTCCCTCATCTAAAAATTAAGTACATTTAAAAATAAAAAATAAAAACTCATAAAAATGTTGAGATTATATTAAACCTTGGTATAGGAGATCCTTGAACTTTTTACCCAAAGAATGAACACACACCGCAATCATTAAATACTACAAAAAATTGTACTACACTTTCGCAAACGAAAGGGATTTGAAGAGTTCAAAAGGAGGATTTTTTGAAGGTAGCCAAGTTTTGAATTCCATTCTGGAGAGTGTTTCGGATTGGTTACTAGAACAAAATGTTCTAGCACTGGTGTGTACCAGTGCACCGTTTTGGGATTATGCACCATGTGTATATATATATATATACACATCATTATTAAAAATGTATTACTTATTATTATTATTACTACTACTACTACTATTGTTAATTTTTTTTAATGGCTATTCTATATTATTAAATTTAAATATATACATTAATGAATTTAATATAGAGTTTTAGAAAAATTCCTAATAAAGTGATTGGATTAATTATTAAGAAAAGGCAAGTTTGGTTATTTCATAAGTAAACATAGATGTTGGGGGCATTTGTAAACAACGAACCTTCCAAGAAATTTCCAAGTTCCAACTCCTACAACATATTGACTTCTCTCATCTGATCTCATTTCCCTCTTTGTATTTTACTTCTTCTCATCTCACTTTGCTCTCTCAGTTTGAACTTTGAAGTAGGCAGACCTTCAAAAGAGAAAGTATGAGACATTACTGTTATTATCAATGCGAGCTTCTCCGTCACAAAACAAGTTCCTCTCCATTTGACAGATTAAGCACGACATCAATGGGCTCGTAATTGCTTTTCATTCTCACAATCTCACTGTGACCTCTCTGATCTATGTTCCCATCTTCTTCTTCTTTTTATTTATTGTATTTTTCTCACCATGCTAAATCTCATTTTTTCTCACAATCTGTCATATTTACCCACAAATTCATTTCGGTTAGGAACTCCGGAATCTGGGCAGGAACACCGGTACAGGCCGGAATAGTCCTGCATTTGGGAAGATAAGGAACAGAGGGCCTTTGCACCGATCTAAGCTCCGTAATGGAAATTGCGGCTGTTCCGACCGGAACAGAACAGAATTCAAAACCTGGTCAAACTGTACCAATTTCATCTTGTTCTATAATAATTCTATGTGCCCTTTTTTTTCCCTTTGTTGCATGACTTGTATCACCTACCTTCTCCATTATGTCTATCCTTGCCTCAGATCCTTGGGTGTATACTTTTTCCCCCAACATATCATAACCATGGTTTTAAAAACCAGATCAAACTCTTTTCTGTTCTTTGACTGTTCCGGTTTTAAAACCATGATCATAACCAAATTATTTGAAAAATAAAATTAAAAAAAAGAAGAAGAAGTTTTTGTGTCTGTTAGGCATTCAGCATGACCATTTAATAGATTCTCAAAGAAAATTTGAAAGAAAAGTGCAACATACTGATGCCCCTTGTAGAGGCCATGAATGAACAATTTTAAGTCCACTTTGACATAGTTAACTAAGCATATATACAACACATAATTTGCAGAACCAACAAACCTGCAACTGGTTGAATGGGCTGCTCTTTTGATGAGCTTGAACCAGATCCATTTGAAGATCCAGGTCCTATTCTATTCTGGGAAAATTCAAATAAGGTAAAATGTAAGTTTGTAGTATGCATATTGGATATATACAGCTTACTCGTTAGCAATTATATCATTTATATAGAAATTAATGCGCCTGAATTTTTTCAAGACGTTGATTATAAAGAATGTATAATTAATATCTAATTATTACATGCCAATTTATTCCACCAGAGAAAGCAAGAAAGGGTGGATTATAAATTTCCATATACAGAAAATAGATAATTCAAAAACACGCTTCTGTTTACCTTCTAGGTCAAAGTAACTAGGAACTAATGACATGGGTGGAAAACCAAGTCTAGGGAATTGAAATACCAAACCTTTTTATTTTTGACAACTAAACAACGGCGCTGTGACAATCCTATCTAAAAAAATGTTATACAGAGGAAATTTTTTGCTAAAACAGAATTCCAGTCCACAATGGACTTGCCAAGAGCCTGTGGTGGATTCATCATATCCTGAATATGTACTACGGTACCTTACTACTTACTTAACAGACGGAAGCAATCCATAACATTGCATACTATGCACAAATACAAGAGAGGAAATATAATCATTACTGCCTAAATCTTTCCAATTATATTTAATGAAGGAGTAAATCTTAATGATGAAAAAGATCCTTAACTTCCATTCAGCTAACTAATGGGGAATGGCAACGTAGTACTTATGATGATCCTATTCCATCTTACTCCTCCCACGCCCCCCCCCCCCCCCCCCCGCGCGCGGCCCAAACAATAGATTCCTTCTCAGAGCTTACTTCCTTAAAGATAGCCAAATTTATTATGGAATGATGCATTTATTGTACTTATTCAAGAATTAGATGCAAATGGAGATATTATAATTATTAAATTCTTTTCCATATCACTTCGGTACATTTTTTGCCTAATTCAGAAAGATCCTTATAATTTTACCAACCAAGTCATCAAGCTGCAGAGTAAGTTCTTCTAAGTTAAATTCTTTTCATTTCTAATTTCTTTTGGGTTGGAGGTTGGAATACCTTACTTCCAGAACTAATCGTTTTGCTTCAACAATCCAAAAACATTTATATAAATAACCAAAGCAGTGTGATAAAACTAATACACAGTGCATAAAATTACGGTGGAAGTAATTACGCAATGAAATTTCCGTGTGGTTTTTTTTGTGGACAGCAATACAAATTCCCCTGTGGTGTATATAACACAAACTTCAGACAAAATCTACAAGACATAGCACAGATTGAGAAGAAAAACTCGTATCAAGGCAGACCAACAACAACAACCTCAATGCTCTAGCCTCTATCTCATGCATGTGACTTTTTTTTTTCTTTTAAACAAATGATGCATGTAACTAAATAAATAAGGGCTTGAATTCTTACCCCCCACTGGCTGGTTTCCAGTAGCTGGAGCCACTGGATGCACTCTGACATGATTGGAATTATGAGTAGAAATTTCAGGAGCAATTCCATTGAAAAACCTAGGAAGTGGAGCTATGAATGAACTTTTCCCTGCAGAGGCCAATCAACTTTGGTGAATAAACAAATTATATTACACTAAAACTGTTATTTACTTCTCTATTTCATCAGAATGTAAATGTATTTAGAAGCAGCAACACAAAGAAAGAAAATTGTACTTATATTTAAACTCTAATAAAAAATCATGCTAACTATGAATTGAAATAAAATATCATGCTAGTTAGTCTGAGTTGAGACAAACTGTATAGGGTGAATTCAACAGAAGCACTTAATCATTCCAATGTTGTAGATTTTCAATAAAGACTTACCAGAACATAGTCCCAGGAGCTTGCGTCTTCGTAAGCTCACCATGGTTTGATTCAGATATTCCAATTAATGCACAACAGTTATCTGGACGGCCCTTCTCATATATCACCAAGCTCCTACACTTAAGGCAGAGCAATTATGACAATATGAAACCAAGTTCAGAAGGAAAAATATATGAAAATGACAGCTATTAATAAGGATGAACCACTTTGAATTTAATTAAAACTTTTCTAAAGAAATTATTACAACTTATAAGCACTTATACATTATAAAGATGAATAATATAAAAAATAAAAATAAAAATCTGAAGGGTCACAAACAAGTATAGAGAACAGCATTAGTTGAGTTTAAAAATAGTCAACATATGATGTGATTTTTTTACTCTATGATGCTGGAGTGGTATAGCAATGTACTTTTGTGGAAATGGATGCAAAGACATTTTGTATATGCTTAATTGGGCAAAACAACAGCTTCCTCCAAATTCATTACAAAACATACACACACAACCAAAAAAAAAAAAAAACAGTGGGAGAATATAATGACTTCTGCCTACATATTTTCTCTTACTAGTATTTCATTTGAAAGCAAGTTTCCAACTTGAATAACTTCAACTAGCAGAAAGCCTAACTCAATATATAAGTCCTTGTTTCTATTTATTTTTCATCTGCTCATCAATCAAATGGTCCATGCATATTGTGTTATACCAGCAGTATTAGTTGATTAATAATTTGCCTACGGCCAAGGTTAAGATTAATAGCATTGGCTATTTATGCATCACAATGAATACATGATAGGATAATCTTAAGGAGAGAACCTAAATAAATTACTACAGGAAGGAGTAATTCTTCTTTACAAGCCTGATTGCTGTTATTGGCAGGGTGTGCGTGCAACACCCATTTTCTACTCCTCCCTATGAAAATGTTTCAGTTTTTATTGTCATGTAATTGTTGAAACACTCAAACAGTATGAGCAAAGATTAAGGGCAATTTCTCAGAAATCATTACTTTATGATTGATCGGTGGGATGAAAGATCAGCCATGGCTATCTTGTAGTGTTAACTCTAGTATCAACTACAATTTCTGAATTCAACTCGACAAGCTATAAAGGAATGGCAGAAAGTTGATATTTAAGGCACTTACTTACAATGCCCCAGATAATATATCTCAAGTACTCAACAACACTACAATACTACAACAGGAAGACATTGATGAAAATATTAACAGTAATTTCCCCTGGAAGATTCATTATAAAAAAAAAAACCCAGCTTGGCTTCGATTTAAATGCAGGTGAAACAATGTCAATGATCCCAACTGCAAATTCCAACCCCGTATGGATTAGAATAACATCAAACCAGTACAAACACATAAGAATTATCCCTTTCAGAGCTGCTGAAGTTGGTATCAATTACAAGTTAGTAGGAGGGTGACAAAGCTTCAAACCCAAAAATAATAAAACAAGCTCAAGAAAACCAAAAACAAAAAAATGCCGACACAAACACCTAAAACACTCATCATAAGACATGGGATTAGAATTTAAGGAAACCAAAACAAACACCAAAAGATTTCCTTGAGAGAATTTCCTAATCTATGACCTTATAAACCAAAGTCAACCCCACCAACCTACCACCTTTCTTGAAGTTGTTGTTAAAGTAAAGACAAACCCAATTCTCCAAACACCAACACCCCTCTTGAACAAAGCCAAAAACACAAGATTGAAGAAAACCCAGAAAGCCAAAACATGTAAAAAAGCAACGTTTCATTGCAGTGAGTGAGTCAAGCGCGTCAACTGGGCAGAATGCTCACGAGCAAAGACCCAGTTGGACAAGTCAAGCATGGAGACCAACTCCACCCAAAAGCAAGGAACTTTAGAAAAAGGAAACCATTGTTTTGTATTATACCTGAAGAGGAGCGTGGAACCCAAGGATAATCAAAGAGGGTTGGTGAGGAAAAATCTGGTGCTCAAGGCAAAAAGGATTAGAATTTAGGAAGAGAAGGTAAGGTGGTGGTTTATGTGAAAAAGAGAGATTTTTTTATTTATGTCTACTATTTATGTTTTGTTTTGGCTCAATCTCATGCATCTATCTATCTACCACCACCTTTTGTTTTTTTATGTATCTCTTCCTCCCATTGTATATGCAAGGAAAGAAAGAAAGAAAGAGAGGGTGGTGGTGGAGGTGGTATAATGAGGTGTGTGGAGAGAGAGAGGTTTTTAGAGGTTGAATTAAGAGTAAGGGAACGTATGCATCTGTGTACTTTAGTCTGGTTTTGTTGATTTCCAGTGCTACCCTTTTTAGAGAGCTTGCCAAATATCTATGAGACCATTAGCTAACTTGGACACACTTCCATTTTTACCATTTGGGTCCCTCTCAATTTTTGGCCCTTCATGCCTTTTTTTTTTTCTTTTCTTTTTTTTATCATATATAATAACAAAAAGTTTACATACACAACTTTTTTTTTACAATTGCTAAGACGATTAGTTTTAGGACAAGACTTAAATGCGGTACTTAAGTGTTGTTCCTTAAATTTTCATTTTAAGATTTTGTCATGTGAATTTTTCCTCGTAGGATGGAAGTATATTTTTTTGTTAAGTAGCCACACGATTCAATCTTAAGTGAGGAACTTAAGAAACAACTCCTAAAGTATTGTAACTAAATTTTGTCCTTAGTTTTAATTGGTGTCTAATAAAAAGGACATCATTGATGATCTTATATAAAAGCGATTATATTAATCACGCATAAATATATTGTTTTAAAAGTTATGAAATTTGTTGTGTCTCCGACATTGTTGATATAATAATATAAGAAACCTATGAGGTCAATTCCATAATTATTTTTATTTTTTGATAGGATAATTATCGCTTTAATTAATTGACTAAGACAATAATCGATTTCCTTCCATTACTGTTTTCTTTAATTAATGGACTCAAAAATGCCTTTGGTGGAAATTTTATGCAAGTAGGATTAATCCTATTCCTAGCTAGTCACCTAATCATTGGATTAGATCTAAATATGGATTTATTTATCCGAGTATCACGTGAGATATGTACAAAATATAGTGTGATTGTGATGTGTGATATGAATCATATGATATATCAAGTATGTTCTGGCAACTTTCATCTTTATGAACCATTAAATAGTCAATAATATTTTTCTAGTAATAACTAACAAATAGAGCAACAATAATCCTTCTTAGTGCAAATGGAACATTTGTTGAACTCTCTCTCTATATACCTTTAATATGGTTCATCACATGCACAAGGCAGATGTAGTGCAGTGCGCCCTCCATATCCCCCACATACATCGGACTAACAAAATAATATACATATATATATATATATATATATATATATATATATATCACATTCAAATCTTGCATAAATAAAATGGTGGAATATTTTATTCCTTTGGTGTTGATGATTGACGAAACTCTTTCTTAATAACTAGAACCTAACAAATGGAATGTTTAACTTGTTAAATAGGAGGTAGAGCGGAGGCATGATTCAAGCTCAAGATCAATTGCTCTTATATCATGATAGATTATTAATTATCCTAAAAGTTTAAATTATTAGGTAATGATGGATTTAATTATTTAGTCATAATCATAACAAGTGGATTTTAATTTGAAGACAGTATTATTGAAGGGGTTTTAAGAAAAAATTTACCAATATACCTTATTGAATTGAATTTGTGTATGAAAATGGAAGAGGATTGGTACGACTTGTCTTACACTTATTATATTAGATGATATGATTTACCAAAACACTATGAATTTTTGCATTTCCAAAACTAGGGTATAACGTGAAACCCTAGAGAGAGAGACAAAGAAAGTGAGAGAAAAAAAAATTTTCAACTTGTTTTTAGTTATATGGGTGTGTGTGTGTGTGTGTTAGACGTTTTTGCAACCTAAACTTGCATTTTTAAAGACTTTAAAAAATTGTGTTTCAAATAAATAGTACTAAAACGCTTATTTTAAACAAATATCACGTTTTCAAAACACATATTTTAAAACACACAAGTTTCCTAACAACTTGCTTAAACGGTCTCTATATACAGAAAGAGAATATATATTTATAAGGAAACGGAACCTAACTTATAAGAATGGACACTTAGATAGAAAATAACGCTCAACTTTTAATAACTAACTTTCTTTAATGGATTTCCATCCGTCCGAACTAAAAATCCTCTATTCTCTAATCTTAGCTTGCCACGTGTCTTTTTTAATTTCTTATAAAATAATCAAAGTATTCGAACAAAAAAAAAATGACACATAAAGTACTTGGTAGAGTATAAAATGAAAGGCTCGTAGTGGGATAGAGGATGTTTGTTCCATTAGTTTGATCTGAACCTATCCCAATTACACACAAAATATAAGACGAAGAAGACAAAGATTGAACTTACTCTATAAAGATTAGCCGTGGTTAATCATCAGCCACATACACAATAGCTAACAATTGTAATTTCCAATTTTTAAAAAATTAGCCTTTATGAGAGACTGCCTTTTAATTGAAATATATATTTAAAATGTAAGAACTTTTGAGGTGTCACAAGGCATATTTATATTTATTTAATTAATTTACTATTTTAGCTAGCCAAATAAGACCAATTTTTTGAGGTGGGTCAATTGGTTCACATCAAGAAGGCAATTTTTAAAAAATTTTATTTATGAATATTTGACAGAAGCCATGTCTTCTTTAGAAGGGCAAAATTGTCATTTATCAAAAACACAAATTGCCAACTGCCGTGTATGAGAGTTAATACTATGTTATCTACCTCATTTGACTTTTATATTGGGTGAAGGATAGAGTGGGTATAATAGTAATTGTGAAGGGCAAGACAAAGGATTAGATAAATGATTAATAGTGTGAGCTGGTTGGTAGCGAATGAGAGAGGGGCAGTGGGCACCGACGCAATGGTGATTGGATGGGCGGCCTGCCATATAAGCTGAAGTGTATGTAGATAATGTCCCGCCAACCCCAACCCTAATGTGTTACCATATTAATAAACCTCAATAAAAATCCATCCAATCATATTCCAATTTATGGCTTGCTTACCAATGTTAGCAAATGATCCAATGAAACCAATAACAGCATAAATAGAAATATTAGGTTTAAATCTCATCTCGATCCAAATCAATCATATCGTACTTATATCGATTTTCTTCAACCTTAAAAAGAGGATGGAATAGGGGTAGATCTTACTCACTCGCCTACCCCACCCCACCCCCCCTCCCCCCACACACATGATTTATCATTATTATATATTCTATTACTATTTCTAAAACACTCGTGTGTTTTTTCAATGCTCTTATTATCGGTCTTTTCTTTCTTCTCTCATTTTTCTTACTCTCATCAACGTTGGTATCATCTCATTAAATAAGACAACATACCTTTTTCTCAACAAAAGAAAAAGAAAAAGAAGACAATATACCTCTACATTTACCCCACTTATGTTTTTTTTCCATCTTGAATATGGGATATGGTGGAAACGAGGCACCCATAACCCGACCCTACCCCATTGTCAACTCACAGTATTGTGCTTCTTTGTTTCCTAATTGTAGATAATTAAGGACTAACTACCTGAGTTTGGTTAGGGATAACTATCAAGTGTTTGTTGCATATATAGGTAATACAATTGTAGGTTTTAATAAACGTGTGATCTTACTTTGACAGTAAAACAAATGAAAAACTATGTTTTGGTGGCTTGCTTAAGCGAAGACAAAGTGTCGATCAGGAAACAAAGTTCTCATTTTGGCGGTTGAGCATTGCTTGAGTGAGATATAACATAAAGGTGAAATCTTGGGGTTGAGCATTGGTTCATTATCAAAGTGCTCGCTCAAGAGCCATTCAAGTGATCTCATATGCGCTCGAGCCAAACAATTACAATTAGTGACAATACTTTAGAATTTTGCAGTAAAAACAAGAGAAATGAGGATTTTCCACCCTTTAATGGTTAGCAAAAACCAATGTAATGTTTTAGAGTGTTTGTATATACCAAAGTGACCTTTCAAGTGTGTCTTTTCAAAAGCAATTCTTTATTGTTTTTAAATAGACTCCATAATTAGTTTTATTTATTTATTTATTTATTTATTTTCCTTTAGATTTTTGCACACTTTAGAGAAATTCCTATGATTCTCCAAGTTTGTTTCTTAAAGAATCTTGGAGACAAATTTGCTTGTCCATTTAGCAAACTCATTTGAGTGAGGACAAATTTTGTCTTGAAGAGATAAAATACACCTGTGCGGCTGTGCCTCTAAGCCCTCAGCTTTTGTGATCACGGTTACCCCATATTCCACAATAGTGTATGGATGTACTAACAGTGAAAGTTGTGGATCTCATGGAACAAGACAAATGAAACCAAGATTTAAACTTGAAACGGTCAAAGCTTGAAACAACAAAATTTAAGGAGAACCCAAACAAGCATTGATTCCATATTAACAAAAGATCAATAGCTTAAGCAGTTCCTGCCTGGGAACGTTGCATGGCTCGCGCGAGAGCCCCTGATGCGGACCGGCACTGTTCGAGAAAATCAAAGCAGACCGTGGGGGTGGGGGACTGACCCGAGCTATAGACAGCTATAGACAAAGAAGGACTTTGATAGATAGAATAAGGCACTCAGACATCAAAAAGAGGGCTACTTCACCATTCATGGTAACATATGAATTGAAACCTAATTCGACGGGTGTCAATTACCAAAAACGACTCGACCACTAACTCAGTCCCGCGGGACAAAATTGTCCTCGAAGGGACGCGAAGAATATTGGAAACCACTCTCGAAATAGCATATACAAAATAATTTTTTTTTAATCTCTATATATTAAGAGGATTCAGAGAGTTAATTATTATATTTTTCACTGTCAAAAATACTTATAATTTAATTAACTTATCATTATTCCATAGGGTTAAAACAGTAAATTGACAAAAAATTAAAAATATTCCTATAAAAGAAAAACTACCCCATGTCCCTTACTCCTACATATAAAAAAAAAAAAAAAAATTCTATCAAAAAAATTCCTTCCTTCTTCTACTACCCCACGTTCTTATAACTTAACAAAAAAAAAAAAACTACCCACAGTTCTTATCAAAAAAACAAAAACGATCCATTCCCACTTTATATAAAAAGAAAAGAAAAAAAAAAAACAAACAAACTACTCATGTCACATTAAAAAAAAAAGCCTTATCGCACGCGTGAAGTGCGTGTGGTGAGGCTACTATATTTTAACTCAACTACATATCAAAATATATCTTGAAGTTATTTTAAATCTTGAAAATAATCAATGAATAGTATTTTACTATAAATATATCAATCTTATTATTACACATGGAATAAATATAATTTAAAAAAAAAAGTTTTAGTCGCAACTGACAAAACCTGCTGGGTTAGATTGGGTCAGTTTTTGTGCATTTGTGGTTTGGCTGCACACTCATCCTAAGAATCTATAGCTAGCAAGCTTACAAAGGTGTCCATGGGCCATGGGTCGGGCCAAATATGTTGATCCAGGCCTGGCCCTACCTAAATTGGGCCTTAGATTGTTTAGCCCAAATGTAGGAAAGCCGCCCCCAACTTGAAATAAAAGAGACAAAAGAAGGAATAAATGAGTTAGGGTTTTCATTTTCTTTGTGTATTGAGAAACTTTGGAAGCGGAATTGTTTGCAATTTTGCTGTGTTAACCGAACAATACCAATACAATTCAAGACAATGATTTACGACGTGAACTCACCACTCTTTCGATCCTTCCTCAGCCAGAAGGGTGGCTCTTCTGACAAGAGGTCTTTTGCTCAATTCTCCTTCTCTTTCCATACATATACATATATATTTTTTTTGTGTACATATATTTTGGTTTGTCCTTGTTTCCATTGTTCTGTAAGAATGGTGTTCTGATTGCTTTGTATGTATTGGGTTTGATTATTTTGAAGGTTTTGACAAATGGGTTGTTATTTGTTTTGTATTTAGACTCACTTTTAGAAAAAAATTTGGATTTTTGTATAGTAAGCCTAATAATATTTGTGTTTGTACTTAGTGCCACCCTGTGTTTGTTCTGTTGACAAAAGGGGTTCTTTTGTGGCCACCTTGTGGAAAATAGCTTTCTCCAGGAAGGAAAAAATCACTCTCCCATGTTTTTCTTTCTGCACATATTGGAAAATAGGACCTGGTTTGGGAGAATGTTATATATAGAATTATAGTATAAACAACATTGGATTGGTAAAGGAAATTCACTCATGGGTCATTGGATTGCTTGGGTGTAGGACTTAGTCTTTGTGAATTAGAATAAAGTTTGTTGTTTGTTGCTGTGTGTATGTTATTGAGTCCATCTTCAATAATTAAACGGAATGGATATTACATGAGAACAGGGATCACATGAATCACAGCCTGAGTCTTGATAACTTTTGACATCAAACAAACTCTTTTTAATTTAGAAGGTTTCTGATTTCCAAATGGAAACCGAGTTGGTTCAACCATAAATGATACATCACAAAGAGACAAAGCCTATGGTGGGAACCACCATTTGTGTTTGGATTTGCCTCACAACTAGTAATGAGTGTCACGTTCATCATTGGCATTGTAGTGCTTTCATGTCAAAATGTTATAAATGGTCACTTAAAATTGATTATTCTCTTATAATTTGCATTTGATCTCTTGAGTACTGCAATGCTGAGGACAGCATCCTCTAGAAGTTTTTATTTAGTTATCCAAAATGTGTTGTTATTGATTGTTTCCTCACTTCCTGTGCCTTATACCCTGCTACATCCCTGCCCCTCCGGGTCTCTGCCTTTTCCCATGATACTTTTTGTTGTTCAGTGTACTTGTTAACAAAATCCTACATATATGCATATGAGTGTCTGCCTCTAAGATTTTTGCTTTTGGGTTCAGTCTTGAGTTTTGTGTTGAGGCTCTCCAACTTGTGATTTTTTTTTAATATAGGGTGCAGCATACTCTGGTATATTCTTGTGATTTTAGGTTTATGTGTTAGTTTGTTCTTTCAAGTCCACCTCACAAATATTATAAGTTCAACTAAAGTAGAGATCTACAACACAAAGGGGCTTACCATATGTATTTCTTATTCCCTTCTTGCTTTTTTGACACAAGAAGTTCATCCCATCCCCACTTCATCTCTTGCCTGATATGAGTACCTGACACCCTGATAGATTAGGAGAATTTTGTGGATTGAGGTTTTGTAAGTTTAGAAGAAAAAAAGGGTCAGGATTCAAGATTAATTTGGTTTTGGTAGGAAAGGGGAAATATTTGATTTCGGGTTGCAAAAATGGTGAGAAGAAACTGGGATTGAATATGTGTACAAGTTGTGAACAATAGCATGTGGCCAGTTATATAAACAGTGACATAATGGAAGGCGTTTTGCAAGGGAGAAAGAACACACTATGATCAATTTTCCTCAATACTCAAAACGCTAAGTTTTTCTATTATTCAACTCTCACATTTCTTTGACTACATTGAGCACAAATATATAAGGACTCTTTTTTGTACTGGTAGCATTTGGACTCCTACTTTGACCAGTGAACTCTAAGCCCAGTAGGGTAATAAAAGATTAATAGAATCTGTCTCAACATTCTAAAGTCTATACTCAATTACTAAAATACACTTGAGTTGCAGAAACTGCTATTCTGTCCCCCCCCCACACACACACACACATATTCACCTATTTTGCTAGGTTAATTCTATCCCTGAATGAAATTATGGTTTCATGCCTGCCCCTTGGTTACAAACTAGCCATCTGCTTAAAATGAAAACCCAAATTTAAACCTGTTTTAATCCTAGATACTTATAATTGCACCTTCAAAACCATACTACTATTGCTTTAATTGGACTTCACACAGTGGCCCAGTAAAATAAAATTTGATAGGATGAAATTGCAAATATGTATTAGCAGTTAGCTTATTCTTATATTTCTGGAATAGTTAGTTCGGGAACAACTTATTTATCATGTGAATATGTATGAGCAGTCGATAAAAAATATGTTTGGTGAGATATTTATTTATTGTCTTATGCCAATACTAACCTTTTCATTTGGATCTCCTCCCTCTGTGTGTGTTGAATGTTCAGTTCCCTCTACATCCATTAAAGTTCTTGGTTTTGTTGTCAATATTAATGCATGTGTTAGACAACCTATTTGGAGTATGCGACATCCACATATATGGACATTGCTCTTTTTTTTGGCCCAATTTGTTAAATTGGTTGATTTATTTGTCAACTTTAATAGTGCATGTTCTTAATCTTGATCCTCTATGAAGTTTCTAATTTATGGATATAACTTTTTTTTTTGGGATTTTTAGGAAAATGGAAGAGCAGAAACCAAAGGAACAGAGACCCAAAGCAAGCGAGAATAAGCCTATCATGACAGAGTGATATCTACTTGGGCTATCATGTTTTAAACGGGTTAGGATGCTAGATGTTTTAAGGACCATTATAAAGGTCGGTTATTACTTGTTTAAACCATGGTTATGACTTACTTGAATATGGATGTTAATTTGGTTTTGTAATGGTCTCTACTTGAATATGGATGGTAATGACTGCTTTTGAGCATGTAATAGGTCTCTGCTTGAATATGGGTGTTATTTTATTTTTGTAATGGCCACAGTTCTTCTTTGAAGATATAATCCATTCACTTGTTTTCCACTGTCCCTTTAAAAAGTTCTTTGGCTTTCTCTTTGTTGTGGAATTATCTCTGGGACAGCTATTTGACTTAAGAAAGAGAAAGATTAAAGGTAGATGATCGTGCCTTTGTTTCTTAAGATGCTGAAATTGTCAACAATAGGCCCTACTTGTGATGATTATATGGAAGTCATTATAATCATTCCAGCATGGCTTTAAGGTGGGGTTGAGCTAAAGGAATGGGTCGCACCCTCTTTCAGTTTTGGTAGGATCAGTTTCTTGTAAATGAGTCTGGGAAGTATAGTGATGCCGCTCAAGCTATGGTGGATTAATAAATGCCCAAGTTTCCTTCGGATCTCAATTCCGATATGAGCCCTTGCCTCGTTTGGCCATGCCGCTCTTGAAAGAATACCTATGGTTGAAAAGATAAACCCTAGACTAATAATATGATAACTCTATTGATCCAATTGTTGAATCAATTGAGACCTATAATAATTGTTAGAAGAATAAAAGGGGGTGCTCCACAAATTATTGTTTCTTTCATTAATGTATTGGATTTCACCAAGGGAAATTGACTCATTATTGCTCCTTGTCTTTTGATTTTCTCTATAAAATAAAATACTGAAGAATTCATATTTTTGCTAGAAAAGTATTTGAAATATTAAAGGAAACTAATAGCAAGTGCACTGCAAATCTTGCAGGAACCTCATACTCTTGTTGTAGACATAGCACTTTTACATATATACTGACATTGATTGATTAGTAATATTAAGAGAATCTTGTTCCTCATCTGGCATATTTTTAGAGGCTTTTGGGAGGGAAAGAAATTTGCTTATCATGCAAAGTGCCAACATGAATACAAATAATCTGATAAATTAATTTTGATTATATTTTGTATAGTTGATGATTCTTAGTAGTTTTAGGGTAGAAATGTTGTGTCAATGATGAAATTCTTATTATGATTGTGTGTGTGTTATATTCTCTCTTTCCTTGAACAACTAAGTTCTCGTTTAGTATTATCCTATTATTGTAGGAATTAGTAAGACTTTTTGCGATATAGAGTTTTAATTGAAAAGCATTTTAGTGTTTTGAGTGTATGACAAATTACAATAAATAGTGTGCTTCAAACTTTTAGATTTATAAAGCAGGAGCGGTGAATCACTTATTTGTATTGTTTTTTCATAAAAATTCCAAATTTCAACTTTAACCTTAAAGTTGTTGTTAGCTTTATCTCTTAAAATGTTTTAGCGAAATTTGCCAAACATTGGACCCCTCTAAAAGCAAACTAGAAAGGCCTTAAATCAGAGCTTCCACTATGTTTATGTTTGGAGAAATCAAGAATAAAGAGAGAAATAAAGAGGGTTGGAGGAAGTTGAGGGAGAGGGGAAAAGATCCCTTTGTTTGGTGAGGAAAAGGGGGAGGAGGGGGGTTGGGCAACCAACCAAATCCGTCCAAAAGTGGGTGGATTGGTAGGGGAGAGTTAAATTTCAATTTTGTTAGGTTAGTATTCTTTTTTAACCTCACTATATCGTATATACCAGTTAAATATAGTATAAGTAAACTAGATACAACCATGCTCCTCAGTACAAAAACAGGGCTGCACTATTTGCGCTTAAAAACGTATCCAATTATATAATACAATACAATTATAGAGTAGACGTTATAAGAAAAAATTTAACACACACACATATGTGTGTGTATATATATATATACATTTTTTTTTTCCTTAAAGAAAAACATAATACAATCAAAACCCTTGCCAAAATTTTGATATTCTCCAAACCTGCATCAAGCTTCCAGTTAGAATACCCAGAATTCCTTTGCAGCAGGTCTATTCACTATTTGATGCAGTTTTTTTTAACGTAGCCCCTTTCTGGTTTGCTCCAATCCTCCTTCACTAGCATTTTGTCAACCTCGTTATCCTTGCACCAAACCAGCAAGTGCTCCTCAAACAGTTAAGCCATCTTTTCTTGTAAAGAAACTTGCTTATTCTCCAATACCACTCGAATCCTTAATAAAAATGTCGTACCCAATGCACAATTCTCTTACTACTAGAGTGGTTGATAGGCAATCCTAACTCCAATTTCAGAGAAGCTGAGTCATGAGCAACCACTGTGACCATGGTAAACTAAACAACCACTTCAAAGAAAAGAGTTTAAGTTAATTGGAATGATTAACTTTCATTGAAACAGAGAAAACGGGTGCTGCTTAAAACAAACAGAACAAGTAACTGAAACAAAAAAAAAACAAAAAAAAAACAAAAAACAAAAAAACAAACAAACCACATTTCAAACAGTCTTTAACACAATGATCAGAACAGCTTGAAAACTTCTTTCTACTTTATCTGTTCCTTTTTTTGACTCTCTTCATCCCTACTACCAAACATTAAACCAAGTAAACATTATATTTTATTTGGATGGCAAGTACTTTATATCAAAAGCGATAAGTCGTAGTTTCTAGTCTATAAACCACTCTAAAAAAATGGGGATAAAACTGTGTCAATCACCTCTCCTATACCTTATAAAAGTGGTAGTTTTGTGCACTGAGTACAACCTTTATAAAGCAAATTTCTTTACCTTGCTGCTTAATATAGATTTTACCCTTTCTTTTCTTCAGCATTTACAATAAGTTAAAGCAAAATTCTGCCGACATAGACCAAGTATATTGATGACATTGATACTCTCGTCAAAATGATATGGGAAAGAAAATCTGCCAAAGCTTCCATTGACACCCTGATTACAAACCCAAGAGAGTCGCAACAGACATGTGGGACCGTTGAGAGGTGAAAAAGCCAGGGACCGTGGGGTGCATGCATGGCTAGCACTTGAGTGGCCATGAGTGCCTTCCCATGTGCTATCTATCTTCATTCCTAGCACCTCACTCACCTCTTTGTCTCCTGTTATCACTCTCCTAAATGTGAGCCACCCACACCTCTTTTTTCTAGTTAGATATATATATTTTTTATACAGATTTTGGGTTTATAGATATTAAGAGTTATACACGAAGACATTGATATAACATGATGCGACTCTATCTTTTGTTAACCCAAAAGTTTAAGTCAGTGAATTTGAGTCCAATTATATTATATTAATTATTTGTGGATAATTATTGAGTACTCTCGGAGTACCATAAATGAGTACTTTCCACTATCACATAACTGTGGATCTTACTAATTAAATTTATGGTGAGACCTATAATTCATGTGAAAAGAGGAAGTATGCATTTATGGTACTCTCAAAGTATTTAATAATTTTCCATTATTTGTTATCGTTATTTGACATGAGACTTAACAACTTTAACAAACAATAGCGTATCATACTTGAAAATTTTCAAAGTATGAATGGATGGTTATTTATTGGATTAGGTGGAGTTAAAAATAAAATTTTTAATGTTAGAAATTATGTTGTAATCAGCATATAAAGGGCTATAGCTAGTTTCTAGTAACGGTAAAAAGCTAATATGATGGGTTGTAAATGAAGGTAGTTTTTGTCTTCTTGTATATGCGTTTGATGGTGTCCCTATCTAATTCAAAGTAAATTTGAATAGGTTTTGACAAATTTGGCAATAGCGTTACCGCATTAGCACTTAATCAGGCCGTTGGGAAAGCAAGATTGGAGGAATGTCCATATCTCAAACATGTCACACCCCTTGAGAAATTTGGGCTGTAAACTGAGGGTCTTGATTCTTTGATTGCTCTAGTACTTTCCATTTTGGCCCAAAGATCAAACTTTTGCTAATTAATGGGCATAATTTTTTATAAAAGTGGTTAAGAAAGTTCTAAACATCAAGAACATGTTAACAAAACTGTATCAAGAGGTTTCCCTAAATAATTGCCAGACACTAATCAGTGAGTCTGTTAGCCAAATTGGTCTTGATATGATGTACCATGTTAAAAAATCCTCTAATTTTTATAAGCAAAATCATACCAAAAGAATTAGATGACTGACACGCCTTAAATGGTTTGTTATCTGTGGAAAGTGTAGTGTTATTTACATCTTCAATGTATATACAACAACCAACTAAGCTTAAACCCCAATATCTTTCATGAGAAAAAGCAAGTAGCCTTAATCCCAATTTCTTTCATGTGAAAAAAAGCAAGTAGTACGACATGAAGCTGCAACATTTTCCATTTCTGTATCTAATGGTATAAACTTCCTAAAAAGTTGTTCCTTGGATATAATTGAATTTATGGGATTCCATACAATTATCAAATAGGAATTGGTAGGTCGTTTATGCAAATCAAAACAAAAAAAGAGAAGAAAAAGAAAAAGAAAACATGGTGGTTATGGATAGACAAGAAAGAAAAAATGATGTTTCTAAAGTAGCTTTTTCTTTCTAGTGGTAGTTAGTCTAGTCTCTCTCTATCTCCTTAAGTCTCTCCCCTTTATTCACGGCGTTCTCACATCCAATTTACATACTTTTCTCTTCCATTACTATAACAGAAACAAACAAGAAGAAAAGTTCCACTCATCTCCATTCCAAACCATTCCTTCACATTCTCTTTTAGAAGAGAGAACCAAGAGAGAAAATGTCTGAGTTCTCTTTCACATCAAGCACCTCCAAGAAGACTGAATTCTCTAGTCTTCTCCTCTCTGACTTGTTCCATATGTGTTTCGTCATTCTCTCTCACCCTCTTTACTTCTCTTACTTCATCTTCTTCTCCCCATATCTTCTCAAGCTCCTATCTTTCCTCTCTCCTCTCTTCATCACCACCTTTCTTCTCCTCCTCCTCGTTCTTCTCACGGTCTCTCCAAACTTTGTCCAAGAAAACTCTCACTCTGAATTGTCTGAATATTCCAAGGTTGGTTTTCTTGTTACAACATACCAAGCTGTTTTACAAGGGTTGCAGCCTAAAGTGGATGATGAAAATGAAAACTTCCAACAATTTGAGGAATTTGAAGTATATAAGATTGTGTTTGATACGTCAAGTTTCGAATTTAGAGAGGACCCAGATGAAGTTCTGGAGTTGGAAGTCAAAGAAGTTTGCTCAACGGTCCTTGAAGCACCTGTTGAAAAGAGATTAGAATGCTTTTTGCAAGAAAAGGAGGAGTTAGAAAATATGTTAGGTGAAAAAGAAGAAAAAGAAGAGAAAGAAGAGAAAGAAGTCAAACAACAAGGCGTAGAGTCCTATAAAGTTGAAGAAGAAGAGGGAAAAGAAAAACCAACCGCGTTGATGAGAAGCGGATCCAATGCAGTGCATAATAAAGTAAATGACACCAAAGTGAGCTCCCAAAGACTAGGTGAAGGTAATTTGATTCCTAATAGTTCACCAGTTGTGGAGACTTATGAAACATTGTGTTCCAATCTTGGAAATTTTGGTTCAATGAGAAAAGAGAAAGAGTGGAGGAGGACATTGGCATGCAAGCTTTTCGAGGAGAGACACAATGTGGAAGGAGGTGAAGGGATGGATTTGCTCTGGGAGACATATGAGACCGATTCGAACAAGCTGCAGGCGAAAAGGAACACAAAGAAGGGGAAGAAAGGCGGGGTTGAGTACAATGAAGACGTCGATGAGGACGAGGAAGAAGTGGATGGGCAATTGTGCTGCTTGCAGGCTTTGAAGTTCTCAGCAGGGAAGATGAACTTAGGAATGGGAAGGCCTAATCTTGTCAAGATTTCCAAGGCACTCAAAGGGATTGGATGGTTGCACAATGTCACCAGCAGGCATGGCAAGAAGGGGTACCATTAAATTAGATTTTACTTTGTTAATGTTAAATTGGCAATAGCAAATATGTGTATTTGGTTCAAAATCACAAGTAAATATGGCCTTTTGTTTTACATTATAGTGATGGTTTTTCTTCCCTTCAATTTGGGGACAGTGTGCCAAAAATAAATAAATATAGGGAAAAAAGTATAAAATATCTCAAACAGTTTAAAGCTTGTTTCATATTAGGTTCCAAAAAATTTTAATTTTGTCAATTAAAGTCTCAAAATTTTGAAATTGATTCAATTGAGTCACTCTCCATCTTTGTTATTCATTTTCGTTATGGTGGGGCAGTAATGGAGTATATAAAATGGGAAAACGATTGATATAATTTGTGTCTCACCCAAGTCAATTTTGAATTTCTGACAATCATTTTGTCTTTCTACCCTCTATGTTCAATAGTTTTATTTCTTGTTTTTCTCTATTTTGTTACTGTCCAGAATAACAAAGATGGATAACGAAGATGAACATAGGTTTTAAACTTGAAACGATTTCATAAACTTGAGACTTTAAGTAACAATTTAAAAACTTAAACCTTAATCTGAAATATGAGATTACGAGGGCCTTTTTATGTAATTTTCCCAAGAAATAGTTTCTACACTATGCCATAGAGAGGGGGTTTATAGGTGAGTTTAAACTGGCTTGAAAGCAATAAGGCAAACATTCATCACGCCTAGATTATTTCTCTCCACAGATAAAATCATTCTCTGAAATTGTTGAAAGCTTAAGCATGGTATGGCATGATGGGTTAAGTGATCACTAGGTTAGAGGCTTAGAGCCATTGTCCACAACCAGCAATAAGTGTGCTACACCCACATGATGTGTTAGAAACAGAAGCTCTAGCATTTTGCCTCTGAAATAACAATAAAAATCATTGGTAAAGTGCATATACTTTATAATAATTGTGTTAGGGCCCTTCAATTCTATAATGTCACCAGTTATGCCGTGATTGTTTGGGAGACAACTAGACAAGAGCTGCATTCAACAAACGTAACATCGCATTTTCTATCCTTTGTTAGGTATTACTAGCGCTCACCTATAGTGCGGGCATCCTAGGCAAAAATCAAAAGTGTTTATGTTTGATATTTCTTTCTTTTGATCTAAATCCAATTTCATTTGCACAATTTGATACACTAGGAGGATGATACTTCTGTATTGTAACACAATTTCCATATTCTCGAGCTCAAAGTTAATTTAGATGCATAGTATCCACCAAATATATATCGAGGTCCCTACAAAAGGGTAACTTAGCTATGAAAAGGACATATCAAAGCTTTTAGAATGGGTCCAAATAAATGTATACTTTATGGCACATTTGGTACACTAAGAGGATGACAATGCAAGGAATGAGAATTAGTAATACCTAAAATATAAGAAATTGAAATGATTTCTATTCATTTGCTTCAGCAATAAAATGAAATAAAACCTACATCTAAAAATCAAGTCCCAATGAAAAAAATAAATGCATGAGTTTCTTCCTTGCCTCAAAGCCGAACCAAGGTCATTTAATTTGGCAAGTTGTAAATGGTAGATAATAAAATAATGTTAGTAGTGTGATAGAGGTAAATGTGAAACAATAAAAACCTGTCAACTTAATTGTTGTGAAAATTGTTGTGTACAACATTTCTCTTTAAACAATATTAAGACAAGGTTTCTTTTTCTCTCTATATTCTTTTTTTGGTTGTTATTATGTTTTAATTAACCGAAAGTGAAGCCAATATGTCTCCAGTTCATCTAACTCGGATATTATCAATGTCATCAAAAGGAAGTTGAGACGGCTTGGAGCTAGCATGACCAAATGAATCTTAAGACCAGGAATAAATCTAGCATGTCTATTTTTGGACACAAACTTTGTCAGTTATTGTTATTCACCTTCTCAAATGCAACTAAATTTCACACATAAAATGCCTTTGTTCTACTCATAAATCATAATATTATTTTATGTTTACCTACTGTAATATATCATATGTTTAATGTTTTCTTTTCCAATTTTTATATTTTAATTTTTTTATAATTACATTATTAAAAAAATGTGATTAGTGGTCCATAAAATGGATGGATAGTTTTTATAAAAAATGTGATTAGTGGTCCATAAAATAATAACTTATTTTAGGCGATAAATCCAAGGGTCATTCTATGGTACCATTTCGTTTTTTAGTGGGTAAAATACTCATCCAAATATTAACCACACATTTTGACGTGTTTCAGTCCTGACAATTTATTTAACTTTAGTATGTACCGGTTTAGGAGGTGAGGAATAAAAACAAAATGGGAAAAGTTTTGGGAATGTACTAAGGCATTGGTTTAAGAATTTTTTTTTTTTTTTTTTAAATTTTATGAAAACAAAAAGCAATCGACTTTTTTTTGTAGTTTTTTTCTCATGTTAACCCAACCAAAACAAAAAATAGATTGGCTCCTCTCTATTCTCATAACCCAAACGTGCTTGTTTCTATTTACTCACGTGTGAAGGTTTTCAAAAGGATCAGAATCGTTTTGACGGTAAAGATTAAAACGACAAAACCTTAATGTCACTGGTGTTGTTTTGTTACCCTTTTTCATAGACGGCATATGTGACAGGACTGTTTTACCTGTATTGTGGTCCTATATGCACAGAAGAACTCATGTGAAGTGGTTGTGGATAGTGAAGAATCAAAGGCAGTTGTTGTGGTCAGAGCATCAGTTATTGGCTTATTCCTACGTAGAAGGCTATTGAAATTTCAGAGGGGGGGTCTCATATCTATCCTTTCGGCCTTGCATTCAACATGTTCTAGATGGCAGAGCAGCGGGGGACCTTGATGTTGAAGCTGTAACAACAGCATTGTCAGTTGTGTATTATCACATAAGATTGTGCACTTCTTTATGGTAATGAGATTGAAGTTAGGGAAGCCTTCATAAAAGACCATAATGTTTTTGTCTAGAGCCTAATCAAAGGGAAGTTGGATTTGATGCAAGGACACTTTGAGACTGGATTTTTTTCATTTGGGTTATGGATGCATGTTACAGAAATAAATTCTTAATCTTGATATCATGCTTTTGTCATTTTGTGTGGGCGCAATTTGCAGCATAGGTTGCTACACTAACTGATGCTGTCCTTTGAGTAGTTTAGGTATTTATTGACGTTCATATCCCATTGATTCATTATGGTCATGTTCCTTGTTATCACTAGCTTTGTTACATAAAGCTTTATGTAACAAAATTGCAGGCTGCTAGTAATTCTGCAGAGAAAGCTATTAACCTTCCCCGAGCGGATGAACAGGTAAAGAAGGCAGGCCTGGATACAAATAGAGCTGCCACTACTGCTAGAGTTGTTGTTGTTGTCAAAGCTTTTCAGAACCAGATGGATGGGAAATTTTGCAATACAAATGTCTAAGGGATTGGCTTTGTTTGAAAGTGTAAATTTTACCAATTTTTAGTATCTTAATTTCTGTTCCATGACAAGTAAGAAGGATCTCAAAAAATATAGAGAGAAACAAAAGTAGAGATTGATTGACATAACCATCTAAATCAAAAATTTGTTCTTCAAGAAGAATTTTTTATGTTCCAGATGCACCAAATGTCATCATATAAAAATGTAAATGTGCTAGCCACTAAATATTCAGTAAGAAACTCTTGCTAAAGTATACAAACTCTTGGGTTAAAAAAATTATTCACTCCTATGGGAGGACCACCTCATTTTGGCTCACATGGTCCTCCCTATAAATGAGAGCATGTAAATTATCTTAGTAATTACTAAAAAAATGAATAATTAATTTTTTATTAGATCTTTTAAAAATTTTATTAAAAAACTTTTAACTGGAAGATATTTTTTAATTAATTGAAATTTTTAGTATTAAAATTTCATTTAAAGCTAATTATGTTAATAATTTCATTTAACATTTTTTTTAAAGAGAGCGATAGAGAGTGAGTACCATCTAATGTGACGTTGAAACCATCCAAAGTGACTAAAAAAAAGAGAACCACTGAATGTGACAATGATATTATTATACTTGAATTTAATTAGTAGAACCTATTATTATGTCAAAAGATGAAGCATTGCTCTTGGAGTACAAAATAATTACTCGGGGTGAGGGTTAGTTAGTTGCCATATCTAATATAATATATAAATGGAGGTATGATGATCAGATCTTTTTTCTTTTTTCTTTTTTCTTTTTTAGAAGGTATGATGATCAGACCTAGTTAGCTATCATCTAATATCATATACTACATAATAAAAGAAAGACCCAAAAGTTGTGGTTGTGCCAAGTGGCTATCTTCTCTCTATGAAAAATGATTAGACTCTTATTAATTTTTCTTCTTTTTTTAGAATCAAACTCTTACTAATTAGGCTAGTTCATTTTAAGTGAAAGTCTATTAGCTAAGTTTCAAGAAATTTAAAAATTCACTAACATGGCGGGTGGTCTAGTGGACATGCCTTGGCCAACAAGACTTAGGTCTTGGGTTTGAGTCCCCCTCATCTCCACTAGTGAGCACGTTGGTGTCTATCTCCCTTTATATTGCCCTGGATGCATAGGGTGCACTTGCCACCCTCCCCTCCTATGCATTTTTTTTTATCTTACAAAATTAAAATTAAAATTCTACTCCAACTATAGTTTAGTATATAGGTAAAACTCTACTGCTACGTTCGAGAAATTTAAAATTCTACTTCAATTAAAATTCTATTTAAAAAAAATGTTAAGAATTTTAAAATAAATTTTTTTAAAGTTTATTTTAATTATTTTGATCATCTATTAATATTTTTGTATTTTAATGTAATAAATCCACATTATATACACCAAGGGAAGATGAAAGAATATTTAATTTTGAAAATACAAGAATATCTCATATCCCATTCAAGTGGCATAATTAATTTTGCACAAATACAAAATCCTACAGCTAAAAGACTTTCATTCCCATACACCAATTGGCATCCGCTTTTGCACAAATTTATAATCCTACAACACTTATTCCCCCACTTAGGTCACACTTATTCCCAATAATATGTTCATAAATTGTGTGGTGGTCTAAAAAAATTTGGTGGCTATTAAGAAATGATAGACTTTTAAGTTTTGACAAAGAAGAACATATATCGATGGAATGTGACCCAAATTATTGTGTTTTATTTGTGGTAGTCATAAGAAAGCTATTATTCATGCTATCAGATTAAGAGGTTCTGTTAGAGCAAGAAATGTTGGCAAAGGTATGGATGGTTAAAAACAGCTTTTTACTTGGTTTGATTAACGGGGTTAATTTGACTTCTAAATTTGTTGTGAGAATCTATTACTTTAAAATAGTCTCCTTTAAATTTTGCAACAAATGATGGCGCATTTGGAAATGGAGAAAGAAATCAAATTTCACCTTCCTTAACATCTCATTAGATTTTATAATTTATCTCATACTTATAGACCCTTCCATATTATCAAACGAAAAAATTATGTAGTTTAATGCTTAATCCTAGGCTGATTGTGTCTTTGATGGTTGCTCTAGTGTGGAATAATTGATAAGGAGGAGATATCTGTTAGGAAATTGCCTCAAATTTAAATTGTGACTTGGAAAGCTAATTGGGTTTCCCAATTGTTGAAGGGAAATTTAGTTTGGTTATTTTTGGGTTTCTTTAATGTAGAAAGAAATACTATTTCTTGGTGTGAAGGAAAAGTCTATTCCTTGTCAAAAAAGTATTATATTTCTTGTCTACAAAGAAATAGGAACTTGAAGTCTTATAAATAAATAATGCTACAAAGAATTTGATGGTTTTGGCCCAAGGATCCACCCTATGGAGGAGAGAGAAAATAGAGCATGAAATAAGAGAGGAAAAAAAAAAAGATTTTTGCTTGAGAGGTAACCCAAGGAGAGATACAACAAGGTTTGGGTTTTGTTAACGTGAAGCGCACAAATCAAGGAGAATTTGTGAGACTTTGTTTAATGTTGAAAAGTGAAGAAAGACAAAGAGAAAACACATCCAATGCTAGTTACGTGAATAGAAAAAGAGAGAGCAACCATGAGTGAGCCGTTAGAGGAATAAGAAGAAGAAACCGCATTGAGCGTAGTGAGATGCATGTGAGAGCAAATTAAAAAAAAGTAGAGTTTTTTTTTTTTTTTTTAAAGCCTTGAGATATACACAAGAGATATTGTAATTGATTTGATAATGGTGAATTGATTTAGAGCTTATCCCGTGTGATTGCTATTTTGCTTGGTAATTGTGGTGATAATATTTTTTGAGAATTGATTAAAATTGTTAATTAGCTTTCTTAATTCACACAAGACTAAAATTGGGACCCAACAATATCTAATAGAACTTTAATGAGAATAATAAATGAGACATTAATAATAACAATAATTTATTTATTTAATTATAATGTTAATTATTTTTGGACAAAATTTGGCAACAAATTTAGTTGTAGCTTAAGGTTACAACTTCAACAAATCCACTATTGGATGACATGTTCTTCTTAAATCCTTTATGCTTGTTTTAAATCCTTCATGCTTGTAAAATTTCTAGAAAGTCAAAGATCAATAACTATGTCACCAATCAAATGTTTAAATTTTAAGTTTTTGTAGTCTAAAATTATGCATAAAAAATAAGTTTATGAATTGAATAGTAAATAACATTCAATTTGCACAAAATTTGACATAAATGTTAAGAACATAAAGAGTATGTCATTCAATGGTTATATTTTTAAAATATGTAGCAATATTAATTTTTTGAGTGAATTAAGCTATAACCAGTCGAACTTTGTCCTTATTTTTTAAATACAAGTGTTACCCTCGCCTTTCGAGAATTGCTAATTACATGCCACATAATGACAGTGGATTTTTGACAATGAAATGCACATTTTACTTATTTGATTTACAATTGTACTAAGTAATTTAAAATAAGAGTTTTAAATTGGTCCCCCCCCCCCCCTAAAGCTCAATAGCTGTCATTAATTTATATTGTTAATTTTAATAGACATAATTTCTATTGTTATAAAATTTCGGAAATTTTAATCCAATATAAAAACTGTATCAATTGTAATTAACCAATCTTTTAGTTTTATTTTTTAATAAATAACCATATTTACTATTTAAGTTGTCCATAAAATTAATTACCCTTAACTTCAAATAAGTATAGCCAAATTCTTGCTAATAAAGCCTATAAAGGAACATATAAAGAAAAAAAAATACCCACACTAATTGGCTAGTATGTGGTAATAAGTAAAAACAATCTTATTTTGCTTGGCACCAACTATTGCTGCAACTTATTATTATCATTATTATTATTATTTTTTGAGAAGCCAGACTGGAAAGACCAGGCAGGAGTTTATTAATAAAACCAAAACAGACAAATAATAAAAGCATGAAAGAGAATTTTCATTCAAACTCAATTGGAGAAAAGTTTCTCTAACTCACCGTACGGCAACAACTTAATCGGCCTTTATTTGTACTATTAATCAAACAATCTATTTAACAATCACATGCCCTGTTAAAATGAATTAATGCAGTAATTTTGATCTTATAATATAGAGAAATGCTATATCCACAATATTTTCATAACAAAACTTAAGTGGCAGATATGTTGTTATTAGTAGGCAAAAAAAATAATTTCAGTGGTTGGTTTAAATTAGAACAAATAACAACTTATCACCTATGATTTGTTGTAAAAATATTATAGACATAACATTTCTCTAATGCAAATTACTCAAATTGCCCAAACAATAATAGCTATAAGGATATTTACGCGTAGTAAGCAGCCAAAAGTCACCATCAACGAGGCCAAAATTCACTATCTCCATTAATTATTAGCCAACCAACATGCATAGCTCTAACAAATATGCTAAACTACTACAAATTCTATTATAAAATGATTATGAACTGAGGTGACAATAAATATAATTAGTGAATTTTAACAATATAATAAATGAATGTCTTACTTGATAAGATTTTTGTAATTGACCTTTGAAGACCATAAACAAATCATTTGAGAAAATAAATGCAACTATTAATGGAATGGAAAGATAGCTTCCATTCCATTAAGCAACAATCAATTTGTCAAATCTTTACTTGGTTACTCCCTCTTTCCCATCCTACAGAAGAATGAGAAATAGAAGCTGGTTTTAGACTTTTAGTCACGAGCTGGTCTAGCAATGAATGTCGCAATAGGTTCACTCAGGCATGGCCGCACATGCGCACACGCACATGCTCGCACATACCAAAATAACTAAGTCTACCGGATCCAGATTGCAAAAATACAGATTAAAGGGTACAAAATTCCAGTGGCAAGAAACAGCGGAAAAGGAGATGCTTATGCAAACATACAAGACCCCTGGTAACTGGTAAGAATATCTATCATAGGTACTGAAAACTTGTATACAGGATGGGAAGCCCACATTGAAACCATGAATGCCTCAAAGCTTCAAATCAAAGAGTTGTTCAAAAAGTTTGTGATTCTATAATCTAATGCAACATATTTCTAGTTTCCATGATCAAGCTCAATATATCATCTGAAGTTCATTTTACTTTAGCACAGATGGCAACTGTTGCTGAACAGCCGAAGTAAGTATTCGTCAACTAGTTCCCAAAACGGTAACAAAACAAAAGAATTTTTTGGCTTGCAAGTAGTAATCATTAGTCTTTCTCAAAATAAAAGAAGACATCCTCAAGTGGTTAATATATATGATGCTCAAACCACTATGAAGAAGAGAACTACAACCAGTAAGTGAAATAAAACACCAGAGCAATTTTTCGGTGCCATGGTCAAAGCAAAGAATTTTTGGGAGGAAGAATTGAAAGGGAACAGAAACAATCATAAGCAACCTATAACAAATTCAATCATAGGCTTAATAAGACCATAAAAACATAAGCACCTTCTACAACTAATCGGATTCCATATTGTAACGGACTTCTTTATTACAATAAAAATATATACCAATAAAAATATTAAGGGATAAAAGCACAAAAAGAAAGGAAAAGGACTTAATTACTCACATCATGTCAATTGTGTCTTGAAAATCATGTTCACAACTGTTCTAAATGTATGATGATTGAGGTCACTAGTACTCTTAATTATGTAATCCAAAAGGCTTATAAAGCTCTATCTTATTGTTTAAACATGTCTTCTGCTTCTCCACACTTATTATGACGACAATGAACTAAAATATAACAAGAAACAACTTTAAAGACCATAAAATACGTTGACACAGAAGAAGGAAGAATGATGTCACAAACAATCTAACCAAAAGTACAACAGCATCAGATCACTCAAAAAAATAAAATGGACAATATATCTGTTTTTCCTTTTGCCCTCTTTCCCTGCAATCCAAGTAGTAAAATGCTCTCTTTAAAAACAGTACAGAAAATTCAAGTAAGATATTTGGGGGTTCCGGATGCTACTATTCTGCAACTAAATATCCCCATAACATTTACCATATGACAAGGAAACTGAAGATGTCAGTTAATAGTTACCTTTAAAATAATGATAATAATAATAATAAAAGTCACTAAATTTTAAGGGTGAAATATAGAGCTAAAGGCAACTTAAATACTGTAACAGTATCCCAACAATCTTCTTAATGAACATTTGCCACATTAATTACTCGTATAAATACAAAAGAAGAATTCTAAGACTGATATAGCAAAGGAGTATGTTACACTTGGACAGAAAGCAAACTTTGTTTCGTGCTAAACAGAAAGACTTGGTTTATGTATGAGTAATGATAATATAACTAATCAGATGAAAGCTACTGCAGAACCAACATACCCCAATTCCTTGAATAGAGGCTTTAACTATGACTATTAATTTAGAGCCCAAAATTACAAGCCTGGATAAACTCCATTTCATAATCAACATACTTTGTCCAAAGTGGCCGAAACTGAGTTATGGCAATGTCAAGCCATGGCTTCATATTCCCATTAAAGTGCACCACTGCAGCGTTGCGGATCTCATCCGCGCTAATGCTTGGATTGTAACCAAGTCCCAGAACATGCCATGACTTGTCCAATGGCTTTGTTGTTGAGTAAAATGTGATTAGACCTGGGGGCAATGTACCCAACTTCCACAAGGTGCGGTTCTCATTCTGTGGCAATATCACCGTAATAGGTTAATAATGATAACTCCAATAAAGTCTCTACCCATAAAAAAAGAGGGGGGTGGCGGGTGGGGAGGAGGGAACAGTATAACCAAACCCACAAAATTGCAAAACAGAAAAAATTAATCACAATGAAACTAGGATGTTCAATAAAGTTTTTTTTTTCCCTTCTTTTCAAAGTTATAGCCTCTAGCAGTTTATCTTTTCTTCTTTATTTTTTTATTTTTGTATTTATAGATACAATAGATTTGAATTCATAATGATTGTTCTTTCTCATCAGGCCAAGGCACCCATTGGTTTTTGGTGTAGATGGGATTCAAAGCCAATTCCCTTATTCAAAGATAAGGGAGTCTACCAGTACCCACCTATGGCAGTGTTGATATCCCCACATCATTAATCATTCAGTATAAGGTATTTACTAAGACAACTAAAGGCAGTGTGTTTAGAAAGTGACAAAGCAAGATCAATTCGTTCAAACTAGTGCATCATCACAATTTGCAAGCAAAACAGGTTGTATAGTAAATTAATATGCACTAAGTACCAATGTTAGACACCTACTGTTGCTCAGGCATGTTAAAATGATGTAAAATTAGCAAGGGGGAAAAAAAATCAAATCATTACCAGATTCTGCCAGTAATGATACTCTTCTGTGCACTTCTCCCTCCTCCAAGCATCTAAATCAAAGAAGTTCATGCCATAAGCCCATGCACAAGCTTTCGGGTTAAACTTCTCCTTAATCAAAGGGTGTGAGAAATTCATGTACTGCGCATATCGATGGAACGACCCAAAACAAGTCTCTACCGCCCCATTCACTTTCCCATCCATATCTATCTCCCACAACCCTGTCAAGTCTTTCTGAACCACTATATCATCATCCAAGAACAAAATCCTATGCAATTTCGGGTACATTTCCGGCAAGTAAAACCTCAAGTGATTCAATATGGACAAATACTTTGGGTTCCTGAACTTCATGTTTGTGGCGTCTTTCGTTGCGTTCTCAAGCTTACTATTGAAGTAAAACTGCTGCAATTTCGAAGACTCCAATTGCTTAAGTACAGGCACATATGAAGAGTTCAAGAACTTGTAATCCTCAACTGCCTTCACTTCAATGTGTGCTCCATTGTAGTCCTTCAATTTGAACATCACTTGCATTGCACCGAGATTCATCTTATCAGTCACAACATGAAAAACATGTTTCCATGGCTCCTTCGAGTTCTTCACCAATGAATTCACCACCACCGAAGCGGCGAGCACGTTATCGGAGAAAATAGCGTAATGGTAAAGATTCGGATCCTCAAACTCCGGTGGAGTCTCCTTCCCTTCGTCCGAATAATTCTCTGAATGCGCAATCCGCTCTTGCATCAATCGCATTGCGAGGCAATGCAAGCTTTTCGGGATCGATTTCGCGGCAATCAAGCTCGAGAAAGCTCCTTGCTTCTTCGCCTTTGTTAACTGCTCATTCAATCCGAAAATCGTGTCCTTCAACTTCTGGATCTTCAATTGATTATCGAAAGACTCCTTCGCGTCCGCAATCGCTTGTCTCGTCGCTCTGATCCGCTCCTTCACTTCCTTCTCGAATTGCCGCAGCACCGATTCATCAATGGAGGCCGCATCGGTTTCGAACAAAGCACGATAAGATTGTTTCGCAAGAAGATCGCTGTAATTCCTCGACAGATCTGTGAAGTTCCTGACGAGCTTCGTGTTTTCAAGCTTGAGCTTTCGAGCATAGTGCGCGTATGCCAAAGCCAGAGATCGATGATCTTCAGCTTGCTTTCTGATCTGATCTAATCGAGGCTTGAGAGGATCCGATTTCAACGCTAATACTGCTCTTCTAGTACTTCCAAATCTACGCGAACCAGACTTGAATCCCTAATTCACACAAATCCACACCCAAAAAAAAAAAATTTAATTAACAAAATTTTCACACATTTACAGTAAAAATTCAACACTAGAAACATGTTCGTTTCCCGAGAAAATCAAAATAAATATCATTTTCTTCTAATTACATTTCCGATCCGAAATCGTAAGATCCGGAACTCACTTACTTCAATTTTTTTATTAAAAAAAAAAAAAAAAGACAACTTGCTAAAAATGAAATAAATATATATAGAGACAAAACTGTTTGTTTCTCGGGAAAAAAAAATCAAATCAAAATAAATATCATTCTTCAAATTACATTACCGAAACAAAAATGAAACTAAGCGACGAAACTCATTCACTTCAATTAAACCAATATTTTTTTAAAAAAATTGCTTGTTAAAAAAACAAATACATAGAAATCTGATTGTTTCTCGGGAAAAAAAATCGAGATCTAGAGAGAGAGAGAGAGAGAGAAGGGAGACTTACGAGGTGGTGGAGGTGGGAAGCGTGGGAGTGAGAAGTGAAGAAGAAAGAGAGAGTGAGGAAAAGAGAAAGAGAGAGAAGAATGGCGGAGGCTAACAGTCTGAACCTCAACACATTCACGATTCGGTGTCCGTGAAAGTTCGCCATTTTCGCAAAGCTTTGCTTTTTTTTCTTTTCTTTTCTTTTGATGTGTGGATTTTTGAGATATTTGATAATCGAACTGTATGGGAACTGGAAAGTGTGAAGTGTGATTTGTGATTTGGGATTGTGATTGGGATTTTTATTTTAGTGTTTGCTATTGCTCTCTCACTTTGAGTTTGATGATGAGCGTCCCATTCGTATCTCTGAGAGAGAGAGAGAGAGAGGGATTATTATTAATAATAATTTAGATACTCCTACTGGTTACAAAATTATTTTTATATAAGAAAAAAAACAAAATGGTTTGTTTATTTATATGTGCTAACTGGCGGGTGTGACTATAACGCGGGATTGGCGGTGATGATTTTTTTTTTTTTTTTTGGCTGAATAATTTTTTTTTTTTAACTTTTATAATTATGAAGAATTTAATTAGTAGAAGTATTAGGTTACAACGATGGCACTTTATTTATGATCATATTAAAATATTGATTGATAGCTCATTATTTATTATCATATTAAAATATTGATTGATTTTTTATGTTGTATGAGAATATTTATAAAATTTAAAAAGGAAATTTTTTAAGTATTTTTGGAGTACGAAGAAATAATGTTCTTTCTTTTCATATTTATAGTAAATTCTACCATAAATTTAATGAGTGGACTATATTGTAAATGTGAAATGAAGAAGCACCATTCTTTGTACTTCGAGATACCTAAGAATTACTCTTACAATAAGTGATTTTATTAGTTTGTTGACATTTTTGGTATTTTTAACTAAAACTCTTAAAAAAAAAAAAAAGTCTCGAATTCAAATTATCAATTTATCACTAGAATCATGGTTGATTATTTTTTAAGAGAAAAATTAATTAGTACCTTAAGAATACTGGTTTATGGTTTTTTTTTTTTAATTTTTAATGGGAAAGGAATTTTTTTTATTACTTTTTTGAGATTTTATTATATGAGTAATGCTAAAAATATAATTTTTTTTACAAATTGTTGATATGGGAGTGATTATTGGTAAATGAAAAAAATGATATTAATGTGGGTTTAGATGAAAACTAAAAAACTAGACACAACAATAGTTTATAAAAATATTATAAAATAGTTTGTGACCGTAACATTACCCTTATTATATTTCTAATATCAAAGTTTTTCTAAAATTGTTTATTACTAAACGTATTAATAAGCTGGTTATTTTTTCTTTATTCTTAAATAGAATGATTTTTGTTTTTTAAGGTGATTGACAAATCACGTGGAGGCAGGACCGGAGAGAGACCAGACCAAACTAAAAGACGTATAATTATAAAGTGAAGCTTGTGTGTCATTGTCAAGAATTTTGTAGCTGTAGCCTCGTGGGCGAGCACTACAAGATTAAAAAAAATGTCTTTCTTTGTTATGTTATACTATCATTCTATACAAATTTTTTTTATTAGATTAGTATTTTAAATTTTATTAATTATGTATTTTCTTTGTTTTTTTATTCACGTAATTTTTTTTTGTATATATGTTTTGCGTACAGTTAAAAATATTTAATGATGAGATGAGAAGATAAATATTGGTTTCTAATTTTTTTTTTTGATATTTTGCAAGCAATAATAATATAACAAGCAGGGATGGAACAGGATTCGTACCTGGGGGCCAAAGCTTAAAACCCAAAAAAAAAAAAAAATTTATGAAAATAAAAACTAACATTTGTTTCATATTCAATAAAATACTACATACAAAATAAATATTTCTTAAACATTTCATATTATAAAACACATCAACAAAGTATAACATACAAAATAAGTGTTTCTTATTTTGTGTGCGATTTTTGTTTAGTCAATATTTATTTTTTTATTTTGTTTTTGTAGTTAAAGGGGCATGAATTTTATTTATTTATTTCTTTTCTTGTAGGTCAATATTTAAATATTTTAGAGGAGGAGAGACAAATATATATATATATATATATATATATTTAAGGGCAAATGTTAATTTTTTTATACTAGTTTTTTTTGGGGAGGGGGGAGGGGGGAGGGGGGGGGGGGGTGGGCATGGCCCCTTCTGCCCTAGTGTAGGTCCGTCCTTGATAACAAGAGTATAAGACTATATATATATATATATATTTTTTTTTTTTGAGAAACAAACACACACACAGGAGAGAGGAAAATGAGTTATAACACAAAGGTACACTACAACTCCACTCAAAAGTCATGATAACTTTTAAGGGAGGGTGAGACAAGTTATACTATACACAATACTATACACAACACACTCTCTTAAGCAATGTGGGACAATTACCCATTCTTGTTTTTGAGAAACAAACACACACACAGAGGGGAGAGGGAAATGGATTTTAATACAAATGCACACCACAATTTCATTCAAAAGTCATAGTAAATTTTAAGGGAGGGTGAGACAAGTTATACTACACACAACACACTCTCTTAAACAATGTGGGACAATATACTTAGAAACTCTAGATAGTTAATTTGACAATGACAAATTTTTAGGTGCTCCCAAAACATGGAGAAATAATGTTCTTTTCTCAAGGCATGTCCAACCCACCCACCTAGACTGACCGGACCGATCCAAAAATTGTCAGATTTGAGACTTGTGACGCTTGACGGCGGGTTCCGACCTCCAGAAACTGATTCCGGCAAGTTGTTGCTTCAAAATCTGACTCCAATTGATTTTGGCCAAATTCGGCGAGTTCTGTCCAAATCTCCTCCTCCCTAACCCGATCGAGACCGACTATCACCCAACAATAACCCGACTAGTCTGACCTGAGTCCTTCACCGGTTGACAGTGAGCTTGGAAATTGCACACTTGATTTGGTCAAGTCGGTTTCGGGTTGGGTACAAACCTGACCCGGATAGACCCATGAACACCCCTACTCTTCTGTCATATTTATCATGGATCTCACCAAAAATTTTATAAGTAAACCCCACAATAAATGTAAAAGGAGAGAGCACTATTTTCCATGTAAAGTACCTAAAAATTATTCTTGACAATATATATTCTTTTATAAAAAAAATTATGCTTAACAATAAATATAACTTTAACCTAACCCTTTTTTTCTCTAAAAAAAAAAAAAACCCTTTTTTTTCTCTTGAAACCAAACCCATAAATTCTTTAATTGGGCCTGTCATGTAATGGATTTAATACTATATTTGCTCTTTCAGTTCTAGAAAGAATTGTTCGTAGAGCTTCTCATTTGGCTTGAATAAAAAATTGTTAATGGTATGTCGGCAATACAAATAATGTCAACCATAGCGGCTGTGTTATTGGTTACAGCTATATATACTCTATTATCAATTTATCATTATGTCAGACAGTTTTGGAAAACTTTGTTCATCCCCCGTTGAAAAGAAAGTCAAGATTTTGTTAATGATAGTTGATCTTCCCCTAATCCAATAATATATAAGAAAATATGTACGGTTTTTTTACATCCAAAATTGACTCATCGTTGATTGAATCCTTGACTTTAACATAACTTTTGATTAGTATGCCTAATAAAGTTTAATGATAGATTAATATCAACCAAGTTCCGTAAACAACTTGGCATACAAGGTTTGTATAATAAATAAACAACTTTTTTCTTATGCAATTTTTTTCTTTTACTCGTTTTTTTTTTCTTTCTAATTATTATTATTATTATTAACTAAGGGCATAATATATGCACACCAAGAGTATGCTGTAGTTTTATGCAAATGAATGAATTTCCCAACAAAATGAACTTCTAACCTAAACTTGTGATTTCATATGAGAAAGGTCAATATACATTACTAAACACTTTTACACTAAATTAAGTAATATTTTAATGGAGAAAGAAAGACACACCTACTTTTATTATAGAAAGTAAAACCCTACCTTTTTGGGTAACGAAATATATATATATATATATATATATATTTTAATAATTTTTAAATTAGTAATCAAGCTAAGTTTGGATACCTAAAAACCTTTGGACATTTACATTTTTTGTGTTAATATAGCTAAAATGCTATTTTAACACTAAAAATACTAAAAAACTCACTACATCAAAGGTGCCAAATCTATAATTTTTTAATACTTAGTTACAGTAAACTGTCATCTCTAGCAATTTAATGTAGCTAGATGGTAAACACAAAAAATGTTATTTAAATGAGAGAGAGAGAGAGAGAGAGAGAGAGAGAGTTGAGTGGTAAAATAAAATCAAGAATATTTAAATGAAATAGTAAAAGAATAGAGTATGTGATGTTAGATGTATTGTATAAAGTGATATGTTAAAATAGATAAAGTTATTTTTTGAGTTACTAGGCTAAATTTTTAATGTCTAAATGCTTAATGAGTTTAAAAAAGAAGAAGCTAAACTCATTTTAAAATTCCCAAACTATTACCATTAAGATTGGTTGGGTCAAGAAAAACCCACAAAACTAGACCCATTACTTTAATTAAGCCAAGCTTTTAGGGATGGAACTACCCTTGGACTAGGGGGGGCAATGGCCTCCCTTAATTTTCTTTTTTAAAAAAATATTATTATATATATGTGTAATAATTTTAGTAATTTTGTTTTATAAAATTACATTTTATTTTCCTTTAATAATATCATTGATTCTTTTAAGAGTAATGCTATATTTACAAACTTTTTTATAACATTTTCACAAACCGTTTTGGTAGCAAATTTTTATTGGTTCGCATATAGGCACACCACACACATCAATTTTTTACTTACCAGTAACCACTTATCACATCAGTAATTTATAAAAAAAACTTGTAGCTCTAGCATTTTATTCATTTTAGTGACCATAAAAAAATTTATAAATCTAAAATCTAAAACAAAATATACATGCTCAAAAAAATAAAAAATAGTTCTACAACAAAAATTACTTGTAAAACTAAAAACAAAATTAATCTCAATTAACTAATTTTATCCAAAATAAATAACTCTACCTTTTAAAAAATTCTAAACAAAAATAATTTTGTTCTCACCCACAACCAAAAAAAAAAAAAAAAAAAAAAACTCAGTAGCTAAGTAGCAGAATCAGAGGTTGAAACCACTACACACAGCCAACAGTAAAACTACCCCCCCCCCCAACTCAAAGTTCTGGCTCTGTCCATGCAAGCTTTGTAATCTCTATATATTAAGAGGATTCAGAAAGTTAAATATTGTCTTTTTCGTTGGCAAAAATACCCCTAATTTAATTAACTTATAATTATTCAATTGAGGTTAAAATAGTAACTCGACAACAAATTTGAAATATTCCTAAAAAAGAAAAACTACCCCATGTCCCTTACTCCTATATAAAAAAAAATCCTATTAAAAAGTTCCTTCCTACTTCCACTACCCCATGTTCTTATAACTTAAATTTTATTAAAAAAAAAAAAAAAAACCTACCCACAGTTCCTGTGGGAGGAGATTTTTCCATCACATCTAATTGTAGCCTGACTCTGGAGCCAGGCAGAGATAAGGTTTTGTTCTCTTCGACCAGATGGGGATTGATCACACATCGGAAGGAGAAGCGCCCCACTAACACTTTATATGCTTCTGGAGCTTGAGTTAGTGTAGTGGTGGTACACTAACTCAAGCTCCAGAAGCATATAAAGGGTTAGTGGGGCGCTTCTCCTTCCGATGTGGGATCAATCCCCATCTGGTCGAAGAGAACAAAACCTTATCTCTGCCTGGCTCCAGAGTCAGGCTACAATTAGATATGATGGAAAAATCTCCTCCCACAAAAAGCGCTTTTTGGGGTGAGGATGAACCGCCTGGGTTGCCACCGCCCCATTTAATTGTAGCCTGACCCTGGAGCCAGGCAGAGAATTCAGGTTTTGTCCTCTTCGACCAGATGGGGATTGATCCCACATCGGAAGGATAAGCGCCCCACTAACCCTTTAATCGTCACCCTCAGAATCGGGGGCTACAACGTGAAAAGGGTGATGGTGGATGGTGGCAGCACAGCCGAGGTCATGTGTCCAGACCTCTACAAGGGGCTGGGGCTAAAACCGGAGGACCTCACACCTTATAGCTCTCCCCTAATGAGTTTCGACGGAAAGCTCCTAAAGGGCATGATCAGACTGCCCATACAGACAGGCCCAGTGGTGGTGGAGGTGAACTTCGCGGTGGTGGACACGTACTCTCCCTACACGGCCATTGTAGGAAGACCCTGGCTACACGCCTTGGGGGGCGTAGCCTCCACCTTGCACCAGAAGGTGAAGTTCCCATCAGGGGACCAGGTTCTGGAGATCCGAGGTTGCCAGCCCACGGCGAGACAGTGCACGGTGGCTGCCATATCCTATCGGCTTGATGCACAGCCCTCGGCCCCCGCCGAGGAAGATTCATAGCAATCAAAGACCCTGGTGGCGCCTCCTGATGCACCTGCCGAGGATGCTAGATGTGAGGACCTGGAGAAAGTGGTAATTGACAATGACCCGGAGAAGTTCTTCCAGGTCGGAACCCAGCTGCCTCCCCAGGAGAAGGAGGAGTTACTTGAGTTCCTCAAAAGGAACCTTGACGTGTTCGCATGGGACCCCTGCGATGCCCCAGGGATTGACCCATCCTTCATCTGTCACCACCTTAACGTCAACCCATCCGTGATCCCCAAGAAGCAGCCACCCCGGCGCCCGTCAAAGGAGCACGCTGACGCAATCAGGGAAGAGGTCAATAAGCTTAAGCGCGCGGGGGCTATCAAAGAAGTCTTTTACCCCGAATGGTTGGCCAACACTGTGGTGGTCAAGAAGAAAAGGGGGAAATCGGTTCGAATGGGTACTTATACCCTAGATGGAAGAGTCGCGCAAGTTTTCCCGCCCATAAATGCTAGGCGCATCCCTACCGTTAGATTGCCATCTGCCCGTTGAACGTGGGGAGCACAGAGCTGCCTGAATTTAATGCAGGACACGTTACGCGCACCGAAGCGTCAGTAACGCACCTTGGGCAGATGAAAAGGCTCCAACGCTGACGAGGGACAAGACTCGATTGGACATGGAGCAGGTCCGAGGATGTCAAAATCCTCATTTCCGCCCGAGGATGCGGACAGCAAGATTTTGAGGGGCTATTGTGGGGCCAGAAAGAGTCAGGCAACCCCGGCCCACTTCGAACCAGGCCCAAAGGCCCACGCCGAGGACGCGTCCAAGGTCCGAGGACGAAAGTGTAGAGCCCAGTTGCCCAAGAAGCATTGCCGAGGATGATTACTTCCTCGGACGCCCGAGATCAGAAAGTGAGCAAGCAGCACACCCTCAAAGGGAATCTCCCTGAGCATCCAAGGAGCAAATAGCAAGTACCAAGCACCGGACATGGAAGCATGGTGGAGGAGCAAGTCCCAGATGAACTGTCACCTCCACATTAAATGCCCTCAACTAACGCCCTGGCCGCATTAATGAGGATAGGACCCCTGAACAGTGCCGTCTTGGGCGCTGCAACCCACAGGAGGGATGGGAATGCGGCTGATGGGACAGGCTCTCAAGTGGTGGCCTGACTGATCAACAAATGTAGGGCTAGGATCAACTGAGAGAGAGATATATAATGTAAGAAGTCCCTCTTGAAGGGGGGACGGACGGAAAAACCAGAGAAAAGAAATACTGTAGCCACTTGTGTTCTCTGAAACCTTGTAACCTTTCTTCAAAGAAATAATAAGAACCCGCGTTCGAGGAGCATTATTGTGCATCCCAACCCACGTTTAAGTTATCACCATTCACGTGTAACCATGCATGACCGTTGCATTCCTCACTAGGGCCTAGCTCTTGAACCCATACTCTATAAATTCATTGCAGGGTTAGCTGGGCTTGGGTCCACTCTCAATCAGTAGAAGTGCTCGAAACCGGTCCCTACAGTTCCTATAAAAAAAAACAAAAACTATCCATTCCCACGTTATATAAAAAAAAAAAAAAAAAAATACCCACATCACATTTAAAAAAAAAAAAAGAAGAAGCCTCATCGCATGTGCGAAGCGCTTGTGACGAGGGTAGTTTAAATTATGTGATTTTGCTTTGTGTGTATGTTGGGTTGGTTTGACCCATGCTTTGCCTACTTTATTTTGGTACAAGTTTGTTTGTTATATGTCGAGGAATAAAAAGTCTTTCTTTTTTTCACTTTTTTGTGTCATATGTGCTTGTGATGTCTACTAGGCCTATAGAGAATTTTCAATGAATTTTTTTTTTTTGCTCAATAAACTAAAATCAAGCCTTGAAAAATTAGAAGTAATTACGCTCTATTCTTTGAGATTTGAGAGAATGACATTCCACCCCGAACTTAAAAAAAAAAAAAAAAATTTCCCCCATTAACATCCATTTGTTCAAATTTTGTCAAATTGATATTAAAAACGTTGTGCACTAATCTGCCATTTACTTAATGATAGATTTCCAAAATTATTCTCCCTTCTTGGGATTAAAATTCATTGTCTTGAATTTTTTATTAAAGAATATTTTTAATGGACATAGGAGAGATTTGTCATTGCAAGTCTTTTGATGCTTGATAAACTTAATATTTTAATTATAAATTTATCAATTATATTTTTACTAATCATGATTAAACTTTGTTAAAGAAAATCTTATAAAAATTTAGAATATTCTATTACTAATATAAATAGAATATAAGAGTGTTATTTTTTCCAAATCTTAAGGGAGGGGAGTGTTGTTTCTCTTTAAGTTTGGAGTGAAGTGTTACCTCCTCAAATCTTAACGGGGAAGATTGTAATTAACCCAAAAAAAAAAAAGATAAACTAAAATTACTATATTATCAACAATGAGTAATTATTATCTTTTCTCTTAAAATATAAAAAGAACGGAGTAATTAACAACCTCTAAAAAAAAAAAAAAGTGAGCAAAACTTTTACTTATTTATTTTAAGGGTTTTTTTACACTTTATGTTCCATCTGTTGTTAAAGCAATGTGTAAAGTTAATTAAATTATTTTAAAAAAAAAGTAAAGTTAATTAAAATTATTCGTACATTTGCAATTTGCACCTTGATCTTCAATATTTAACAATAAATACAATTTTATGAGATTAATATACAAATGTCCCTCCATTGTTTAAAGTAGCATCTAAATTAATATATAAGTGTAGGTTCTAGTTAGTTTAACTGGTAAAGTTTTTTATAGTTGAATAATTGATTTGGGGTTTAATTCTTGCCTACACAATCAGGAGTAGACGTCATACGTTGAAATTCTCTAAAAAAAAAAAGAAAAAAAGAAAGAAAGATAAGTACTCTCCCTAAACATGCGAGTATTTGTAAGATACATTTTTATATTATAAATTTTTTGCAACTAGCATCTAATTTAGTAATTCTAAGATTAATCTAACAACTAATATAATAGTTTAGACACTAATTTCGGTGGGCAGACATTTTAATATTGAAATAGAGTGTTGTAACTTGATTGCAATATTTTGTAATTATGATATACATCATAAATACATAGTTTTTTTTTTTTAATTTTAATTGTAGAATTTCAACCTATAGCCCACTCCATAATAATTGTTCTTATCATTAAGTTAAGACATGAAACGATTTTTTGTGTAGGTGGCATTCGAACCCTAGATTTTTTACTTGACAACAAGAGATTTTACCAATTGAGTTAACTAGAACTCAAAATACACCGTCTATTTTAATATGTATATCTATAATTCTATATTATTGAAAACATACAACTTTTTTATATTCCCTTTTTAAATGGTCCAAAATACACACATTACTTTAAAAACTTATAAACACTAAATTTAAAATTTAAAACAAATTTCTCATGTTCCTCACTTTTTTTGCATTAGAATGACTACTTATAATTACTTGTATTTTTCTTATTAAAAAAATATATTTTATACAATTTAAATAGAAGTTAAATATGAAGAAGTTCTTATGACTTCTTACACTATTATGATTAAAAAAAAAAAAAAAACCCTTTTTGCACTAAAAATGGCCATAAACCTCTAACCTGTCCAGAACAGTTCTTATTTTGTGTGGTTTTTCCAGCCTTAAAGAAAGAACATTGCAGGGATAGGACACCCTTGATCTAACCTTGTTCCGTCTCATTGCCAGATTTACTTTTCATGTAGAGTCTAGTGTATAATTAAGCTAATAAAATGGGCTAATTGACATCTACTTTCATTTCCATTTGAACCAACTTCCTTAGGGGTTATTGTCTTGGACAGAAGAAAAAGCCCATATATGAATTTTAATGGGCTTTAGTTTCTTTTTAGATAGAAGAAAAAGCCCATATATGAATTTTGATGGAGACTCAAATGGGCTTTCGTTTTTTTATGGCTTATTTTATTGGATAGAAGAAAAAGTCAATATATAAATTTTAAAATGGAGACTCAAATGGGCTTTAATTTCTTTTTGGGTTATTGGTCGACAAATGCTAAAGTTGTATCTCGGAGATGGAAGGAAACACGAACTTAAGGAGGTTTTGTTATTTCCTTCAAGAAACACGATTTTGCATTTTACTTAAAAACGTTGTTTTGGACATGATTTTAGAGTGGAAATCAAGTTTGGAAATATGACTTTAGCAATTGAACTAGTGTTTTGAAAATGCAACATTTAAAAATCACTAGATACCAAATATTATATAAAACTTTCCATTTTCAATAATAAATATTTATAAAAAGAAACTTTAATTTACGAAATTCCCCTATTTCTACTACTACCTTTTTATTACCCGCTTCTCTTGCGTTAAGACATATGGTAGCCTCATTGATCTTCTTATAAAAAATGTTGGGTAAATTATGAGTTTGATTCCTAACCTTTGTGATGTGTGTCAATTTGATCCATAACACTTTGAACATGTTAGTTTTGTCCTTTAGCTTTTTGGTATTATTTTAAAATAGTCGTTGTCATAAAATGATGGATAAAAATGCTAATGTAGCTAATGACCAAAATAAAATATTATTTTCATGCCATGTAGGTTGCCGCATGTACTGCCACGACAACATAAACTTACAAAAAAAGAAGATAATGTTCAAAATGAAGAAATTCTTGATGCTATGAATTTCAGATTGAAACAAGATTAACACAGTGATTTAGGAAAGATTGAAGTAATATCAGTGAGAAGTAAGAGAAGAAATCAGAGAGAGAATAGAGCAAGAAAGCGTGAGAAAGAAAGAGGAAGAGAGGGAAAATTTTGAGAGAGAGAATCACTGCTATTAAGAGAAAAAATATCTTTTCATAATGATACAACTGATCACTAGCTGACTATTTATATTACACACTCTACAGGTCTTAATAGAACAATAAGTAGATCCAAATTATGCGGATCAATTCCGTAAATCACGGAGAGAATAATAGCTCAATAATTGAGTTTCGCGCCACAACTCCTGAAGCTTGAACTGAATCAAACCGACATCGTTTTGCCATTCTTTATTACTCAGATACAGTATTCTTCAAAATGATGCGTTGCAATGCAACCTTAAATGAAACTGTGCGTTTTGCAACACACATTAAGTTCCACCGTTTTGCTCTCCTTGCTTTGTCGTTTTGACCTTCGTTGATTTCAAACTACCTCTATCTTTAACACAAAATTGGGATCAAAATCCCTAAAAAAATCGATCTCTCACACACACACATACAGACGCTGTGACACCAACGGGAAAGGTGAGCCACAGACTCCATCATTGCCACCACAGTCTCCAACGAACGATTAAAACAACAACAGTGGCACAACAACCACAAATTTACAATGAAGATCTAGGTCTCATTAAGTGTGATCATTTTTATATGTTTCATATTTTCCTTCTAATGTCATTCATCTTTGGTTAAAAAAACTCTATAAATTGTGTTTTGTCTCTTAGTGGATTTCTTGGCATGATTTATTTTTAAAAACAGAGTTCTCTAAATTAAAATATTATTTATTAAAACTTATTAGTCATGTATTATAGATCAATATGTTTATTGAACCTACCTATGTGTTTTGGCAAGGGTTCATTTTAATTTTCTTAATTTTGATGTCAAATAAGTCATTCACTCACCTAAGTAAATAATCTCATAATTATTAAGCGGCTCGAGAAAGTTTGTCATCGCCTTTTCTACTTCCTAAAATATCCCTAATATGTTATTCCTTTGAATAACTGACTCCCACTCTTGAACCACTATGCAAATACTAACTTCCCACTAAATCAAAATCTCCCACGATCAGTTACTACTTCTGCATCTCTCTCTCACCTTTACCTATTCTTCTACTCCTTTCTCAATTCCAAATAAATCCATTCTATTCCTATTTAAGATTCAATTTTTACTTTGCACACATTACTCCATTACTCTAGAGAAAAATCAAAATGAATTATACTGATTAGAAAAAATATGGTCAGTGACTCACTGGTCTATCCCTCCATTAAACAATTTTTAAGAATTTTCTTCTCCATCTTTTGCCTTTCAATCCAAGCCCACGATGATGGTGACTAATTCCTAAGATCCCCTGGATTCCACATTTCCCATTGTTTCGGTTTTTCCTATTTTTTTCATCAATTTAACTACATTTCTAAATGAAAACTAAAACTTTAAAAACATGCAACATGAATTGAAGGAGAAATGCATACAAGATTAGTAATGCAAAACTTGATTTAACTATATCATGCCATTAAAAAATGACACATAAAGTTGCAGTCTCATGAAAAGCCATAAAAGGATATGTTCAAATGAATTGTTTTTTTTTAATAAAGGAGTGTCATTGGAATTATAGTAAACTACATATTCATGATTATGTCTTTGTTATGTTTGTTTCTGCTGCTCGATCGTTTATATTGGCAAGTATTAAGTCTTTTAATGGTTCTATGTTTGGATCGGAAATCTCAAGTACAAAGAAGTTATGACTTATGAGTCATGCTGTACATGTTTTTTCAGTGGTAGAGTGAAACAGTTGTTTCATAATTTTTATTTTTTTCTTTGTAACAACTTTTTTATTACTTTTTTGTTTTGTTTTGAGAAACAATTTTTTCCTTACTTAAATGAAAAAAAAATAATGATAAGCATCATTGTTAGACACTTTTTTTTTTTGTTTGCAAGAAGAATCATTGTTGGACCTAATTGATAGTCTTAAGTAAATGACAAATGAATGTAAATTTTTTATGCCTATATATGGTTTCACACTTTCATATATGACTTTAGTCTTGCCCAATGTTGATATTTTGAATATGTTGAAAAACTTGTTATCTTCTATTTGAATATGTTGAAAAACTTGTTATCTTCTACTGCATTGAAAAAGTATTTTGTATTAAATAATACCACGTCATCTGTATCAAAATCTAATAAATGAGAAGCATGTGTGCAAAAATAATTACCCACAAACACATATTTTTCATTTATTAGTAGGGTAGTTATTTTTTTGTAGACATATTTCTCATTTATTAGATTTTGATAAAGCTAACATGGTACCATTTGATATCAAATACCTTCTCCTGGTATCTCATTGCATGTTGTACACTCTTCTAAAGTGGTTTGTTACCGCCCCCCCTCCCCCCTCTCTCTCTCTCTTAAAAGTCAAAATTTTATATTCTTAGAACTTCTCATGGACTATTGAGGTTTACCCATGCATTTGCGAACTATTGATACAATTAGGAGTATCATGAGGCTAACTCCAAAATATGAACACATTCACACTCGAACATATGATTTTAATGCTATTTCGGTGTTCATTTTTGTGGTTGGCCTCATGTCATACCTAACTGTATCAATAGTTTGCAAATGCATAATCTATGATCGAACATACACATAAACCTCAAATTAGGATGAATAGAAAATTATGATACTAAACCCAAAAAAAAAAAGCCTTAAAGCACATGTAAAGAGGCTTGTGTTTATTCTCGATTTCTGTTACGGTTTGATTTTCTTCACATTTTGGAATTATTTATTTATTTATATTTTTTAACATTATCTTTTTTTTTTTTTAAGTTTATACTATTGTGGCAGTACATGTGGCATAAAAATAATATTTTATTTTAGCTGTCAGTCAACTCAGCATTTTTCATCCATCACTTAGTGGCAAAAATTATTTTGACACAATACCAAAATATTACGGATTAAACTAACACGTTCAAAATGTAAGGACCAAATTGACACATAGTGTAAAGGTTAGAAACTAAACTCGTAATTTACCCAAAAATTTTATATCAAGAATGAGAAAATAATAAAATATGATGAGAAATAGTTATTAGGAATTTAGGAGACGGGATGGGATAAAAGATGAAATGTCTCACAATAGCAAAATCATTAACAAAAACTAATTAACTATATGACTCTGGCAAGTGAAGGTTGAAGCATAGGTCGCTCAAGAAAGACTTGAGCTACCTATTCTACATAACATTCACTCACGATATTCTTACACAAAAATTTAAATAAAGAATGATAATACAATATAAAAGATGATTCGAAATGGTTATTACTACAACACGTGATGGAATAAAAATAGAAAATGCCTCACACAATAGTAAAATTATTTACTAATAATTAATTAACTATATGACTCCAGCATAGAATTACAACAATAAAAAGAAATACATGGTAATGCCCGTTAAAGTGTCCTTCCTCGCTCATCGCCTTAATTTCTCTCGAACTTAATCTTCCTTATCAAAGGAGCAACTTTAACCATAATGAAAACAACAATCCTATCTTTCAAATTATCAAAGCCTCGAAAGTAAGCTTGTCTCCATGATGTTTTGACAATCAGTGTGCCACAAACTCCCCAAAATCCAACAATATAGCCAGCTACCATGCTAATGTAGAATGATAGCGACCCAAATTCCATTCCATCATTGTTATCTTCTCCATTGCCGCTGCCATTTGGAGTTGTTCTAGGATCAGTTTCATCCCCTAGACACTTCTTGGAAAGCAGAAGTCCGCAAAGCAAAGGGTTGCCTTGATAGATGGAAGGGTCAGTTAAGGTTTGAAGTTGATTCCCGGATGGAATTTTCCCAGACAAGTTGTTGAATGACAAATTCAAGTGACTCAAGAAAGTCAAAGAAGAAAGGCTTTCAGGAATGGGACCAAAAAGTTGGTTTTTAGAGAGATCAAATGATTCCAAACTTTTTATGTTCCCTATGTTTTTGGGAATTTTTCCTGTCAGGTGATTCATTGAGAGATTTAGGATATTGAGTTTTAAAAGGTCTGTTATACTATCAGGTATTTCCCCTGATAGATTATTTCCTGAAAGGTCTAAAGAATGGACAAGATAAATTGTGTTTCTATATAGATAGTCTCTTCCTTTATTAAATATTGGAATTTGTTCCAAGAAATTAAGAAATTTACTTGCACCATTTTTACTCAAGTTCCCTAAACATTGAGGGATTCCTCCTGACAAATCATTATGTGCAAGATCAAGGATGTGAAGGCTTGAAAGAAGACATAATTGTTGAGGTATGACTTCATCAAAGAAGTTGGATCTTAGGCTTAACCTAGATAGATTTGATAAGCTTTCTCCTATCCATACTGGTATGTTTCCATAGAATTTGTTCCCTCCAAGATCAAGGCTTACCAATTTTGTGCATTCTCTCAAGAAAGAAGGGAGCTCCCCCTCAAGTTGATTTTGTCCCAGTGATAACCACTGTAGTGAACTCAAAAATCGCATTGAACTTGGAAGTTTACCGGATATATTGTTGTCTGATATGTCCAAAAAGTATAATGACTGCATATCATCCCAATGAGGAGGGAGTTCCCCAGACAAGCTATTATTTCTCAAAGCAAGAATTGCCAAGCTCTTAAGTATTCCAATAGAAGGTGGAATGCTACCGGTAATGAAATTTGAAGAGAGGACCAAGTGAAATAAATTGGGCAATAGTTCACCTATGTTTTCAGGGACAACTCCAGAAAACATATTTTCTTCAAGATATAAAATTTCCATAGATTTACTATGAAAAAGTGGGACTTGCCCCTCGAAATTGTTGAATCTCAAATCCAGGAAAAATGTAATAGAATAAGATTGATAGTATGGTACCTGTCCTCGAATTTGGTTCTGGGAAAGGCTCAAATAGCTAAGACTTGAGCTGGAATTCCAAAACCCTTGCGGAAGGGTATCAGAAATGCCAACATCAACGAGGCTAAGGTAGTTGAGCTCATTTTGAGTTTGAAGCCATGCTGGAAATTTGGGACCAATCTTCATGCTATTGAATCGAATGTATGTCAAGCTGAAAGGAGGAACCCATTCATGTTTGACATTTAAAACCAATGACCATCTAGTGGAGATATCCAACTCTATAAATGTTAATTGCGTAAGATTTTGGAAATGAGCTTCAGTTAAGACACCTTCCCAAGAATTCCCTCCACCAAGAGCCAACCTTTCCAGCGTTGATAGTTTCCCCAGGCTGTTTGGAATGCTTCCGTTCATTTTATTTGCGGTAAGGGCAAGTAATTGTAAGGAAGACATGTTCCCAATAGAATCTGGAATTGAACCCCAAAAAGAACAACTTGAAAGATCTAAGTTTTTCAAGTCCTCGAGTGCTCCCAGTGAGTAAGGCAAGTTGCCCCCAAGCAATTTATTACTACTCAAATCCAGCAATTCAAGGCTGTTTTTGGAACATTGAGATAAACCATCTACAAACCGAGTTATCTCCCCACTTATGCCATTGGCCACCAGTCTAAAAGTTTGCAAGTTGCAAAGGTTGGCAAATGAGCTTGGTATCTCACCAGTAATATTGTTTGCAGATAAAACCAATGTGCTCAAGTTGGTCAGATGTCCCAGACTAACTGGTAACTGACCTTCAAAATTGTTCAGGCTTAGGTCCAGGTAACTCAAATGCGTTAAATTGAGTAGAGAAGGACTTATCTTACCCCCCAAGCACGACTTGCAATTGTAAGTTTCTCTCGGAAGTGGGTTGTAGAGATCAAGCTTGACAACATGTGATGTAGTGTTGTCACATCCAACACCTATCCATTTACAGCAATCTTCACCAACCCATGAAGAGAGGCGATTTGATGGATCTGTGAGACTTTCTTTGAAGTTAAGAAGAGCATTTTTCTCGATCTGTGAGCATCTAAAAGTGAGGAGGTTGCTGGTGCATGAAGTGGGTTTAATAACTCCTAGGAAGGCAGGTCCCAGCACACACAAGAAAAGAACCTGACAGAGGAGATGAGAATTGGAGATGTAGATGTGGGTTCTACCCATTCTGCTTGTGAAGATACTAGGATCTCAAAGGTTCTTACTAGTTTGTTGTCTGTTTTGTGGGGGATTCTTGAGCTGTTATCTCAAATCAATATATAATGTAACCATAGTAATATGATCATATCACTTTGCAACAAGTCTAACGATATTTTCACATTTGAATTGCAATAAGTCCATTGATATTACTCCAGAATTACTGTGTCAGCACTCCGTTAAGCCACGTAGAACATAAATTAACGGACATAAACAGAAGATGAAAAGTAAAACATTTTGCAAAGTTTAGGGACGATTTTTTTTTTTTTGAAAGTTTAGGGACGAAAAATGAGTTTTTGTGAAAATTTAAGGATGAAAATGATATTTTACTCATAAATTAATTATTCAATGCATTATACAATTTTTGATAACTATGGATAAGAAACGGGTCAAGTACGGATCGACATTTGCTTGCCCTAAAGGATAACTATTGCACCAAATCCAAACTCTGCCTTTAAAAACGGGAGAGAGAGATAGTCTAGAACTAGAGTCAAGAATCTAGTTTGTGGCTCAGTGACACTTTTGTTGTTCTTAGTGTAGACTTTGAGTTTTCCTGACTTTTCAAATGTGGCGCCCTTATCATTTCCACCATTTGATTTGCATGAATTAAACAAGACTGAAGCAAACACAAACCATTCAAACTCTAAAAGAAAGACTTCATCCTCCAATTTGCAAACACAATTCACGGCCTAAAAACAACAAAATCGAAAAAGAATGTTGAGACTCTAGAAGCTTGATTGTTCTGCATGTTAGGTGAGAAGCAGACAACTCAGGGGATTTTTAAGAAAATAACTACAAAACCCAAACAATTTTATTAGTTAGCCAACGTTTCAAACATATTGCATTTCTAACAATTCGACTTCAGAGGAGTCGATTTCACTGTTCATAGACCCTATTTTTATGCATTTTAAATACATAGAAATCGACTCCAGCGGAGTTGTTTTCAATACAAAGAAAACGACTCCAATGGAGTCGTTTTCTTTGTATTGAAAACGACTCCACTGGAGTCGATTTGCTCATAACCCACACACGCTTCAGTTGTAGAAGAGAAGCAAACGATCGAACCACAGAAGAAGCAAACGATCAGTGTGAACAGATTCTCGCAAACGACGCCGACGAACACCGACCAGCAACACCGACGAGCGAACCCAGCAAACCCAGGTGCCGACGAACCCAAACACCGACCAGCAAGCAGGCGCCGATGAACCCAGGCGCCGACGAACCCAGCAACACCGACGGCGAAGCATGAAGAATCCAGGCGCCGATTGTCCGTTCGACGACTCCGATCAGATCAGATTTGTCTTCGTGGGTTTGGGTTTCGTTTTTTTTTTGGATTGATTGGTCGCCTGAGTGATTTGCAGGTCTGGGTTTCGTTTTTTTTTGGATTTGCAGGTCTGGTTGCTATACAAAGAAGACGACTTCAGAGAAGTCGTCTTCTATACAAAGAAAACGACTTCTCAGAAGTCGTCTTCTATACAAGGAAGACAACTTCTCTGAAGTCGTTTTCTTTGTATAGAAAACGACTTCTCTGAAGTCGTTTTCTTTGTGTAGAAAACGACTTCCCTGAAGTCGATTTCTTTGTATTGAAAACGACTCCACTGGAGTCGATTTCTATGTATTAGAAATGCGTAAAATAGGTCTATGAACAGTAAATCGACTCCTCTGAAGTCGAATTGTTAGAAATGCAATATGTTTGAAACGTTGGCTAACTAATAAAATTGTTTGGGTTTTGTAGTTATTTTCTTAAAAATCCCACAACTCAGCTCACAACATTAAAGTCATGTTTATTATCAACAACAACATTTGAGGAGAAAAAGAGAGAATTTTTTAGGAGGATTGAAATATCTATGAGGGGTTTGCACAAGCTGATAATTTCTTGAAACTCCAAGTTCATGTTAATCATGGCTGACTTAATATAGTTTGAGGTATAAGACGATAATTTTAAATAAGCAGAGAAATATCACTCAATATTATTGAGTTAATGTTCTATATTATAATTTTTTTTTTAGTCTTTAATATGACTAATCAATATATCAATATATATATATATATATATATATATATATATATAAAAAAGCAGAGACCTCATACAAGAGTGTATGAGGTCTTGCCAAGTGGCGCTTTAACTTTGCATTTAAAATTTTTTTACCTCTTTCATTAAGTTTTTCTATATTAATATGTGCTATGATGGTCCCAAACGTTTTCACTTTTCAGTTTTCTATGAAAAAGTGAGAATACACAATTAGACTGATTTGCCATTATTTCATACTTTTTTTTCTTTTTTGATGAAGTTTCATACTTTTCTCACAACTCATAATTTTGAGAAAAGTTTGTGTTCTAGAAATTTTCTTAGTACAATCCTTCATACAGTCCCATTATTTTTTCAAAAAAGACCTTTCTTTTGAAGAAATTGTTCAACGCAATTCTTCTATGTACAACTCTCTCTTCTTCCCTTTCCCTTCCCTTACTTTTTCCTCCCTTACAACCAAATAAGATATTAGTTTCCAAATTCAGCTAATAAAAAAAAGTGTTTTGAGGATATTAATAAAAAGAGTCTAAATTTAGTAAGAATGGAGTGTAAAACACTAAAACTCATGTTTTACACCATCCAATAAGAGATGTCACATCAGCTTTTTACTTAAAACTTAGTGCATCATACCACAATTAATAACATCTTAATAAACTCCCAATTTGGTTGAATTTTCAGATGAGTATTATAATTGATTGAGTGTGGTTGTTCTTATTCTTTAATACGTGATAAGATGACGTGGCATGTTGGAATTGAGGGTGTAAAACTTGGGTTTTAAATTACATCCTTATAAAATTTAATTTTTAATAAAAATATGTAAAAAACATGTTTAATTACCGCTTTAGTCTTAACACTTGTACTATGTATCAAAATGTTTTTTAACATCTTAAACGAGTCAATTTTGTTTCTAAATAATCCTTATTATTAAGCGGTACATGAAAAGAATTGATGTATCTAACATTAATATCAAAATAATATTTTTATGCCATCTAAGCTATCCTTTGAATTATCACGTGTCCTTAATTAGAAAATATATTAATTGTTTCTCCATAAGTAAATGAGATGTCATTTTATTAGTAGAAATTGAAAATTTCTTTTATTTTCTTTTCCTTTGCTTTCTCGGCATCCAAATAGGGTTTAAGTCTTGACTTTTTAGTTAAAGTGCTCATGAACATCATCTAAAAAACATACTATTTACCTAATTTTAAAATGAAAATTTTAAAAAACAAGAGCCAAATGTCAATTTTTTACATTATCATTTTTTTAAGAAGTTAAAGTTATTACCAATTATATTATAAAAATCTTGTAAACTAATGAATATAATTAGTGTCATGTCAACAAGGTAATAAATCAATTTCCTAATTATTTTTCTATTTTGTGTTTAAAAATTGATACATTCATTTAATAAAAGTAGTGTGTAACCCCGTGCATATGCACATGTACATTTAAAAATAATCACAATTATATATATATATATATATATATATATATATATATACATATATGATTTAAAATCTAATTGGATCTAGACTCTTCAGTTTTTGTACGAAATAATTTTTTTGCTACAAAAATTAAAATATTAGATGGGATACATGACGCAAAATTGAACTCCAATTAAAATTCAATTTAAAATCTAATTGAATTTAGACTCTTTGATTTTTGCACCTAATAATTCACTTGACACACAAATTTAAAAATTAGATGAGACACGTGGCGCAAAATTAGACTCCAATTTAGAATTTAATTAAATTTTCTCTCAGTTTTGGCTATATATATATATATATATATGTATGTATTTATGTATAGCAACCTACCATCACTCTATTTAAAATTACATGTTGTTTATGAAATCACAATCCCATATATGGCCCCTTTTTAGGAGCCACTATCTCATAAAAAAATAAAAATAAAAAAGTTAGTATATAGCAATTTATTTGGAATGGTGAGTCCATCGTTTTTTGGAATCAATATATTTTTTTTTTATAAAAAAAAAAACCTTTAAATTGGACACGTGGCGCAAAATTAGACAACAATTGGAATCCAATTTAGAATATAATTGGATTTTCTCTCAGTTTTGGCTTTAATTATATATATAGACTTGTTATTGGCCTATGCATTGCATGATTTTTTTTGGTAAATATTATGACTGGAGAACATTGTCTTGGGAAAAAACTTCTTTCATTTTTATGTAGTGATATTAAAAAATACAATGAAGGGTTTTATGATAAAATTTGTTAATTTTATGAAATACATTTATATAAAATAAAACTCATAAAATGCATAAGATATACGTAAATGTCTAATTCATGACTACACATGAAATTTATTGTATTTTTTTTTTTAATTTCTATTAGCTAGATCACATTTCTTAAATAAACTAAACAACCATTTCATCACCCCGTTATGCACATAATGATTGGAATGTTGTTAGTTAGTACATGATTGCTTGATAAACAATATTGAGTAAAAATTATTTTAATTCTATTTAAGAAATTTTTTGTGCAATTTTCATTTTCATGTCCATTTTTTAATCTATTAGATTTAATTTTTCACATTAGTTTAATTGAATAGTATTGTGTTTATACTTTTTTTCTTAACTACAATTGATAATTCACAAAATGAGTAAACAACTTATTGAGTATTGCAAAAGATACAAATATGAACATTAACATGAGCATGAACATGAAGGGAGATTTCTATTCATTTTCTTGAAGAAAAAATGTACTTACAGAAAATTCCAAACTCTATTAGGTATAAAGAAGAATCAAAGTTATAGATAGCAAAATCAATAAACCAAAAATTTTAGGAGCCTAAGAGGAGCCATTACTCATTTGAAACAATCCAAAATACTCTAGGACCTAAAAAAAAACCATCCACTCCACACTTCCATCGCAACTGCTTTAGCTTAAGGAAAACAACATATATCTCTATATCTTTTTTATTTATTTATTTTTATATAGAAATAATTATAATATACTGTTAATCCCACAACTTGAACCTTTTTTCCTTGACCACTACAATTTGAACATTTTCTTCTTTAAACCCCAGACACTTTGTGTATGGGGAGGTGCCAATTCAGCTACATGGCCCTCGACATATATATATATATATATATATATATATATATCTCTCTCATTTAATAAATATAGAACTTCTTTTAAAAAAAAATCATATGTTTATCATAATTAAGGGAAATCCTAATGGGTACTTCACTTGAGCATATGTGAAAAAGGCATATACATACCACAAATGGTAAAGGAGAAAGAAAAAGTTGCTAATCCCTTTTAATATGGTTAATTGCTTTGCCTCAATCAGTCGCCCAAACAACATACCGCTTATTCATACCACAACCACAAATGACAATGCAGCATTAGCCATCTGTAATTGCTAATCTGAAAGTATAGATTTCTTTAATAGCTCTACCTTTGTTTCTTTTGGCTAATATGTCTTTACTGAATCAAAATCAAACCACAAAAATCATATAAAAATCACCAAATTAGAGTTTAAAATTATAATTAAATTTTTAAAAGAAATCTAGGCACAATTGCACAAAAATTCCATGTAACTAAGTCACACTTAGGAATATTGGACCCTTTTTCCTTTGTATAAATAGGGGGGTCCCAATGGGATGAGAGGGCTAACAATTTTCTTTTCAAAACATTTATTGTAGGAACATAAAAGTTTTCTATGTAAACTTTTCACAATTAAAGAACATGACTTGCCAACTAATCAAACTAGAGTTTTTAGTACCTACAACAATTTCACAATATCAAGAACAAACCCCAGTGTATACAGTGTCAAATTCCATTGTCTCTAGTTATACCAAATGAGTGTTTAATTTTTCTTGCAAAGTATTGAATAGTAAAGCTTCTAGGCCATAGTCTCAATTACAACTCTCAATCATGTTGGACTTGGATGACACATATCAACAACGTATCTTTATGAGATGCAGAAAAAATTTGCAGTGTAAATAACGTTTAGTGTGGATGGGAAGAAATTTCATACTTTTCCAATTGGTTAGGTTAGTGAGGGACCTATTCCAATTTAATGATTTTGGAATTTTGTATACAAGTAATAATCAAGGAAACTTCCGCCTAAAATTAGTCAGACTTTTAGCAAGAAATAAAATTGATGTCTAGACAAATCAAGTTAAGGCCGACCAAAATGGACCATATTCTTAATTTCTTATCACTATTTGTTCCATGTACAAGACTTACAGTTAATGCTTGGCGTAGAAAAGTTGAACATCTTATCTAAAGTTCATCCTCTGAAAGCTTGAGAAAAAATTCATTTAAACCAACACAATAGATAAATTATAAAGGAATCAAAGAAAAATTTTCAAAAATAATGAAAATTTAATCTATGCTTAAATTCTTATAAGGATGAACACAATAGCAATATCCTTTTAAAAAAAAAAAAGAAAAAAAAAATCTATGCTTATTTATGATAAAGTCCTATCACAAAGTTTTTTAAGACTCATGTTGATTTGTGATTAGGAGTTATAAAGGAATAATCATCAATATATATATAAGCAAAGATCTCATGCGGGAGTGCATGAGGTCTTGCTAAGTGACGCTTTAATTTTGCATTTAACATTTTTTTATCTCTTTCATTAAGTTTTTTTTTTTTACTGTTACCCAAAAGTTTACATTAACTTATTTTACTGTTATCTCATTAGTCTCTCATTAATTGCCTAAACTTATATCACACATTTCTCTCTTTTTCATATCTTTTAGCATAACCACCATTTTAATATTTTTTTAAAAGCAAAAAAATAATAATTAATGATTAATAGTAATAATTAACCAGATAAGGCCTTGGAGAGAGATAGAGAGACAAAAAAATGTTGTGGATTGTTAAATAAAACACATTGTTTCACTACAAAATCAAAATGCATTGTTTCACTATAAAAGACCTGAGATTGACAAAACATTTGAAAGAGAGAGAAAGAGAAATCTGAGGGGCCACTGCCTCCATCATATTGGCCTCCCACCACCATCAAGACGCTAAAACCCCTATGGGTATTTTTTTTTTTTTTCCTTTTTAATTAGGGGATTAAATATGATTTAGGTTTGGGTAATTTGGTTGGATAGTTTTTGTTTTGGGTATATAAGTAGAAAGAATATTTGATACACAATGTAAAGCCATATTCTACCATGGTTTTAAATCATCTATAGACACGTGCATACACACTTGCTCACACCATGTTTTAATGTTGCACTATCAATTAGTGGAAGACGGTGAGAGAGTTGGACATACTTTTATTTCATTGTATTAAATATGTGAACACAACACAAATTATTTGATTTTCATGGTCCTGTTACTCTTTTGCAATTATTTTTGGTTTCATGATTCAAAAAAAAAAAAAATTTAATCTTACCTTGAGAAGGCTATAAATATGCAGTGAAACAACAATTATAAATTGCACACACATAACCATTATAATTATTCAGTTCAAGGAATGAGTAAAAAAAAAAATTGGCGGAATATTGTAGAATAAAAGTTGTTACAAAATGTCTCTCTCAGAGACCTCATGCGAGAGTGCATGAGGTCCTACCAAGTGGCACTCTAATTTTGCATTTAGCCTTTTTTTACCTCTTTCATTAAGTTTTTTTTTTATTTTTTATTTTTTATTGTTACCCAAAAGTTCACATTATCTTATTTTACTATTATCTCATTAATATCTCATTAATTGCCTAAGCTTACATCACACCTTTCACTATTCTTCATGTCTTTTAGCATACCCATTGTTTTAGTATTTAAAAATAAAATAAAATAAGTAAGGACTAATAGTAGTAACTAATGAGATAAGGCTCTGGAGAAAGACAGAGGGACACAAAAATGTTGTAGATTGTTAAATAAAACACATTATTTCACTATATATTATCAAAATAAAATCCCTAAGACTAACAAAACATTTGAAAGAGAGAGAAAGAGGAATCTGAGGAGTCACCACCTCCGTTATACTAGCCTCCCACCACCATCAAGACACCGAAACCCTTACGGGCAAATTTTTTTTTTCTTTTTAAATTAGGGGCTTAAATATGATTTAGGTTTAGGTAACTTGGTTAGTTAGTTTTTGTTTTGGGTATATAAGAAGAAAGAATATTTGGTGTGTAATTAAAGCCATATTCTATCATGGTTTAATTTTAACTCATCTATAAGACACATGCATATACACTTGCCCACACCATGTCTTAATGTCGCATTATCAATATGGAAGACAATCAGAGAGTTGGGCATACTTTTATTTCATAGTATGAAATATGTGAACACAACACAAATTAATTGATTTTCGTGGTCTCGTTACTCTTTTGCATTTATCTTTGGTTTCATGATTTAAAAAAAAAAAAAATCTTACCTTAAGAAGGCTACAAATATGCAATGAAGTTACTAAACCAATGTTTAATAGTATATGTTTCTTTACTCCAATTTAGTTTATGTTTTCTTTATAATTTATGTACAACATTATTCAAAAATGTTTTATATAAAATATCGCAAAATTATTCGTGCATCACACAGGTAACTTACTAATTCACTTAATGGTGGCCAAAACCTTAATAACTCAATTGGTTGATACCTATTTCCAACAGAGACATTTACAATTTAAGTCTCTTCATTCCCAACTATTGAATTTTATTAAAAAAAAAAAATCACTTAATGGTGATTGTGTTGGATTTCTATTTATTCATAATTTTTTGGAGAAAATATTAAAATCATTACAATTTTTTTTCTTGTAATTTTCTTTTATAAAAAACTTACAAATTAATGGGATAATGAATGTAATTAGTGGCTCTTTAAGAAGATAATAAATAAATATTTAAATATGAAAATTTGTAAGGATAATAAATAAGTATTTTGTAGTATTTCTAGTATGAATATTTTTTAAAGTAGAAGAAAAAAAAATATACAATTCACATATTTGTAAATAATAAAAAATTATTTATTACCCTGGATTTGAGGCCCTAGGCCCTGGTGTTAATTATTGCAGGTAATCAACCTTGTAATAAAGGCCAAAAGGCCCAAAGTAATCAATCATGTTCCATAATCTTTTGTCGCAATTAAAATGCAGAACATCAATTTCTTATTTGGTGGCACGAATTGACTTTGTCTCTTAGTTAGAATTGACTTTGAACAGTTCCCATACCAAAACAACATGATTCCATCAAAAGTTTGCCGTAACGTACAATGTAGAACAAACTTCCCAGTAATTCCCCGTGGAGTAAAATCGTTAGAAATCAATGCGAATGGCACATAAAGACACATAATTTCAACCTTTGACTCTTACCCTTTGTTTGGTTGGACTTGAGGAAAGAGAAAGGAAAAGAAATGAGTAAGGGAAAAGGAGGAGAAAAAAAGAAAAGAAAAGAAAATAAAACATTTCTCATCAATGTTTTGAATTTCATTCCAATCTAGCTGGAATGACCAAAATTTTTCGTTTGGGTGTGTAGACCGGTACAACAAACCACCTTGTTCCATATTGTTCAAAATTTCGGTCTGTGCTAGCCTGTACCAACGTTCCAGGCGAAATATATGTTTCAGTTCTGCTTTAAAAAATTTATTTTTTGTTTTTATCATTTCTTCGGTTCTTCTCTCTGAATCTCTTGCAATCTCGTATATAATTGTCGAGCAACAAATATCCAAGGGAGCGAAAAAAGAAAAGCCTTTGTTTGCTTTCTTAATGAAAAAAAAAAAAAAAAATGAAATAAGGAAGGAAGAAAAAAAAGAAAAGCCTTTTTTTGGTTGGTAAAAGGGAAAGGAAAATATATGGTGCCACATAGTGCTACGAGCATATTTGTTATTTCAATCTTCGTAATTAATGCAGATATGCAAATTAGGACAGACAAAATAATGTATTTGTCATAATTTTATAATATGTAATAACATTTTTTTTTTTGGTTACGAAGAAATGTGTAAAGACATGTAATGGTGTAATTTGATTTCTACCTATACAATGCAATGTTAGTTCTTTTAAATAAAAGCTTGTGTATAGCAGAGGCCACATTTATTAGTATAATTATTACAGTGTCCAATTAATAGAAAATAAAGAACCAAAAGATTACATGCATTTACAAAATCAGTACAATTATTGTAGTAACCAATTACACTCAGTTTTATATCCATTCAATTGCAATGTAATTTTCCTAAGGACATGTCGGATATATAATGCAATAAAATTCAACTTCCTTCAAAAAACCTGCCTAGTAATTGACTGTAACATCACAAAATAAAGTGACTGGTCAACTTCCCTCAAAATACCTGCCTAGTAATTTAACTTCCTTCAAAAGATTTGTTGCCTTAACAGCTTGGGCAATTACATATGTCATTGTTTAATAATACCTCAAAAAAATTTGTTGCCTAAATAGTTTGGGCAACAAAATAATAAAATACATGCATAAGTAATTGACAATAATATCACAAAATAATAGTTGCCTTAAGAGTTTGGGCAATTACATAACAAACTACATGCCTAAGTAATTGGCAATAGTTCAGAAACGAATATAAACGGAGTCATAAAAACATCTCTAAAGTTATGTTGCTAGAATTAACTAAGTTCTACTGCTTTGTTGACTATTAAAAATTCTGCTACTTTGTTGACTACCATCAGCTCCTGCTCTATATCTCTTCAAGTTCCCCTCAACGTTGGCAGCCTGAATGTGAAAAATTACATGGCCATTAGACTTTCTTTCCAAAAAACAAGTTTGTATAAGTAATAAATATATTATATATAACACACATACATTGCTTTGTTGGCTGCTAAATGCACTATCTACTTGCACTCTGAATCCCATGAAGTGCTCCCTAGAGTTGGAGGCCTGCATGTAAAGAACATTAGCACTGTACACAATTTACTGAATTAATGATCTAATTGAAATGAATTCAAGTCCCTTCTTTTTGCCACTAGTTGTTGAGTTGCCTTTGCCCTTGTCATTTGCTGCCTTGCCTTTGCTCTTATTAGTTGGCACTATTGGTGGTTTTTAATTGCTCTTGCAAGTCCTTCTTTTATGCCCCAATTGATGACAATGTACACATCTTAAACTTGTTTGATTCCTCTTCATCCTATAAGGGTTATGTACTTCATCTTTATCCTTTCTTCTTCTATTAATCTTAGGCTTCCATGGTTGAATTTTGCATGGCTGAATGTGATATGAATATAAAGCAATATATGTATCCATCTTATAGAAGTCATGAACATAATCCTCAGCCCGTTCTTTCCTGAAAGCTATTACGCTCACAGCATGCTTACAAGGGATCCTAGTCAAATCCCACCTGTTGCAAGCACATGAATGTTTCTCCATATCAACCACAAATTGCTTCCCACAAGTATTCACCTCCCACTTTGCCCCATCTGACCAAATAGATGTGTAATCAATGCTGGCCTCTTTATATTTCTCCAATTTTTGTTGGATCTTTTAACAAATATGGCCTAAATACTTAGTCATTGAATTCCTATTCATTCAGATCCTAATCATGAGATATCTTCTAATGGTTTCAAGCATAGTGTCCAATGGTTTTTTCTTGCACCCAAGATCTTAGAATTAAAAATCTCACAAAGGTTATTTAATAGCATATCACATCTTGGATCATAGGGAAAAGCATGCCTAGCCCACTAGTGGGCTGACTTACTCCTTAGCTCATCATGTGCATCCTTGCTCACTATTTCCATCTGCTTCATAAAACTTTCGAATGCTGGTCTTGTTGATGACTTAGCTACCCCCCACATCAAGTCCTTTAACTCTTTTCCTTGATGGTTCTTCTTGAAGTAAGCAAACAAATGCCTCACACAGAATCTATGGTATGCATCTGGCATCACGTTAGCTAAAGTAGGAAGTAACCCTTTCTGTTGGTTTGAAATAAAGCACCATCCATGGATTCTTATAGGCCTTATATCACCTATTAAATTTTCCAAAAACCATGTCCAAGTCTCCTTATTCTTTGCCTCAGTAACAACATAAGTAATTGGGTATATACCATCATTTCCATCTATACCCACAGCTGCTAGAAGTTAGCTAGCAATTGTATTCTTCAAATGACAAGAATCCAAGCTTATCAATGGTCTAAAATCACCAACAAATCCCTCTTTACATGCAGCTAAGCACATATAGACCCTTTTAAAATTATGACCAGGAATAGCAAATGTGACTTTAGTTGTGGTACCTAGGATAAACCTCATCAACTTCGCACTGTAGCGTGTTACCGTGGTGTATTTCTTACCGAAATCCCCTCTTGCCATGGCTTTAGCAATTTCTCTAGCTCCATATGCTTTTGACAAGGCAAGCTATACTTGTGCATCTCTCACCACTATAGCTACCAAATCTTTAGCTTGGCAATCAATATTAGCCCGAATTGGTCAACATACTTTTCTGCCACCCAATTTGTAGAAACCTGTCTGCTATAGAAAGACCTACTACATGTATAAGTATCATATAATGCACTAATCTGGAAGTTTGCATCCTTATCAATACCTGTAGACACCTTCCAAGGACAACCTTTAACACATTTATACCTCACCCTAGACTACTTATTTTTTGACAACTTGATGCCATATCTATGCTTTAACTTGTAAGCTTGTGCAAACTCAAATACATAGAAATCTGATTGTTTCTAGGGAAAAAAATTGAGATCTAAAGAGAGAGAGAGAGAGAGAAGGGAGACTTACGAGGTGGTGGAGGTAGGAAGCGTGGGAGTGAGAAGTGAAGAAAAGAGAGAGAGTGAGGAAAAGTGAAAGAGAGAGAAGAACGGCGGAGGCTAATAGTCTGAACTTCTGGAGTGTGGCTTCAATAAAATTCCAATTTAGTCTATCATTAGCTTTACTCAAATCCAACTTTAGTGCAACGAACCGAACTCTTCTCTCTCTTTTTTCCTCTTAATTGTGTGGAGTAATTCATGAGTCAAGATGATATTATCAGTGATCAATCTACCCTTAATAAATGCATTTTGATGAGGAGTGATAAGCTCGTCAATAATTAGTTTTAGTCTATTTGCTAAAACTTTGGCAGCAATTTTGTATGCCACATTGCATAAGCTGATAGGTCTATACTCACTAATTTTCTCCGGATTGAGACTTTTAGGAACCAAAGTGATAAACGTGTTGTTTAGTTCCTTGAGAATGTAGCCTATTCTGAGAAAGCTTAATGTAGTCTGTATTACTGTTTGTCCCATTGTATCCCAACATTTCTGGAAAAGCATTGTTGGAATACCATCAGGGCCTGGAGCTTTCCACGACCCCAATTGGAAAGCAGTGTTTTTAATCTCCTCTATGTTAAACTCCCTTTCCAATATTTGTCGATGTAGGTACGAGAGTCCTGGTAGCGTGTATGCATTCAAAACCTCCATAATAGTTGCAGTACTTGCCCTTGATTCCAATTGAAAGATACTTTGAAAATGTTGTTGTATATGATCCCTTAACTTTTGATCCTCATCTATCCATTGATTTGAGTGGTTCTTAAGTCTTGTGATGCGATTAGTTGCTCTTCTCTTGCGAACAATAGCATGGAAGTATCTAGTATTTCTATCACCTTTTTTGTCCAATCCTTCCTTGCTTTTTGTGCCCAAAACACTTCCTCCATATTCAGAAGTTGTTGGAGTTCTTTTTGTTTTTGTTGTTCTTGCTGGGCAATTCCTGGAATATCACTATTGTTTTGTATATATGTAAGCTCATCCTTTATTTTGGAAAGTTTCTGGTGCATTTCCAAATTCATTTCTATTCCAACTAATTCAAGCCTGCTTGACATTGTATAGTTTGGATTTAAGGATATAAGCAGGGGAACTTGAGATTTTTTTCTGCCATTCCTTTTGGATTACTTGTTTACATCGTGGGTGCAATAACCACATAGCTTCGAATCTGAACGGCCTTCTTTTGTATATGGGGATATGTTGTTGATGTTTAGAACTAGTGGTGCATGATCAGATACGATGATAGGCCAGGCTTCAAGAGTGCAACATTCAAAAGTATGTAACCATACATTGTTAATAAATGCTTTGTCTAATTTTTCTAGGACTAGAGCATCCCCATCTCTTTTATTTTTCCATGTGTATTTGACTCCCGTCGATCATTTCTATGTCTCGTAGACAATTATGTAAATGTGAAGCTCCTGGCCAATTTTGAGAGGTTGAGGATTGTTTGTCTGCATTGGATAACACCTAGTTAAAATCACCAATCCATATCCAAGGTCCATTTATAGTTTCCTGGAAAGAAGCAAGTTGGTCCCATACTTCCTTTCTTTTGTTGGTTTTTGGATGGCCATATACAAAAGTAAAATAACATAAACCAAAAGTAGGATGTTTCATTCTAGTATGGATGAAATTTTTTGTAGCATCTAATACATTCAAATTGTTATTTTTCTAGCACAACAAAAGCCCCCTAGATAATCCTACTCTTTCTACTTCACAAAAGTTTTCGAAATTCCATTTAGGGGTCCAATACTTTCCCCTTCCTTTCTTCTGCTTTGTCTCCATTAGAAATAGGATGAAAGGGTTAGTAGTTTCAGCAATTTTTGAGATGAGCTGAATTGCAGAGGTATTGCCGAGACCCCTGCAGTTCCATACTAGTGTCTTCATGGTTGCTACGGAGGCCTTTGTTAGGCTGCCTCTGAAAGCCTTATGTTTGCCAAAAGTTGTATTAGATTAGTAACTATATTCTGCTGATGTTCAATTTCTGCATTCTGTCTGCTCCAGATAACTTCAGTCTCTTGAACTTGATCTGATTGACCATGATCCTAAGTCTAAGAATAAACTCATTATTCTCAAACTCTATGTTATGTAGTGAAGTAGTTATTGGATTAGCTTCTCCATTGAGGTTATGATTACTGTTGGATAAGATCCCCTACTCCTGATTTAATCTTCTCCTATTAACTCTGCTTGTTTCTCCATCATCCTCATCACACTGTCTCTTAAGTGAGGTAGGTTTGGAACCAATATTAGCTTGTGTAGCTAAAGGAACCAATCCTTCCATTAATGTAGTCCTACTTGGAGTAGTGTTTTCAATTGCAAATCTTGTTTGATTTCCAAGCAGTGGGTTTGTCATAGGATTTAAGCCGTGGTAATGTTGAGTAGAATGGATGTCGTACAGCCACTTAAGGACCAGTTGTTGAAAGAAAAGGCCCATTGATTGGACAGTGTTCTGATAAAGCAGTTGAACCAAATTAAGAATATAGCCCGGGGATTGTGAATTAGATAGATATACCATCATCTTTATTCCCATTAAAAATGGGTTGTCAATGCTCCTGCTAACTTCTGATTCCAAATGCTCCATTCTGGTATGTGTAGTTTGCCAGTTAGGAATCTCTTGATTCTAAGTATTCTCCTATGGACCAGCTTGTTCCCTCTTAGTAAGAATACCAGTTGTGATTTGGATGTCATTCGGATCATTTGCTGTTCCGCTGCTCTCTCTCCCACATGAAAATGGGAATGTCCATGCCACCTTGGCTCACTTGAATCCTCATAGGCCTCTGGGTTGTCTACTAAAAATAGCTCTACATAGAAATTTTGATAATCATCACAATCCATGTTGCATTGTGCATCTGGTTCCCAATCCATACTAATAATATCTGCATTAGTCCATCCTTTATAGCCTTCATCAATATTAACAAATCTTAAAGTAGAACCTTCTGGTGGCATCCAACTTTCAGATTGAATTATATTTTGGTCAGATGTGGGGTTGATATGGGTCGGAGTGATTGGGGTGTTTGGTGGGTCAGGGTCATTGTCTAAGTCCACAAATAGATTATTTTCCCACAAGCTATCATTTGTTGGACTATTAGGATTGATGTTGCTAGCTCCTTGTTGATGGACTTCTAAATCATCTAAATTGGTTACAACAAATCTATCAAATCTGGAGAGAGAAGAATAATGTTGTACCATTGGGGGATGTGGAGGATGTGATAGTGTGTTGGAATTTTGATTTGGGGGTTGGTAAGTGTGGTGTGCTGGTTGTGATTGAGTTTGGTTTGAGTGTTGAGGTATTGGTTCTGTGTGAGGTTGGTTGGGTTCAGTAGGACTAGGATTAGAATCAGCATCATACCTGACCCTTGTGGTCCTACGGCTTGGATGTCTACGAAATGCTCTGATATCATTAGTGTACATTACTTCCATAAGATCAAGAGCAAATTCCAAAGGGTATTGAACTCGGATGCGATAAGCTTGATCTCTTAGAAGTTCTTCAATATCAAACATATCCATATGGCATTGTGAGCGAGCATGACCAATGATTCCACATCTTTTGCAAATCTTGAAGACCCTTTCATATCTACATTCCACCCAAGTATATTGCCCATCATCCCTTTTAAGAATGAAGCCAGCTATCAGTGGAAGCCATGGGTCAAGCTTAACCTGAATTCTCAAAAATCGAATGTTACATGGAAAGGTTGGCTGCTAGTAAATAGACACAAATTCTCCCAACAAGTTTCAAATAAACTGAGCAAGATCAATATCATGATATTCTAGTGGGAGGTTATGTATCTGTACCCACAGAGTGGCAGAGGTTAGATGTGTTTGGCTAAGTGTGAGGTTAGGTGTCCATCACTCCACAACTAGTAAAGCTCCATCTACAGACCAGGGTCCCTCTTGAAGAATATACTCTTGATCAGATGGAAATTCACAATGTATTATATAAAAATTACCTTGTCTGCTCACTATTCTGATTTCTCCTCTGAGTCTCCGGGCAGATGCTAGAATAGATTGCATTCTTCGTACTGAGAAACATCTTTTGTCAAGAAGGTAACCCACAATGCATTGTCTCCAAAACACTCTGTAGCGCTCCAAGGACTCTCTATCCAGTTGGATAACTGGACCCCTCCTACGAATGACATTGTTTTCATGAACATTATGAACTCCCATTTCCTCATCATCTATCCAAGCCTCCGAATCACTACTATCACTCCAGCCAATTTCTCTATTATTTTGGCTAGGTTCCATAGTGTTAAAGGGAATGGGTTTGATGCTGGGTTTGGAGGTTTTTCCATGGTCTTGTATAGCTAGAAATTGAGGTGGGTTCTGAATGGGAAATGGAGCTATATGATATTGAGAGGGACTATCCCGTCCTATCTCTTTATAAACTGAGGAGTGGAATGATTGCATTTTACCTCTAATTGGTAACTACAAATGGTGAAGATGGACAATGAAATTTGCCGGTTATACGAAGTGATTTGCGTGGTGCAGATCCCCACGAATACTTGCGTGGGAAGCCTGAAGGAATAGCAGGTTGTAGTTTCAAAGTACTCAATTTTTTGGGTTAATGGGGAAAGAAGCTCCGGCAAATCAAAACAAAAGGAAAAAAAAAAAAATGAGAGTGGAGGGCAAAGAAGGGGATTGGTTTAAAGCTTGATAATGGGAACAAGTGATGTCATGAGAGAATTCTAGTGCGGTGGAAATTAATTATAAGCGAAAGGTAATGATCAGAAGACAAAAGAAGTGAACTTTGATTCCAGACTATCTATAGAACGAAGATAGTGAACTTAGTTTGAAATTAGGGATTTTTTTTAAAAAGGAATAGGGGAATAAGAGACTGCTAGATAGATTGCAAAAGGTAACGATATGTAATCAGAGCATGAACGATCAATTGAGTTACTCCGATCGTAGGAAATTAATTTTGAGGAATAAATGTTTTAAGAATCTTAAGGTTTATAAACCCTAGGTTGAGCAAAAAGGGAAAATTGAAAAGGAAAGGCAAAATTAGTCACACAACGTTGTTGAGGAATTGGTAGAAGGGTTACAATTGAAAATAGAGAGGTAGCTTCGTTGAGGGAAATGATTGCACCACCTAGTTGTGGCGAGAAGGTTTCGCAGTAGTGCTCTCCAGATGAAGAGAGAAAAGTTTTGCAGTAATTATATATTTTCTTTGTTTTTTTATTCACATCAAATTTTTTGTATATATGTTTTGCAAACAGTTAAAAATATTCAATGATGAGATGAGAAGATAATTATTGGTCTCTAATTATTTTTTGATATTTTGCAAGCAATAATAATATAACAAGAGTACAAGGCAATATAGTTAGAGACTTGGATCCTTAATTTACAATGAAAATTTTAGGTAATACTAGAAGGGCCGAAAAATGAAAAAATGATGCTCTCTTCACTCATATTTATTATAGATTTCACCAAGAGTTTTTATAGACCGACCTCACAATAAATGCGAAAGGAAGGAGCACCATTATGTAGAGTATCTAAAAATTACTCTTCACAATATACTCTTTGATTAAAAAAATTATGCTATACAATAAATATAACTTGAACCTAACCCTTTTTTTTTTCTTGAAACCAAACCCATAAATTCTGTAATTGGGCCTGTCATGTATTGGATTTGATACTATATTTGCTCTTTCAGTTCCAGAAAGAATTTTTCATTGAGCTTCTCATTTGGCTTGATAAAGAATTTCATAAAATAATAATAATAATTGAATAAAAAATTGTTAATTGTTTGTCGGCAATACAATTAATGTCAACCATAGCGGCTGTGTTATTGCCTTATTGGTTACAGCTATATATACTCTATCATGATTATGTCAAACAATTTTTGAAAATTTTGTTCAGCCCCCGTTGAAAAAAAAAAACAGTCAAGATTTTGTTCATAATAATTGATCTTCCCTTAACCCAATAATAAGAAAATATGTACGGTTTTTTTACATCCAAAATTGACTCATCATTGATTGAATCCATGACTTTAACATAACTTTTGATTAGGATGGCTAATCAAGTTTAACAATAGATTAATATCAACCAACCTGGGATCAAACCAATTCTTAGTTCTTAATTTTAAGGTTTTGTTCTTTCTTAAAAAAAAAAAAAAAAAAAAAAAAAAAAAGTTAAGGTTTTGTTAATTTGGATTTAATTAAGTCCTCAAAATTTTTTTTCCTACTCCTAAGGATTTTCTCTTAACCAAATGATGGACTTAAGTCTAATACTTGGTATTTGACTAAGTCTTGACTTAATTTTATATTTGGGTGAGATAATTTATTTAATCTTTAGGAAGAGTCAAGAACCATGTTTATTTGGAAATTCCTTTGATCTGATCTGTAGACCCTCTCACCAATCCTGACAACCATGCATGGATCCCAGGGTCAAGCCCAACCTGAAAACGAAACTCATTTGCCATTTGGAAACCCCATATGCCCCACAGCCAACCAGACATGGGCCAGAAAAACAACCCAAAAAGTAAGACCTTGAATCCAAAGGCCACTGTCTTGGGTCATGCTGCTAACACAAAGTCCACAGACCCTCTTGTTATTGGGGTAGCCTTGAATTCTCTAGCTTCTAGTTGCCCCAGGCCATACATGGCTATCATAGCCTCGTTATGGGCCAGAAGGTAAAGCGTTGTGGCGATTTCCTTGTGTTCTCATCTTTTAGTGCTGTTTTCCACCATAACAGTGATGTTTTAATCCAGCTAAGTTCCTCCCATATTTATAGCAATGGTGGCGTAGGTGCCCTCCTTGGCCACGGCTTTGGCTCCCACTTCTTAGGTGGGATCTCTCCAGTTGCCCTTGGAAATCTCTACTTAAGAGATGAGAGTGTATCGCTCTATCAGAGATGTTATGTTCATGATAGAAGAAAGTGTCTCCATTCTAATTCTCGCTGTTAGAGATATTGCAAGTAGGTCGCCTAAAGATAAAGTGGAGAAATGTCAAAACTTCCAGCTTCACTTGGGGCATCATTAGTTTGGATATCTGATGGATCAAGTTTGGTTCAATCTTTTATCAAAGAAACTCTTCCTTCTTGGTTTCTATCAGTCCATGGATTAAGGCAGGAAGGTGGAGAATCTGGAGGTATGGTTGCGATGCTAGTGGATTATATTTATGCGCTGGATAATCAAATAGCTATTATTCACTCCAGAGTATTCTGCAGGAATTGGAGGTAATATAGTAGTCTGGTAATAAAAAGAATGGTGTGCTCTGGCAAACAATTAAAATCATAACAAACTAAAATAAATAAAGATAGGCAGAACCCATTGTGGGAGGGGGGGAGGGGAATTATGAAGCAACAAAACAGATATATAAGTCTGTTCTTCCATGAAACAAGTAAGCCATACAATATTTTGGGCTACTGAAATAACAGACTGAGGTGGTGTCAACAAGCGCTCATAATCGCCCAATAACTGCAAGCGGGTAACTAATTCCTTGGCATGCTTTCCTAGAAGAAGACCATTGACTCTCTCTTTCTCAAAATAATAATAAGTACTATGCAATCGAGAGTAACTTTGGTCATCACAGTCCCTGATCAATGAGGCTACCTTGCTCATTAGAAGTAGCTAATCCTACCAGCTTCTATAGTCTAAAATACTGATTACTATTCTGTCTTCTGTAGCACTTCTTTACTGTCCTCTTTTCCTTTATGAGAAATAATAAATATTTAGTTGAGATTTCATGCTTATAAATTCTAGATTCATACATATTGGTTTCTTCAAATTCTTGCGTAAAACCAACTTGAACTTTAAAAAAAAGAAGTGGTAGTATAGGTATTTAGTACAAATATTTAAGACTTACAAAACTGATGCTAGAAAAGCAGCAAACACTCCTACACCTACAGATCATTTTATAATGGCAGCCATCAAATTTAAACATTACAGTAATCAGTGATTGCAAGCATTTATATTGGCTCACTAAAAAAATGTTTCCAAAGCATTACACTATAACAACATTGCATAAGATAAAAAGTACTAAATTTAGAGACAACAAAAGACCAACTTACATCACGTCTAGCGAGATCAAGGTGATTCTATTTGACCATTAGAACGAGTTCATTGAGATCTCCTTTCTCAGCAGCTTCCTAAATTTCCTGCATATAAGAAACTTAATCAACACTTAAAATTAGCTACTTGAACAATTTGACTCAATTCACCACAAGGGACATCCTACATGCTGCAAAAGATTTATGAGAATGGACAGCAATGAAATGGGATGTCCTTAGATATAAGACAAAAATATTTTCTTAGTAATAAAATGAAAAGCAGCCAAAAAAGAAAAAGGGGAGGGCTTTTACTTTTTAGAAGGATTTCTATCAACCTGTGTATACAGAAAACACTCCTTAGAAATGAACACATTCTCATAATTTTAAAGCCTCAGTTTCTTGATGATTAAGCCATTTATGAGGTAATGGATTTGATATTATATATTCCAATTACCTCTACCACTTCTTCAGCAGCTCTGATGAAGCTTGAAATCTGCCTCTGTGCTCTTTTGACATCTTCTTCGTGAGATACCCTTTCAAGCGTGTGCCAATTTCAGGATACTCATTAACCTTCCTTCCTCTTCTTCTTCTTACTATTGACGTCTTCTATGCAGCTCCTCGTTGCCACGCTTGCCATTCCTAACCTAGAGGAGGTTAAATGCCATTGTCAGTTTTCCTAATGGTGCATATCATAGATATTACACAAATTCAACACAACAAGATTGTAGATTTTATTTATATTCAGCAACATATACAGGATGTACATGGTGTCCCAATACTCATAAATCAGGACATGGTGTCCCAATACCCAATCCATTCATTTGAGGGATTGATCATAATCTGAATAAAATAGGTATAATCTAGTTGATTTACTTCTAAGTATTTTCAGCTATACTATTTAATACATCAAATTTAATTTTGGAGGACATGGACAATGCAATAATATTCATAACAATTTTTTTGAACTTTTTCTTAAACTCGTAATAGCGTATAGGAGTCTGTGAAAAGAGCTTCATCTTTTAACTCGCATGTCAATTGCAATTCTAGAAACATGAAAACTCAGATTGCTCAATTTTGAAGCTATTATGATATTTTTCATAGTAACAGAGATTCAATCGTAACATAACTCTGTATGATGTAATTTTCCTAACATAAATTTTATTTATGTCATTACTGTCAGAAGCTATTAAAACGTTTCTTCGCGAGGTACAAAAATGAATCCAACCCATAAATGAGTAAGGAATAGCTAGTTGTAGCAAACCAGCTTGAAAACAAATCAATAAGGCACACTCAAATAAAATTTCTTTAGAAAATGCATACATAAAGAAAACTATCAACCATTTGACCACTCTCTCACCACTCTCTCTCAGTGTGTAAATATTTAAAGAAAAAAATTGGTGAATCAACCAAGTCGGTCCCCCAACTAGCACTATTACAATAAAAAATTAGTCGGACACAATGCTTTGTGTTTTTATGCCAATTTCCTGGCATGTTCCTTAACAAAAAAGTCAAATTGTCATGTGCTTGCTACCGCGTGATGCGCATGCGCCCACAAAGCCAAAAATCACACTACTTTGGAAAACTTGCACACGAAGAAAAAAAAAAGAGAGAGAATTGGAAAGACCAAAAAAAAAAAAAAAAAATCCTAAGGAACCTGTTCTTGCTCCTTTGCTCTTGAGTGATTTTTAGGGCTGTAAACGAGCCAAGCTCAAGCGAGTAGTGCCTGTTTGAGCTTGGCTCATCAGTAAAAATAAAATACTCAAGCTTGGCTCGAGCTTAAGACAAGCTTAAATATAATGTTTGAACTCGAGCTCGTGGGAAAACCCAAAAACTTGAGCTCAGCTTGGCTTGGCTTGATAAATTAATCAAGCCAAGCTCGAGCTTAACATCAAGCTTAAGTCAAGCTTTTTTGTTCAGGATCTAACAAAATTGCATTATCAAGTGCCCAAATTTGCTCAAATCTCCAACAATCAAGTAAACAAAAATAAGAAAATAATATACTCATTTGTTCATGCTTCTAATTCCACCTGTGATTAGCAATTGCTCAAATTAAAGCTTTACATAATTAAATCTACCCATTCCAAACTACATACCAGACTCCACAACCACAATCCACTAATTACAAAGTTAAGTTATTATCAACGAATTCAACCAACAAGATTTTTCTAAGTTATATAGAAATTTCATAAACAACCATAACTTGGAAATCAAAACGATTTTGCAATATCAAACAAACTACAATGCAAACAACTATAAAAATATATAGAAAATTTTTAAACATGAAAATTTACCTATGGTGAGAGAAGGCTATGAATGTCTTGGAGGATGGAGGTAGAGAGTCAAATACTACACCGGAACTAGAGCTGCTATCGGAGCTTTTTGCACACCCACTAGAACCCTTAAATTACATGGTGATTCGATGAACACCGGACTCTAAATCCTCTTTGCTAGAATCTAACTTTTCCAAATCTAGGACTTGTTCATTTGTTGCAATGAGCTATAGGGCAGATTTGGTGGAATTTCTTGGCCTCACGAGATAGAGAGAGCTGATTAATTCCAACCTTGAGAATTTGGGGAAAAGAAAGAAACTGATGATAGAGAGAAAGATTGAAGCTTCTCAAAGAAGCTTCGGTCTTTCCAAGAGAGCCTAAGAGTTTTAGGCTGCAGACTGCATAGGACAGACATGGACTCATTGAGTGACAGCCAAGAATTTCAGTTTAAATGAAACTGAATTGGGTTTTTTTTGTTCAATGATAGTTTCGGTAAAGAGAACTCAGAGAAGAAACTAGACTAGTAAACTGACTTGGGTTTTTTTTTTTTTTTCGATGGAAAGACCGAAACTAAACTAGTAAACTAACTAGTAGAGAGAACTCAGATGGAAAGGATACTTAGCATTACTTTTATTTACTTTACTTAGAAAATGACTAAACTAGTAAACTAACAACAAAGGGACACCTAAGGGCTAAGATGGTGAAGTCCAGTTGTATGCACGAAGTAATATTGTACTGGAGAACTCTAGAAGATTAGAAGTGGAAACTGAAAAAAGTCTAGAAAAAGCATGAACTCCGGTCTTGTTTTATTTATTTATTTATTTTTGCTAAAAATGTTTATAAAAAAAAAGGAAAGAAAAAAACTTAAAGTAATGGGTACTAAAAGTGGTCTCATGTGGAAAATTTTATTATTAAAATATATGTAATGTAAAAATATTTAGTTTATTTAGCAAATATATATCAAGCCTTTTATCAAGCTACACACGAGCTTAAGCTTGGCTTGTGTTGTATCGAGCTCGATTGTTCACGAGCTTGTTCACGAACAAATTTTTTTGCTCAGACTTAGCTTGTTTATCAAACAAACCAAAAACTAAAGCTCAAGCTTGGCTTATTTATAAACAAACAAACATGAATGAGCTTTTTATCGAACCGAGCTCGAGTTGTTCACAATCGGCTTAGTTCATTTACAGCCCTAGTGATTTTACAAACATAAATTTCAAATATGGCATGACTGTCCGAACCTGGTAAAAACATTTCTTCGTGAGGTATAAAATGAATGCAACCCCACAAATTTTCTGTAGTTTATATTGTATTAGAAAATTCCAAATCACTAAATTCTAGCAGAACTATTGTTCCATAGGTTTCAAATCAAAAACAAATCAATAAGGCCCAGTATTCTAATAAATTCAAAAAAAATTGGTGATCAACAAGTTGGTCACCTAACTTCATCTCACATTTACAATAAATAATTAGAATACTAATTAGGTCCTATTTGATATACCCACTTAAACACATGTTTTTAATTTTTAAATAATATTATGCGTATTTTTATATACTTTTTCATCTGTATGTATTTATATACATATTTTCAATTTTTAAGTGCAGGTAGCAATAACCCCCAACTTTTTCCGCATGCTGATTTTTGTAAAACCAAGGAACGACAAAAGAAAAGGCAGTGGTTCATAAATAATAAATAATTAAAAAAAAACAAAAAAACAAAAGAAAACGCAGTGTAAAACTAGACCCAATCCTCTTGCGTTTTCATGGCAATTTCCTGGCATCTTCCTTCGTCCAAAATGTCAAAGTCAAGTTCACACTGCTTTGGAAAATTTGCACTAGCGTGAGAAAAAAGACAGAGAGAGAGAAATTGGAAAGCGAAAAAAAAAAAAAAAGGAGTGAGAGAGAAAAATCAGAAGAAAAAAAAGAAAAAAAAAAAAGAAGTGAGAAAATTGGAAAGACCAAAAAAAAAAAAAAAAAAATCCTAAGGAACCTGTTCTTGCTCCTTTGCTCTTGAGTTTAGGGCAGCGGGTTTGGTATTACCTCAATTCGGTCTGTGTGTTTGCAACCATGGCTCGTTCCTTTGAATACGAATACGATGTCTTCGTTAGTTTTTGTGAGGAAGATACCCGCACAAGCTTCGCCGGACATCTCTTTGCCGCTTTTGACCGTAAAGGGATTCGTGCGTATAGAGGGCAAGAGGGTGGACCCGAGTTATTGAAGGAAATTGAGACATCAAATATTGCAGTTGTGGTGTTCTCCAAAAACTATGCTACTTCGCATTTGTGCCTGGATGAGCTGGTGAAGATCATGGAATGCAAAAGGCTGTTCAATCAAAGGGTGATCCCCGTTTTCTATGATGTGTCTCCATCAGAGGTGCGAAAACAGAAGGGGAATTTGGCGGAGGCGTTGCTGAATGGCCCTGAAGATAAGGTGAATAGTTGGAAGGTTGCTTTAACGGACGCTGCAAACTTGGCTGGATTGCATTTGAAACCGTATCGGTAAGATTTTTATTTTTTATTGTTTGAAATGTTCCGTATATAGTAGATATCCATATTTTGAAATTATAGTTTTGAATTATTAAGAGTTCCTTCTCTAGAATTTGATGATCAAAAAATTTAAAATCATATAATTAGGTTTTGTATGGATATTAAATTTGATAATAAGTTAGATAAGAAAATTTTGATTGGTTAGTTTTGAAGAAGTTTCGTTGATGGAATAAAATTTCAGGGAATATCCAATTAGGGTTTATGGCATTATTTGATAACTCAGATTCTCTTTATTCAACATCAGTTGATGATCACAAAATTCAATTCTATAAAATAATAATAAGAAGAATAATTTTGTGGGTTCAATTAATTGCAGTCCAGAGCCAGAGTTTATAGAGGAAATTGTTGAAGTCATTAGGAAAAGACTAAAAGGGGAATCATCCACCGTTCAATCCCGTCGTCAGATTGATAATCCCGGTGCCGATGCCAGTGAAGACTCTTCAATAATCATCTCGCAAAATGATGCTTCATCTGTTCAAAATGTTATTGCTAAGTGGAGTCGTTTTCTCTTTTTTTTTTTTGTGTGTCATTTAGCCTTTTATAGTCAACAACTTAATTTTTTTTTTTGATGGGAGACAATAACTGATTTAGAAGAGTACAATTTTAGGTGGAAGCGGGGCCCATTGAAGTTACTTTTGAATCTGACTAGAAGACTTTCTAGTTTCTTTATTTATTTAAAATCTCAGACGTTGCGTGCGGATTCTTCGTCTTCAACAGGTACAAGCCGAATATTCCCTTCAACTCCATTGCCAAGTAAGGATTGCAAGTGAAACCTATTCCTCCCCCGGTCGGCTCCTTCCCTGCTTTACTCATTTTAGCTGTTACATTTATGTTTTTCTTCTTGTTGTTGTTGGTTTTTTTTATTTTTTTTTATACATATGTAATTCAATAATTACAGCGGGTAAAGAAAATTTGAATTCTAATCGTGGACACGTACTATTTGTTAAAAGAACATATATTTTTAAGTATGATTGCATAATTGATGTTTCAATAGAGGAATTTTTTCTTATTTTGTTAGATTCACCCATCTCTCCTTTTATGAAACTATGCAATACTTCCACCTATATGCTATTTTCTTTACTCTATAGTCTATACTTTATAGTTATCATATTACATTAGCTCGTTCCATGCTAATAAGTGAAAGATGTGAAAACTATTAAACAGTACATTATAATCTCTAGTAAAAGTTAGAAAAATAACTCATTTTTACTCATTTTTCTCATATCCACAGCAATTATAGTATGTATGAATTCTTCCAATTTATGGACCACATGGCATTAGGATTTCATACGAGGTGATCAACACTCGACTGATGGCAATCATTTTGCATGTTAAAAAAAAAAAAAGATGAATTCGGTCAGATGGGTTGAAGATAAAACGGAGCACCTTCTTCAATTGGTGCTCACCATTAGACCATTTGGCATAACAGAGTTTTAAGCTGAAATTACTCTCCCATTTTCTTTCTATTTCATTCACACCTCAACCAAACATTGGAAAACTCCTACTTTCCCCTCCATTTTTCTTCGCTCTTTTGACATTTTTCATCCTCTTCTTTTCACTCCAACCAAACATGGTGTAAGGGCCAAAAATGTACTTTGCTAACTCCCACTCAACCTGGCTATGCTCCTGTTCATAGATAAATTCAAGGTTCATAATTATTTGTGTTAAGCCTTAAAATAACAAGCTCATTTCACATTTAAATCCAATTATTTGTCAAAGTTTACATATTATCTATTTATGTTTCATCTATCAAAACGTATTTTTCAGAACTATACATTAACATAACGTATGTACTATTCCTCCCCCTCCCTTCGTTTGAACCATTGTTTACTAGAAATATAGTAGTGTTACGATTTACAAAAATATTAGCAAGACCGAACTATACTAGTAATGTGAGCTTCAATTTGTAGAAGTATCCCGTACAAACAGCAAAAAAATATTCCGCACTCCGTTTATGGAAGGATTAAATCATCCCTCTCCTTCAAGTATTCATGGTTCAAGGCATCTTTTGCAGATGTTGACAAGTGACAACACATCAAGCACACTTTTTTTTCCTCTTAAAAACAGATCAAACACACTTTCTATTTCTTAAAAACACATACTCATATCAAACGCTCAATTATGTTTTTCACTTTTGAAAATATGTTATTAGAAACATGGTGCCAAATACTTTTTTTTCATTATGAGCATTTTAAACACGTGTTTTGTCTACACTTTTTATACCACAATTTTCAAACCATTTTGAAAATCAATACCTAAACTCTCTTACCAAACAATCCCTAAATTAGCAAAGTCTAAAAATCCAATTTTTAAGAATTTGGGCTCACTCTAGCTAAAAAAATTAACATGACTATATATTTTGAAAATCTAGCCATTGGATTACATGTCATTTATATTCTTAACACACATTTTAAATTTTATACCAATCGGATATTATTTACTATTCGATCAATAAATTTATTTTTTATGTATGATTTTTGTAGGGTCAATTTTTGCAGCCCAAGTCCAAGAATGTATGGATTTTGAGCCCACTGAACCCAAAACAATAAATTTGTAGAGAGCGGGTGAAAGAGCTAGGCTAACAATGAAATAACAGTATTAAACAGCAATGTTAGTGGGTGAATTTGTATGAATATGTGCTCGGACGGAAGTAAATGCCACGTCCGAAGAGGTGTTTTTCATTGATAAACTTGGATTACAATTCTTGGAGCTACAGTAGTGGAGTACACTCTTTCCTACTTCTCATTTTTTGATCCCCTTCTATCGGAGGCACCCTTCTCTTATATAGTACTGCCTTCCTACATCTTCACCGTCCACTTGTTCATCATCTAGACACCCACTTGAGTGCACGTCCCATCATACTCCCCCTTTAGCCCTGTGTGAGTGGCGGTAGCTGGGAATGCACTGTTCAGGGGTCTTCTCCACATAAATGCGGCCAAGAAGGTAGGTGCAGTGCATTCAATGCGGTGGTTGAAGTCTGTCTCCTTGATATTTCTCTGTTCCTGTTATCTTTATGTGTGTCCGAGGCTCATTTCCCTCCTAACATTTGTCAGAAAGATCACTTGAACCTCCCATACATCTGTCGAGTCAAACTTCTTCGGATCCGAGGATATTGGGCTTCTCGGACATATGAACATCTCCTCGGATAGTACACGTGTTCATCTCCAGGCATCTTCCTTTGACATGGGCCTCTGACTGAATGTCTTCATCTCCTCGGACGAACAGTGTTCCTCATATTGGGCCTTGGGCCCAATACGTTGGGTTGGGCTTTTCTCCCCCCACAATTTTATATTACAAAAACTTGAAATTTAAACATATGATTAATGGCATACCTTGATATTTAATCTTCTTGAAAGTTTGCAAGCACGAAAAATATACTTAGAAAATGTAATGCAATGGTAAATTTGTCAAAATTCACATCAAATAAAAATATGTTAACTGAAGTTGTAGTTTTAAGCTACAACCAAGTTTGTTGCCGAGCTTTAAGCTTCAAAGAGCATGTGAATCTATTTCCTATAGCCATTAGGTAAAATATATTTTCTAATTTTTTGATGTATTTTATCAGATTTTTTTTTTCGTCCAAGCCTGTAAAATATATATTTTTGCATTTCCTTTTCTTTGAAGCCATATATTTTCAATCTAAATTTTGCTATAAATTACGGTATCCATTTTTGCAAACATCATGACTCATGAGGCAAATAACTATATTTTAATTTAAGCCATTTTTTTTTTAATTTCCTATTATTGGTTCTCTCACATTTCATTATTTTTCTCTTTGTTGTGGATCTTCAAGTTCTTCCTTCATATGATGTGGGTTTTCAAGATCTTCGACAAATGCAAGAATTTATATCATTTGATTATGAATTATGAAATATTTTTTTAATTTCTATTTTTTAATCCAAATAATAATATTTATTTATTTTAGAGCTCGTTTATTTTTATTTTTGGAAATATAGAGGCTTTGATCATCTTTCTTTTAAAACTCTTAAAGCAAGGAAACTCCTTTCCTTTTTTCTTTTCGTTTTTAGTTCTTTAACAATGGATTCAAAAAGTGAAAGTTGTATTTGGATCAAAATTTGTTTATGAAATTCAAATTGTGTTCAAAATAAAATTAAATGAACTAATTTTAAACTTTTAATACTCGTATCAACAATTTTCATTTACAACTCTACAAGTATTATTCATTACCATATCTTTGTATTAACATAAGTATATTTCATCTCAAACCAAATATATTGTTCTAAGGTAATTTTGAACTTTTAATACTTGTATCAACAATATTCATTTCAAAAAGTTTGTATTAACATAAGTATATTTCTTCTCAAACTATATGCATAATTGATGTTTCAAGAGAGGAATTTTTTCTTATTTTGTTGGATTCATCCCATCTCTCCTTTCATGAAACTATGCAATACTTCCACCTATATGCTATTTTCTTTACTCTATAGTCTATACTTTATAGTTAACATATCATTGGCTCGTTCCATGCTAATAAGTGAAGGATGCAGAAGCTATTAACAGTACATTATAATCTTTAGTAGAAGTTAGAAAAATAGCTCATTTGATGGAGTGTGTGCTTGGTACTCTGAAGTAGTAATTAATCATTCAAACCATGTAAAGAGAACATCTAAACACAGTCCGCATTTGATATTCTTACAACAAGGACATTAAAAAATGGATCATATATAATCAAATAGCTATCATTCACTCCAGAGTATTCTGCAGGAATTTGAGGTAATATAGCAGTCTAGTAATAAAAAGAATGGTGTGCTCTGGCAAACAATTAAAATCATAACAGACTAAAATAAATATAGGCAGAACCCACTGTGGGAGGGGAATTATGAAGCAACAAAACAGATATATAAGTTTGTTCTTCCATGAAACAAGTAAGCCATACAATATTTTGGGCTACTGAAATAATAGACTGAGGTGGTGTCAACAAGCCCTCATAATCGCCCAATAACTGCAAGCTGGTAACTAATTCATTGGCATGCTTTCCTAGAACCTGTTTTTCAATCCTTTGATTGGTAGGGCTGCGTTCACTTTCATCAATAAACCTTTTTCTTCCACTATAATATTAGTGACTATAAGTGTCGTAATAGACAAATAACATTAACAAACACATATCTAGGTGAGGACCGTGAGGCACAAGACCCTCACATAGATCCCTCTCCTAAAAAGATGTAAAATAAAGGCAGATCAATGTAAATATCTAGAAACGGAAGTTATATAGAACCACAGGGGCTTAGCAGCCTGATTGGCTACAAAAACAACAGACTAAGGTAGTGTCAACAAGCCCTCATAATCGCCCAATAATTGCAAGCTGGTAACTAAATCCTTGCGACGCTTTCCCAGAACCTGTTTTTCTATCCTTTGATTGGTAGGGCTCACTTTCATCAATAAGTTCACATTTCTCTTCCTCGATACTATTAGCAACCTCAAGTATCGGAATAGACAATAAAATGCACAAAAACATACCCAAGCGAGGCATAGGACCCTTATAGGGATGCCTTTCCTAAAAAGAAGTAAGACGGAGGCAGATCATTTTTATTTTTTGACGAACCAGAAATTTTATTGAGAGAGAAAACAAACTACACAGGCAAACAAGCCTCACCCTGAATAACAGACACAAAAGAAGGGGGGCTGTTACCAACATCAAAAGAACCAAAAAAATTACAAGCTAAAGACCACTTTGCTAAAGAATGAGGAGCCATATTGCACAACCTGGGCACCCAACAAACAAAAACCTTAGAAGAAGATGCCAAGAGTATTCGAGAGTCATCACAAATGGACTTGATTCTCCATGGGGAGGGGGGGGGGGGGGGGGGGGCAGCTCAAATCAGAAAGAAGATTGGAACCAACTTGGGAGTCTGATTCTATGATAATCTCCTCTAACTCCAAGTTAGCTGCCAAGGTTAGAGCCCATTTAATAGATTTAGCTTCTGCCTGAAGAGGGGAGATGGTATTCACTCTCTTAGAACATGCAAAAACAAGCTTCCCTCTCTAGTCTCTGGCAACAGATGCAATGGAAGAACAATGAGGGCCCACAGCAGCATCAACATTAATCTTGATAGAAGAAATGGAGGGAGGGGTCCACTGATGTGAAGGAGCCAAGGTGGCTTGGCTTGAGACAAAGGGCCTAGCAGACTTGTGCTCAAGAAATAATTTAGAGATTCTAGAGGATAGTTCCTCAACCTTTACAACAACACCTTCAAAAAGAGAAAGATTTCTCTGCTTCCAGATAACATCACATAAAATAGCTCCAAAAAGTAGGAAGTCTTCCCTTTCGCACACAGTAAGCTCCTCGGCAAAAGGAGGAGAGAAGAGAAAATTAATGAGGTCATGAATGAAGGCAAGGCCAAGATAGTCAGTTCTCACACCCCACTGATTGCGAAACCAAAGAGACTTAGCAATAGGGCAAAGAGGAAATATGTGGAGAGACGATTCATCAAACAAGTTACAAAGAGGACATCCCAGCTCAACATTGGCAAATTGACTAATTACATCTTTGGTAGGTAGAACATTTGTAGCAATTCTCTATAAGTGCATTTTCAGCCTTTCATGCAGCCTAGACTCCCACACTTGGCCCCGAGAGAGGTCCATCATCAAAGGAGGGGAAGAAATTCTACCTAACCAGTAAGCAGATTTGATTGTGAATTTCCCTAAATTTGTGAGGGTCCAAGACCAAAAATCAGCACTAGGGAAAGAGGGCAAAGGTACCTGCATAATAATGTCCACCACCGAATCCTCAAATAAATGCCAAAGTTTAGCAATATCCCAACCACTGCGATCTTGATTCAATAGTTGAGAAACAATCAAAGCAAGATCTGGATTTACACCAACCTTAGGAGATGGGATGAAACTTGGTAGATTTGGGACCCATGGGTTTGACCAAGTTCTAATGGACTCACCATTACCCACCAACAAACAAGCCGCTTCAGATAATAGGTGTTTAGTGCCAACAAGACTTTTCCAAACAGGGGAAGCATTACTATGGGGAGTTTGATTAAGCCAATTGTGGCGAACTTTGTACTTAGCTCCCAGAACCTCAATGCAAAGACAATCTTTCCCAAATAACACCCACCAAGCAAGTTTGGAGAGGAGAGCTTGGTTGAAATCCCATAATTTCCCGAAATCCAAGCCTCCCTCCTTTTGGGGTCTGCATAATGCCGACCAAGAAATTGGAGTCCAACAAGAATCGGACTTTTATTTGGGGTTCCACCAAAACCTACAAACAGTAGCATCCAGCTACTCACAAAGACTTTTTGGGAATTGAAAGGCTGTCATGGTGCAAATTGGAATGGCTTGAGCCATCGATTTAATAAGGGTCGCCCTCTCAGACCAAGATAAATTTTTTCCCTTCCAACTACTGAGCTTGTTCTCTAACCTCTCTTTCACCAATCTGAAATCTTGACCTCTGCTTCTAGACAAAAATAGGGGAACCCCAAGATAGGTAGAGTGTTGAGAGAGAGAACAAAGCCCCCAGGTACACCTTACTTGATTGAGGAATTGACGACTGACAACCTTGGAAGGGAAAAAACCAGATTTCTCTACACTAATTTTCTGACCAAACCAGGATCAATACTTTTGCAGGCAACCTTTAAGAGAAACTAGCTCAGATGCTTTAGCTTTACAGAATAAGATAACATCATCCGCATAGAAAAGTTTGGAAAAAAAGTTATATAGAACCACATGAATCTTTTTCTAGGAAAAAAAAAATTTATATAGAACCACAGGAATATTTTTCTTCCTCAGATACAACTACATTCTAGTTTCTGACTCTACCTTACAAATTTATTAAATGCTTTGATTCATGGAAATAGACATGAGTGATGTATTTCAACAATAAACATTAGTATTATTGTTTTCTTGAAAACCATATGGAGGTCGTTCCAAAATAATGAGGTATATAGTGTAGAAACACAACCAATGCTGATGTACATGTCAATGCAGTGTGGGGAGGCTTGTTCATATCGATTTCGGTTTCATGTTGGAAACTTCATTGGGTGGAAATATGCGTTTTGAAAGTGCACACTTTAAGCTAGGCCCATCTCTAAGAGTTAATGAGTCATAAGGGGAAATGTTCCCCCTAGACAATTCCCATGGAGTTCTAGGTATGCCACCAACATTGAAGCTCACGTCCGAGGTAATAAACATGGGTGACCTTGGAGTAGGAAAAGGAGTGATCCTGGGGAACCAATCTCTCTTTTAACCGAGATGCCACTCTCACCAAGTATATCTTGGGAAACTCCTTGAGAGGATAAGGATCACAGAGACTGTCATCTTTGCATTAATGAGAGGTTCTCTACCTAATTTCTTCCTCATTAAATATATATATAGGACAACCTAAACAGTACAGACACCCCTTAAAAGTCCTGTTTTAGGATAAGAACGAGGGAAAACCAAGGAAAGAGGAGGTAAATATCCTTAAGAAATCTAGTTGGGAGCAGGCCAGCTGGAGAAAGAGACCAGCTAGAGAGATAAGGGAAAGAAAGATTCTTATAAAAAGGGGGGAGGCTGCAACAGAAAGGGGGGGGGGGGTGTTGAGAAATATTGAGAGAAAACCCAAAAAGAGTTAAAGGGAGAAAGAGTCATATGGTGCTTTTCTTTTCCTTCTTTAATTGATGTTCCCTTGTACCTCGGGAAGGCAATTTGTATGTCACCACTCTTCATATTTGCAATCCTATTCTCTTAATCAGTTGTTTGAGCTTCCCATTGTGGAATTTCTCATCCTGTTCTTGTAATAAATAAATTGTGCTAGTCAGTATACAAAAAATCCCACTATTCCGAAAAAATAGTGCTTTTTATTGTGTTTCCGACCCCCACACTTACCTTTAACCATTGATTTAATCTTTTTATTGGAAATAAAATTATTAAGGGGAGAGACCGGGAAAAAAAACTAATTGAAGTCTTTTCTTTTCTTTTTTTGGGGGTTGGGGTTATACTCTCCACATGGCTTGTACATATGTTGCATAAATTTGAAAAGAAGAGAAAAAAAAAAATTATCCAACTTCAAGCCATTGTAATATCTTAATTAAACTTGCCCAAGCATTGGAAAATTTATTGGTTTTGAAATTAAATTTTTTTATAGTTTAGTAATCTATTCACGTACCATATATTGTATAACTAATACTTGAAATATGAATGTTGAATGAACAAGAAACCTAATTACTTATTAAGCAAAAGAAAATGTTGTGAACTTTAAGCTTTGAGTTTGCAAACCTCTGTTGATTCTTTAATGGGAAGTGCCCTTGTTAACCTTCTAGAAGGTGTAGAGTTGTCAACGAATTGTGTTGTTCCCCCCTTGATTTTATACTAAACTACTAAGTGAATCTTTTCATAATTCTTTCACCATAATTGTTCATATTCCATGGTGCCTAAAACAAAATTTATATCTAAAATGCTAAACTACCATATTTTCACAAAGACACGTATCTGCTGGAGCCCTTGCCTGAAAATTCAGCTTTTACCAATTGCGAGTCCCATTTTTACTTTATTCTAAAGGTAGAATCAGAGACTAGAATGCAGTTGGTTCTCATTAAGAATCATTCTTTAGATTCCCCTATGGTTCTATATAACTTCTGTTTCTAGATATTTGCATTGATCTGCTTTCATCTTACTTCTTTTTAGGAGAGGGATTTGTGTGAGGGTCCTGTGCCTCGCCTAGATACGTGGTTTTTCATGTTATTTCCTATTAAGACACTTGCTGTTGATAGTATTATTGTAAAAGAAGAATGTGAACTTATTGATGGAAGTGACACAATCCTTCAAAGGATGGTAAAAATAGGTTCTGGGAAAGCATGGCAAGAAGTAATAGATGTGATGTAAACTTGATACATATTAATGGGCCTAATTTTTATTTATGAAAGAATCTTTCTAGATGGCCCACCTTTGTATTTGTTTAATTGCAAATCCACCCAATTTTTTTTATTTATTTTTGCATTCTTTCTTGGAGTTTTGTGTTTTAAACAAAAAGATCAAGTTGATCATGCTGAGTTGGGTCACTTCAGTTGGACCTGAAAAAATGATGTCTGTCTCTAATTTTGTGTTCATCTTGGATTCTTTTTTTCAGTAATTTTCTTGTTTGCTCTTTTAGATCAGCTTTTTTTTTTTGGAAACTGGAACCAATCACTTTCATTAATTTAGCAAACTAGAATCCAAATACAATGCATCCACCACAGGTGGAGGATCCTCCTCTATTCAAATAATTTCATTATCAATTAATCTAGCAAATCTAGCCAAAGCATGAGCAACACTATTTGCACTGTGCCTAACACAATTAAAAGAAATGGACCTAAAACCCACGGCCAAGCACTAGATGTCTTCATAAATTAAACCAAGTCGTGACAGGTCTGGTTGAGCCTGCAAAATCGTCTTCATCACCATGGCATTATCACCCTCCAGAATTATCTCTGTGAAACCCGCATCAATGGCAAACTCAAGTGCTTTACGACAAGCCATCACTTCCACCTCCTCACTGTCACTCACAGCGCCTCCCTTCACGGCTATAGCAGCCATGACTTCACCCTTTTCGTTTCTAATCACAGCCCCATAACCCGATTCAGCACCATCATCAAAACACGCACTGTCGAAATTCAGCTTGAATAACAACCCCGTTGGAGGCTGCCATGTCTGCTGTGCTGGTACATGAATCGGATCTGGCATACTCAAATGATCTTGTGCATCCGTAAACTCCCTCAAATAATCCACTGCACGCTGGGCTGACCTTGAAGGATGCTGGAATACACCACCATGCATGACTGCGTTCCTCTGATGCCATATCTGCCAACAAATAATCCAGAACAGGTTCCATTCCTCCGATGAAAGCTTCTCCATAAGACCTGTGACCAGCTGTAAAAAATCATTCTGTAAAAATTAGCTCTTTTAGATCAGCTTAAAGCACTTATATTCTATTTTTATTGTTTATCTTCCATGAAAATTTGGTTTTGGTTAGATCTCCTCCCTTATATTCCTGATCGGTCTTGATATTTTCCTCTACTGTATTCTTGTGAGGCTTCTTATATTTTGTTTTTTTTTTTTTCCCAGCTGGAAACATGTGACATCTGATTGTTGAGGCTTTAGTTGCAAGGAATCTAATGGAGTAAATTCTAATGGACACATTGGTATATTATTGGCCACACCAGGATCAATATGATCCTGTATTAGATACTTACAAAATGAAGGGTAATTAATGGAGAAGTGATAGTTCACAAACATTTTTACAACAAATTATAGGTGATTAGTTGTTATTGACTTATTGGTTCAAATTTAAACTTACCACTGAGATTACCTTTTTACTCTAACAATAACAACCTGTTACTTAGGATTTGTTGTGAAAACATTGTGGACATAGCATTTCTTGTAATTAATGTAATGTATTGATGGATATTATGACATTTTGTAAAATTCATTGTTATTGGAAATTTGAAGTCCTTACTCCTTGGAGATATCAATTCTAAATTTCCAATATCTTTTTAGGGTTTTTGTGGATGTCTTATAAATAAGGCAAGTTAGACACCTCACTATAGTCATTTAGAACGTTATAAAGAAGTTCCTCAAAGGAAAAAAAAAAAAAAAACACATTATAAACAATATTTTATTGATACAAGTATTAAAGGAGAGTAATATGAAAACCTTGGCACAATACCATATAATATACCCAAATCAAAATACAAACTTATGGAAATGAATAATACTTGTAGGGTTTGTAAATGAATATTGTTGATACAAGTATTTAAAGTTCAAAATTACCTTAGAACAATATATTTGGTTTGAGATGAAATATACTTATGTTAATACAAACATATGCTAATGATGAATAACACTTGTAGAGTTGTAAATGAAAATTGTTGATACGAGTATTAAAAGTTCAAAATTAGTTCATTTAATTTTATTTTGAACACAAGTCAAACTCAAACTCATCACCAATTTGAATTTCATAATCAAATTTTGATCCAAATACAACTTTCATTTTTTGAATCCATTTTTAAAGAAGTAAAAATGAAAAGGAAAAAGGTAAGGAGTTTCCTTGCCTTAAGATTTTTAAAAGAAAGATGATCAAAGTTGCTATATTTCCAAAAATAAAAATAAAAGAGCTCTAAAATAAATAAATATTATTATTTGGATTAAAAAAATTTAAAAAAAAAAATCGTAATTCATAATCAAATGATTCAAATTCTTGCATTTGTCGAAGATCTCGAAAACCCACATCATAGGAAGGAAGAACTTGAAGATCCGCAACAAAGAGAAAAATAATGAAATGTAAGAGAACCAATAATAGGAAAAAAAAAAGATGACTTAAATTAAAATATAGTTGTTTGCCTCATGAGTCCTGATGTTTGTAAAAATGGATACTATAATTTATAGCAAAATTTAGATTGAAAATATATGGCTTCAAAGAAAAGGAAATGCAAAAATATATATTTTATAGGCTTGGAAGAAAAAAAAATCTGATAAAATACATCAAAAAATTAGAAAATATATTTTACCTAATGGCTATAGGAAATAGATTCACATGCTCTTTGAAGCTTAAAGCTCAACAACAAACTTGGTTGTAGCTTAAAGTTACAACTTCACTTAATATATTTTTATTTGATGTGAATTTTGACAAATTTACCATTGCATTACATTTTCTAAGTATATTTTCTGTGCTTGCAAACTTTCAAGAAGATTAAATATCAAGGTATGCCATTAATCATATGTTTAAATTTCAAGTTTTTATAATATAAAATCATACATAAAAAATAAGTTTATTGATCGAATAGTAAATATCATCCGATTGGTATGAAATTTAAAATGTGTGCTAAGAATATAAATGACATGTAATCCAATGGTTAGATTTTCAAAACATAGTCATGTTAATTTTTTTAGCTAGAGTGAGCCCAAAGTCTTAAAAATTGGATTTTTAGACTTTGCTAATTTAGGGATTGTTTGGTAAGAGAGTTTAGGTATTGATTTTCAAAATGGTTTGAAAATTGTGGTATAAAAAGTGTCAACAAAACACGTGTTTAAAATATATTAAGTGAAATTGTAAATTTAAGCTACAACCAAGTTTGTTGCCTAGCTTTAAGCTTCAAAGAGCATGCGAATCTATTTCCTATAGCCATTAGGTAAAATATATTTTCTAATTTTTTGATGTATTTTATCATTTTTTTTTTCTTCCAAACCTGTAAAATATATATTTTTGCATTTCCTTTTCTTTGAAGCCATATATTTTCAATCTAAATTTTGCTATAAATTATAGTATCCATTTTTACAAACATCAGGACTCATGAGGCAAACAGCTATATTTTAATTTAAGCCATCTTTTTATTTCCTATTATTGGTTCTCTTACATTTCATTATTTTTCTCTTTGTTGCGGATCTTCAGGTTCTGTCTTCCTATGATGTGGGTTTTCGAGATCTACGACAAATGCAAGAATTTGAATCATTTGATTATGAATTACGATTTTTTTTTTAAATTTTTTTAATCCAAATAATAATATTTTTTTTATTTTAGAGCTCTTTTATTTTTATTTTTGGAAATATAGCAACTTTGATCATCTTTCTTTTAAAAATCTTAAAGCAAGGAAACTCCTTTCCTTTTTCCTTTTCATTTTTACTTCTTTAACAATGGATTCAAAAAGTGAAAGTTGTATTTGGATCAAAATTTGATTATGAAATTCAAATTGGTGATGAGTTTGAGTTTGACTTGTGTTCAAAATAAAATTAAATGAACTAATTTTGAACTTTTAATACTCGTATCAACAATTTTCATTTACAACTCTACAAGTGTTATTCATCATTAGCATATGTTTGTATTAACATAAGTATATTTCATCTCAAACCAAATATATTGTTCTAAGGTAATTTTGAAGTTTTAATACTTGTATCAACAATATTCAGGAGAAAATTGCTTTTTCCCCTTTCTGAAAAAAAATCCAGCATTTTGCCCTCTTTCTCAAACTAATTAGGGAAATTCCCCTCTTTTGAAAATCGATTTAGGCCCTATAGCGGCGTTTTTAAGGACCCTATAGTGACGTTTTAAGGACCTATAGTGACGTTTTGTAACTCGATTTTCATAAAGTCGAGTTACATGCAATTTTTTTTCTTTTTTTTACCTATAACTCAACTTTATGAAAATCGAGTTACAAAACGTCACTATAAGTCCTTAAAACGTCACTATAAGGTCCTTAAAAACGCTGCTATAGTGCCTAAATCGATTTTCAGAAACTCGATTTTCAAAAGAGGGGCATTTATCTAATTAGTTTGAGAAAGAGGGTAAAATGCTGGATTTTTTTTCAGAAAGGAGCAAAAAGCAATTTTGTCCACAATATTCATTTACAAACCCTACAAGTATTATTCATTTCCATAAGTTTGTATTAACACATGTATATTTCTTTTCAAACCAAATGTATTGTGCCTTTTCATATTACTCTCTTTCAATACTTGTATCAATAATATATTGTTTATAACGTTTTTTTTTTTTTTTTGAGGAACTTGTTTATAACATTTTAAATGACTATAGTGAGGTATATAACTTGTCTTATTTATAAGACATCCACAAAAGCCCTAAAAGGATATTGGAAATTTAGAATTGATATCTCCAAGGAGTTAGGACTTCAAATTTCCAATAACAATGAATTTTACAAAATGTCATAATATCTATCAATACATCAAATTAATTACAAGAAATGTTATGTTTACAATATTTTCACAACAAATCCTAAATGACAAGTTCTTATTGTTGGGCAAAAAAGTAATCTCAGTAGTAAGTTCAAATTTGAACCAATAAGTCAATAACAACTAACCACCTATGATTTGTTGTGAAAATGTTTGTAAACGTAGCACTTCTCCATTAATTACCCTTCGTTTGGTAAGTATCTAATACAGGATCATATTCATTCTCGGTGTGGCCAATAATATACCAATGTGTCCATTAGAATTTACCCCATCAAATTCCTTGTGATTAAAGCCTCAACAATCAGATGTCGCATGTTTCCAGCTGAAAAAAAAAAAATTGAAAACAAATAAACAAACTGGAATATAAGAAGCCTCACAAGAATACCATAGAGGCAAATATCAAGACCAATCAGGAATATAAGGGAGGAGCTCTAACTAGAACCAAATTTGCATGGAAGATAAACAATTAAAAGCAACAATGAAAATAGAACATAAGCCCTTTAAGTTGATCTAAAAGAGCAAACAAAAAATTAGTGAAAAAAAGAATCCATGATGAACACAAAATTAGAGAGAGACATCATTTTTTTAGGTCCAACTGAAGTGACCCAACTCAGCATGATCAACCTGATCTTTTTGCAATTAAACAAATGCAAAGGTGGGCCATCTAGAAAAAAAAATTAGGAGTATTAATATGTATCAATTTTACATCATAGGACCCTCACACAAATCCCTCTCCTAAAAAGAAGTAAGATGAAAGCAGATCATTGCAAATATCTAGAAACAAAAGTTATATAGAACCACAGGGGAATCTAAAGAATGATATTTAATGAGAACCAACTGCATTCTAGTCTCCAATTCTACCTTCAGAATAAAGTAAAAATGGGTCTCCTAGTTGGTAAAAGCTGAATTTCAGACAAGGGCTCCAGCAGATTCGTGTCTTTGTGAAATTACAGTAATTTAGCATTTTAGATATAAATTTGTTTTGGGCACCATGGAATATGAACCATTTTGGCGAAAGAATTATGAAAAGAGTCACTTTAGTAATTTAGTATAAAATCGTCGGGAACAACACATTTTGTTGACAATTCTACAACTTCTAGAAGGTTAACAAAGGCACTTCCCATTAAAGAATCAAAAGAGGTTTGCAAACTCATTTTCAAGTGACCATCGTTCCTAATTACCACATAAGAATTGTCCTAAAAATCAAAGCTTAACTTCTGGGGAACAAAAGTTCTTTCCAAATAGCCAATATTATCATTTCTCAACATTTTTCTTTACTTAATAAGTAATCAGGTTTCTTGCTCATTCTCCATTCATATTTCAAGTATTAGTTAAAAAATATATGGTACATGAATAGATTGCTACACTATAAAAAATTTTAATTTCAAAACCAATATATTTTCCAATGCTTGGGCAAGTTTAATTAAGATATTACAATGGCTGAAGTTGGATAATTTTTTTTTTCTCTTCTTTTCAAATTTATGCAACATATGTAAAGGCATGTGGAGAGTATAACCCCAACCCCCAAGCCCCCCAAAAAAAGAAAAGAAGAAGAGGCTTTAATTTTTTTTTTTCCCGGTCTCTCCCCTTAATAATTTTATCCTTAATAATTTTATTTCCAATAAAAAGATTAAATCAAAGGTTAAAGGTAAGTGTAGGGGTCGGAAACACAATAAAAAGCACTATTTATTCGGAACAATGGGATTTTTTGTATAATTGACTGGCATAATTTATTTATTACAAGAATAGGGTAGAAATTCCACAATGGAAGCTCAAACAACTAATTAAGAGAGTAGGATTACAAATATGAAGAGCGGTGACATACAAATTGCCTTCCCGAGGTACAGGGGAACAACAATTAAAGAAAGGAAAAGAAAAGCACCATATGACTCTTTCTCCTTTTAACTCTTTTCTGGGTTTTCTCTCAATATTTCTCACCACACCCCCCCCCCCCCCCTCTCTGTTGCAACCTCCCCCCTTTTTATAAGCATCTTTCTTTCCCTTATCTCTCCAGTTGGCCCACTCCCAGTCGGATATCTTGCGGATATTTACCTCCTTTTTCCTTGGTTTTCTCCCGTTCTTATCTTGAAACAGGACTTTTTGAGGCATTTGTACTGTTCAGGTTGTCCTATATGTATTTAATGTGGAAGAGATCAAGTAGGGAACCTCTCATTAATGCAGAGGTGACGGTCTCTGTGATCCTTATCCCCTTAGGGAGTTTCTTGAGATATACCTGGTGAGAATGGAATCTCAGTTAAAAGAGGGATTGGTTCCCTGGGATCACTCCTTTGCCTACTCCAAGGTCACCCATGTTTATTACCTCGGACGTGAGCTTCAATGTTGGTGGCATACCTAGAACTCCGCAGGAATCGTCTAGGGGGACATTTCCCCTTATGACTCATTGACTCATAGAGATGGGCCTAGCTCGTCCTTTCAAGCTCTTTGGGCCTCGATCCAGAATTGAATTCATCCCCCCACACAATAAGCATGATTTCTTTACAAATCAATTCCTACCCTTTGCTCTTGTCGTAGAGCTGAAACCCATAAACCTAAAAATATATTGTGCCATGTGGTACCATTAATAGCCAGCAGAACCTTTACTAAACCTGCAAAAATTATTCTGGTTCAATAATACTACTAGAAGAACTAAAGTATCATCCACTCCAGGTAAATCAAGACTGAAGCACTGATATACAAGGACTGACTCCTACCAGTAAAAATTTCAACAGCACTAGTCATTGCCTCCGGTGATTTATCCATAGCATCTTCCAAAAACAAATCAATAGGGAGCCAAAGTGCAAACCAACCAGTCTCATGAACTTGATTTGCAAAAGATATCAGAGACTAAAAGAAAAGGCACCATAGAGACACTAAAACCTATAATTATAGAGTTGAGACTAAAGCCTAAAATCCAGATATTCAAGAAAAAAGGGGGACGGGGGGTTGTTACAGGTATTGTGTTGGATATCAGATTGACATTGAAGGTTCCAATAGTCTTCTGAACATTACAGTAATTAGTGATTACAAGCATTTACTTTGGCGCACTAAAAACAAGTTTGCAAAACATTACACTACAACAACATTGCATTAGAAGAAAAGATGCCACACAAAATTTAGAGACAACAAAAGACCAACTTACATCAAGTCTAGCAAAATCAAGGCGATTACATATGACCATTAGAACAAGTTCATTGAGCTCTCCTTTCTCAGCAGCTTCCTCAATTTCCTGCATATAAGAAAGTTAATCAATAGCTACAATTATCCTACAAGAACAGTTTGACTCAGATTACCACTTATGGAACATGCTACATGCTACAAAGTACGTATGAAAATGGACAACAATGAAATGGGATGTCCTTAGATATGGTACAAATATTCCCTTGGTAATGAAAAGAAAAGCAGTGAAAAAAGAATAAGGAAAAGGCTTTTACTTTTCAGAAGGATTTCTATCAAGCTTTATATACAGAATACAATCTTTAGAAGTACACACATCTATATATTACTAAAAGCTGAAGCGTAGCATTTATTGTTGCTACGCTCCAGTTAAGCCACATCAGCGCCACATCATCATTTATTTTCTTATTTTATTTTTTATTTTTAGATTTACCAGTTGACATTTATTGAGCGTCTCCTTAAATTTGGATGTTACTCTTATCTTCAACTTTATCATGTGTCCCTCTATTAACCAAGACTCTTCAAATGCCGCTATTATATGGAATTTTGACAATCACACTAAAAGCTGAAGCGTAGCATTTATTGTTGCTACGCTCCAGTTAAGTCACATCAGCGCCATATCATCATTTATTTTCTTATTTTATTTTTTATTTTTAGATTTACCAGTTGACATTTATTGAGCGTCTCCTTAAATTTGGATGTTACTCTTATCTTCAACTTTATCATGTGTCCCTCTATTAACCAAGACTCTTCAAATGCCGCTATTATATGGAATTTTGACAATCACCAATATGTTACAACCTCCTCACATCCTTTATTTGTTGTAACTTCTTTTATTTATTGGGTATGATATGACAATTCTATATACACACACACACACACACGCACAAATTTCAGTCATCATCATTTATTTTCTTATTTTATTTTTTATTTTTAGATTTACCGATTGACATTTATTGAGCATCTCCTTAAATTCGAATGTTACTCTTATCTTCAACTTTATCATGTGTCCCTCCATTAACCAAGACTCTTCAAATGCCACTATTATATGAAATTTTGATAGTCACCAATAGGTTACAACCTCCTCACATCCTTTATTTATTGTAACTTCTTCCATTTATTGGATATGATATGACAATTCTATATATACATACACACACACACACACACAAATTTCAGCCAAGTGGCTACATAAATTTCAGCCACGTTAACATTTAAAAACACTAAACATAGTGACTTTTCAGGATTTTACGTTTTTAACTAACCATTTAATTCAATACTTTTTAAATACACCTTTTAAGAATTAACTATAAACAGGTGCCTTTTCGTTTGGTTGTTGATGTGAAACGTTTTGATTTCTAAATTCTACAAATAATATCACACGAGTAAAAAAAAAACACAAACTAACGCAACATTTTGCCTGGCTCTGGATAGTTTCAATTTTTACAGGTTTCATAGCAGTTCTTCTTTCCAAAAAAAAAAAAAAAAAACCCACAAACACTTCTCTCCTCCCTATCTTTGTATGTACTTCTCCTTTTCTCTGCCTCCCGCTGTACTTTATTTCCTACAATAATAATTTTGAGACTTTAATTTCATAAAAGTTTTGCTCATTTTGCAGAAATCCTTAGAAGCAAGCAAATTGTCAAAGCAAGCCCAAAAAACAAAGGCAAGATCCCTTCTCTCATTCTATAATTTAGTAATCTAATTTTACCTATCTTAAACCCAGACCAATAGATACAATGAATGGATAGAATTGCTTTTAGCCTTCTTACCCTTTTGATTCTTTGAATGACAGAAAAGGTTTTTCTAATTCATCTTACACGCATGTGAAGAATATGGGAGAGTAAGCGGTTGACGAGGAAAACAAAGAGTCAAAGTCGAAGTTTCCTTTCTTTCTGAACTTCGAAGTCCTCAATCTCCACTCCACTCTCTTCCTCAACAACGATATTGCTCAAAACACCAACTCCTTCAAGATGGTCACTCTCTTTCTCTCTCTTCGACTAAATCCATTTTAGTACAAATGGCATCATATATTTGTGAACCGTTTTAACTTTTATTTAGTTTTACTAATTCATGAATGTGTGAATTGCTTTTAGTTTGAGTATTGTTGGTTTCAAAAGCAAATTTGGATTATAAGAGTCTATTATAAACCTAAGAATTTTTTAAATTGACTGGGTTTGTTAGTTCGTTTACTCATTAATTTTTTAATGTAATTCCTTACTATGATTTCATAGCCGATAAAGCACATGTCAAGGTCCCTAAAAATTGAAACTTCTATTACAGTTCTTGTGAATTAAATCTGCGTTTTTGGAAAAAATTTTGATTTCTTGACTGAATATTACTTAGTATTGGATTTGCATTTTAAATTTTTGTATGGTAGTTATTTTTATAGGTTGGTAGAATGGCAAGCAAGTCTGCAAAACCGGAATAGAGTCGTTATAGAGGGGACTACACCTTTGGATTTCACAAAGCATGGGTATGTGCCATTTAATATGCAGATTCTCCTTGGTTTCTTTTATTTTTCTTTTTGTTCGTTAGCCCACCATAAAGCTTAAATACAATTCAAATTATTGATATTGAACCATACTTTTATTTTGTTGTTTTGTTGTGATTGTTTAATACCTAGAACTTGCTGCTTCTTTTTTTACTGCTATCCCATTTGGTTATACAAGTTGAACATTTGATATCTATGTTTTGAATATATTATATAGATACAAATTAGTGGAGATAAAAGATGATATGATATCCTTTTTATGTTTTGTTGATACAATGCATGCATATTCTTCAAAAAATTAGGTTCCAGTCTTCTCTTTACAAGCCATGACCTACCAGTTTAAAGCATTTGTTGTGTATTATTGTGATTAACTCAAGTGAGCAACGATGAAATAAAGACATTATGGTTGTTGATTGTAACATCTATTTATTTTCCTTTTCAAGTGTTATGGAAACTAAGGATTAGTTTTGCCAATGAAGCTTACAATTGTTTACCATAAACAGTCGATCTTGGCAAAGCTAATAACTTCCAAGTAATAAGGTCTAGCTATGATTGCTATTGGACTCACATTGAAATTCTCTTGATCAACCTGTTCTTTTTAATTATGTGTGGAATAACAAAAATAATAGAACTTCTACATTGATTGTTTAATCTATTGAGTTTTGTTATGCTTTTTGGTCAAAACTTAGTTTACTTTCGCCTTTTCTAAATGCATCAATATATGCATGACTTCTGGAATCTTTATTGTTTTATCCTAGAATTTGTTCTAGGTTATTTAGCCTGGATATGACTTTTTATTTCTATATTGCATTTTGATTTACTAGATATGCCTGTTGTGGGGAAATAACTTTTTGAAAAGATATAAACAGAGAGAAATTCCCGTGTCATCGATGATGGAACTTATATAGCAATTGATATTTTTTGAAGGTAAAGATTGCAACATCTATGTTATTTAGCAAAAAAATTATATATATAAAAAAAAGATTATAATATCTTTGATTTGAATTTATAAAAAACCTGTGGCTACTCATTCCATCATTGGTACTTTATTCTTAGTCTTTTTACTTTCATAAATGTGGTGTTTACAAATTATTTGATTCCAAAAAAATTTGTCACTGACAAACATTTAATAATTAGTAGTTAATGACCATTAGCTTATTTGGTTATTTGCTTATGTACAACTTTGAACAATTTTTAAGGCTCTCACTTACAATTGTACTTCTATCAACTTTCAACAAATAAAATTTTCTTAATTAAATTCATTAAAACTATTGTTCAAATTTTCTTTATATGTTTGTATGGTGTTTTCTATCAAAAGGCACTTGGGTTTTGAAAAAGGTTTTCAAATTGGTTTTTAGTGAGTGAATAGTTTTGTATTACTAAAATAATTTAATTTTCTATTTAATTATAGATTTTTTTTGGAGGTTTGATCAATGAATTGTATTTCTTCCTAATGTATCATATAATATTATATATTGTGGTACATGTTATATACTCAGGAGCTTCCCCGTGCATCGCACGGGTTAGCGACTAGTTCTCATAATTTTAAAGCCCCAATATCTTGACAGATTAGGCAATTTATGAGGTAATGGATTTGATAATGTATATTTTGATTACCTTTACCACTTCTTCAGCAGCTCTGATGAAGCTTGAAACCATTCTCCATGCCTTTTTGACATCTTCTGGATACCCTTTCAAGTGCGTGCCAATTTCACAATACTCTTTAACCTTCCCTTCCTCTTCTTTCTCTTGCTGTTGACGTCTTCTATGCAGCCACTACACTTGCCATTCCTAACCTATAGAAATCGTAGATATTACATGAACTCAATATAAAAAGATTGTAGGTTTTATATTTTATAAAATATTGTTATATACAGAATGCACATGGTCTCCCACTTCTCATAAATCAGGACATGGACAATAAAAGCTAGACCAGTGATCTATTTGATGAGGGATTAATCATAATCTGAACAGAAAATCTAAATTTTTGTTGATTCTAAGTATTTGCAGCTACCCTATTTAATACATCAAATTTAATTTTGGAGGACATAGACAATGCAATAATATTCAGAACCAAATTTTCTTATCTTGTAATACTTATCAAACAAAAATTGTTAAGTTGTATGGGCAACCTTGAAAAGAGCAGCATCTTTTAATTCGCATGTCAATTGCAATTTCAGAAACATGAGAACTCAGATTGCGCTATTCATAAGCTATAAAGGCATTCTATTAAGGATGTTATAGAAAGCACTTCAGATTGACCGAGATTGAGTCAACCTTAACTCCAACCTACAAGTCATTTTCATGAAAAACTACAAGTTGAATATTGTAATTCCACTTTTGATCAAAGTCTCAAATTTTATAGTTTATAAAAGGGTCACATAATACATTCTAAAGAGCACAAAAGAGCATGGAAATCAGAAACTTACAAAGTTGAGTAGTTATGGAGTACAAAAAGAGTTCAAATGATAGACATATTGGAGATGCAAAAGGCAAGAAAACAAATTGATACAATAATTTAGTAATAATGTATATGTTTTTCTTCCATGATCCATCTATGCTCTTTACATATAGCACACCTATCCCAAAAAGAAACACCTATGTTTACATAAACATAATGACAAAGGAATATAATTGTACAGTCGAGAAATTACATACAAACCATGATCTTCACTACTGAAACCAATATGCATCGGTAATCTCTTTACACGTAGCACACTTCTCAATATCCTCTATGTTTTTGTGGAAGGCTGGATCTTTAAAAGTCCAATTTGACATACATTTAAGTCCAATATATAAAAATTCTTCATGTTACAATTTCCAGGGGCACAACATATAAAATTATTATGAAAAAAAAAAAATCCAACAATCTAGCTATACATGTAAAATTATTTTCTTTCTCTTGCTAAATTTGAATGCTTAAGAAATTTTCTCTTGGATGGATCATGAAAGCAGTTCTTCTTCCACCATAAGAACAGGTTTTCTAATCTAGGAGTATTTACCTAAGAAAGGACTTATAGAAATATCAATATTAGTTTTGAAAGTCAATTTAGCTTAAAAGTTAGTTCACCACCACAGTAAATTTACTTTTGGTAATATACAACATTAACTCTCAAAGCTAGCAAATTAGTTCACCACAACACTAAATTTCTTTTTGGTAGTACACGATATTTACTTTCTAGCATGCTTAAATAAATTACACATTAAACCATTGAAAGAGATGTCCCTAAATATAGACGGATTAGTGTAGCAAAAATACAGGTACAATCTCTACCTATATTAAGTAGAATGTAAAGAGCAGTAATTTTATACATTAATACAGATATCATACATATCCCGAATTTTTATACTTCTTCCTAATAGTAAAAATGTAAAAAGAGTGACAATAGCAAGTACCAATATTTTCTCCTTAGTACAATGTCAAAAGTGTGATAATACATTAATCTCTCTCCCTTTAACTCTTACCAGCTCTTTGCATCAGCAGAGATTCTTTCTGTAGTAGCACACATGTGAACATTGCCAGCAAGGTTTCTCTTAGAATCTATACATAAAAACAAAGAGTTTTCAGCAATTAGGATATTCATGCATATTATGGTTTTGGCTAAATTATCTATTCTTCATTAGTTATTTTGCACACAAACTATGAAATGTCCATGTGGTTTCTTCTTCTCATATATTAAATGCATGAATCAGGGCAGGCAGTAGTCCCATTTAAAAACCAGTGGATTCCATTAAGTGTTTAACGGTTTAACCAACACCATTAGCACTTTAGTAGGTAGTAGGGCTCAAATAAAGCATTAACGTCAACATTCCATTTATTAGCATCTAAGAGTTTTCCAATAATGATTGAGTATCCAATAGATATCTAATCTTACCATCTCATTCCACAATCATTGAATCCAGGGGCGGAGCCACCTTATGCATTGGGGGGGCCATGGCCCCTCCAAAATTTTTTAAAACCTCTCTAATTATAGGTAAAACTAGGCTAGAATCATTTTGAGTTAAGGGTTGGCCCCCACAAGTTTAAAAGATTGGCCCCCCCTCTAACACGTCACTCATAAAATTCTTCCCACCCCAAATCCCAACTATGCAATCATAAAAATTAACTCTTTTTGTCTTTTCCATTCTTCTCTAAAGCATGATAGCCACATCCATATTTTTTTAGTTTTTAATTATTCAATTTTTGTGAAGGGATAAAACTGAGGTGTAGTACGTTAGATTACTTGGTTAAAATCATATGTATTGAATTTAATTGTCCTTAAAAATAATAACATTATTTGTATCTTATTGGTCATGTTAAACATGTGCTTGAATTTAATTGAAGAACCTAATGTATTACACTTATGATATTGTACTTAAGTTTTGCACTTTCTCAAAACTATTACAGTATCCCTTTTCACTTAAAAACCACTGAAAAAACTCTCATCATTACTTGGTGCTCTCTCTTCAATTACTCTTCATTAACTCTTCTATGGGATGCTCTCACATATTCACATTTTCATTAGTTTCTCCCTCTTCCTTAACAAAGAGTTTTCTTATTTAAAGCTAAGCAAATATTGAGAAATACCAACTTCTTCTTTTTCTTCTTCTTCTGCAGTTTTGTTGTATACTTATATTTGATTTCTATGAATGTTATGGACTTATGGTTTTTCAAAAGAATAGGAGAAACTCAAGAAAATAAGGCTTAATATGCTCAATTGGTCGATTAACTTGTTAGTATTTTGATATTTGAGTGCTATAGAATTACACTGACAAAAATTTTTTATCAATAATCTTGTGTTATAAATATACTGTACTTTGAGTTTTTCATTGAATTGCAAATCAAAATGATAGTTTTACCTTGACCCCCCCTAGAAAAAATTCCTGGCTACGCCCCTGATTGAATCCATTAAATTTTCACCTTTTCTCTACACTTTTACCCCCCAGAAAAATTCATGGTAAGATTTCAACCAAAAAGAAAAAACCTGAAACTTATCAATCACATCATAGTTGTTCTAGCGATCGATTTTGCTGATTAATCAGCTTCGTGAAATTAGCACATACATAAAGCAAATGGAAAAGGAATCAAAGATGAACCTAGCACTTCAAAGTTCAAACAAGCCCCAAACGCAAGCAGTTGATTTCATGCAAAATTGTAATCCCATCATCACAATATCTCTATGTGAGGTTGATGCAAGTATTTAAGAGGAAAAAAAACGACCTACATTGCATCACAACCACAGAATTTCAAAAGTCATCTATAAGCAGCCAGTAGAAAGTTACATACCCCTTCCCCTCCAAAAAAAAAAAAAGAAACAAAAAATCAAAAGCAAGTAGAAAGTTATACCCAAAACATAGAACAAAACCGAAATTGTGTTTTCCAAAGGAATTGCTACAAAATTATTTTTTCCGGATTCATATCACACACATGCAACAAGTGTATAGAAAACATAGCAGGGAACAAGTAATATATTTATAATTCACTAAATTATTGCAAAAAAATACTCCCTTAACCAGTTCCTTTGTTATATGGACTTCTCAAATTGGCAACATATTCATGTCGAAAAAGTATGTAATATAATAATTTCATTTACTCAACAGCAGGGATGGAGCTACAAAATGATTTGGACCCCTCAAAACAAGTGAAAATTCATTCTCATCTTTTGCATATGAGGCAGACAGATGTTTTTTGGGCCATACGTTGAAGGTCCTTTCATCACAAACTTATGAATCATGAATGTTTCATAAGTAAACTAAAAACAGGCAGAGAAAGCAAATGTGGGTGAAGTTAGTGGTATTGTGTATTCATGTTTCTTTCAGTGTGATGGCCAAATTTAATTTGGACCCCAAACCAGTTGAGTTTTATTAACTATAAAATAAAAGGGCAAACAAAATTTACGTTGCTATGTCTTAGGTTCTTCAATTAAAGAAAGCACTGTCTGTGTCTCATTCCTCTAGCCACGAAACACAATGCATTTTACAATTAAAACAACAAAGAAAATTGCCAAATTGTAAACCAAATTAAATATAGATATTAAGACATAGAAATGAAAGCTCACCAGTCAAAGCCTTTGCCTTCTCTAATGAAAGCTCTACACAGAGAGCCCAAAATGGGCTGACACTCTTTTTCTTCTTCTTCTTCTCTCTCACAGTCTGTCCAGGTGTCTTTTGGCTAAATATTGCAAAAAAGTAAGTTTATTTATGATATAGGTATTGTTCAAACCTGTTGGCATAGGAGAAAAGCAAATTTCGGTAATACTATCACCAAAATTCTGAAAAAAAAAAAAAAAAGAAAAAAAAATAGATAATTTCGGTGACATGGTTGCAGAGAAAAAAAAAAAAAAAGATGAATTTCGGTAATAGGATTGCTGAAATTCATTTGCCCTTGGCCAACAAAAACTGCCCAACCCGTTAGCAAATTGACGTTAGAAATGTTAGTTTCGTTTAAAAAGAAAAAAAATATATGGTGGGATGCGCAAATTGATGTTAGTGCTGCTAGTTTCATTTAAAAAAAATAAAAAATGGGTGGGATGCTATCAGGATTTAAACCCACAAGGCAAAGCTCTTCCCTTCGGAAGCTAACTAGTTCGCTGCCACATTACATCTTACTTCAATTGAAAACTAAATCTATTTATTCTAAAACTAGTAGGTATTTCAAGTAAAAAAGAAAAAGCATACATTTTTTTCCCAATACCTTCCAAAAATTTATAGTTATAACAACTAGGATTGTGGATTCAAACATTGAACATCTTCTTAGAGACATCAAAACGTGTAGCATAATTCAATAAAATAAAATAAAAAATATTTTTAAAATTTTTATTTTTATTTTTATTTATTGTAATTAGCCCACTCTCAATATTTAAGAAAATAAACTATTGAAAGATCTATAAAACAAAAAAGTTCAAGGTTTTGATGTCTCTAAGAAGATGTTCAATGTTTGAATCGACCATCCTAGTTGTTATAACTATAAATTTTTGGAAGGTATTCGGAAAAAAAATGTATGCTTTTTTTTTTTACCTTGAAATACCTACTAGTTTTAGAATATAAATAGATTTAGTTTTCAGTTAAAGTAGGATGTAATGTGGCAGTATACTGGTTAGCTTGTGAAGGGAAGAGCTTTGTTTTATGGGTTCAAATCCTGATGGCATCCAACCAATTTTTTTTTTTTTTTTAAATGAAACTAGTAGTACTAATGTCAATTTGCTAACGGGTTGGGCAATTTTGTGGGGCAAGGGCAAATGAATTTTAGTAATCCTATTACCGAAATTTATCATTTTTTTTCTCCCTGAATTTTTTTTTTCTCCTATTTCGGCAACCACCTCACCAAAATTCTTTTTTCTCTCACTTTCAACCCATCATTTGTCTCTCCTCTCTCTTTTTTTTTGTCAGAATTTCGGTAACAGTATTACCAAAATTTGCTTATCTCCTCATTTTTTCACATAAATTTAACAATATTTATATCACAAATAATTTTTTTTTTTTGACAATATAATATTTAACCAAAAGACTCAGTCTTGTTTACTTTTTGTTGAGAACGTAGTCTTGTTTACCTTTGTGTGGGTTAAGTGTCTGACTGACACTGAAGGTCAAAGTCAATAAAAGGAGCTTTTAAAAAGACCAAATAGCCCCCACATGTATTGAAAGGCCAAACTCAGTCAGAGGACTAAACGGGTAGTTCAGTTCTCAACAAAAGTACAATACGGTGAGTTTTGTCTTTTTTTTTTTTTTTTTTGGTGATAAAAAGGTAAGCTCTTATAAATTAAGGAAATCAGATTGGAGTACACTCTCCAAATCAAAGGGTAGTTCTTCTACCCAAACATCTAAACCTGCAGATGAAACTGCTCTTCTAGCGAGGGCGTGAGCTAACTTATTCCCACCCCGACGCACATGAGAAAAACTACAAAAATGAAATTTACTAACTTGTCAACGAGTTTCCTCAATCACATTCCCATACATCGTGTTGCAGCTGGCTGAGGAGTTCAACGCCGATACCACCTTGAGACAATCACCAACCAACATCACCTTGTGGAGACTTAACTCATGCGCAAAAAGAAGTGCACGACGGGCAGCCAAGGCTTCTGCCATCTCAACAGAAAAAGGAAGTGGAATCCTTTGAGATAAAGCCGCAATGATCTCACCATCAGAGTCTCTAACTGCCACTCCAATGCCAGCACAACCAGTATTCTCAAAAAGGGCAGCGTCGAAATTCACCTTGAAGACACCCACTGGAGGACGAGACCAACCCACCTGAACACAAGAGCTTCTCGGCAACGCACCTGGTTTGCTAAGGTCTAGAAACTCTCGCACCAACGAAGTTGCCCTCTCGCCTACTTCAAGCAACGGCCAGGTGGTTTGATGCTCCCTCACTCTGTTTCGCCGCTGCCACAGACACCAAGAGATTGTCGAAAATAGAGCAACCTGAAAATCCGAAGCATTGACCAATACTTCCTCCAAAAGATCAAGAAAACTTCTATACTGCTTCCTGTAAAACCGAACAAAATAAATGTTGGACTTCCACACAACCTGGGCATGTTCACACAACCACAGACAATGAATCAATGACTCTAAGTGCTCATCACAAGTAGGACAGGAAGCATCCACAGGAACGTGACGATATCGAAGGTTTTGCATGGTTGGTAAAGAGTCACGAGCAGCTCTCCAAATTAAATGCCGAATCCGATTCGGAGTTTTGATCTTCCATATCTTCTTCCAGATCTTGCTCTTTCCATCCCCTGAAGATGACCCCGGATTAACACTCCTTGCAATTGATTCCAACATACGGTAAGCACTACGCACACTATAATCCCCAGTAGGTGAGAGAGGCCAAGTCAACAAGTCAGCAACGGGCTCCTGACACAATGGGATTCTTTGGATCAATTCGGCCTCCCAAGGCAAAAAAAGCCGCTGCACAAGACCCGGGTCCCACACCCTTCTACCTACCACAAACAGGTCCTTCACAAGACTAACCTCAGTATCAATTCTAGGGGAAACAATGCTGCTGTTTGAAAGCTCCAGCAACCACTTATGCTCCCAAATATTAATGGATTCCCCATTCCCCACTCTCCACACCGCGCCTTTATTGATGACATCCCTTGCTTGTAAAATACTCCTCCAAGCAAAGGAACACCGTGGATGCACCGGCGCATCCAAAATACTACCATTGGGAAAATATTTTGCGGCAAAGACCTTATAAAGTAAAGAATCTTTATGATGTAGTAGCCGCCAAACCTGTTTAGCAAGAAAAGCATTGTTGAAATTCTGAATATCTCTAAAACCCATTCCCCCCACCGACTTAGACGAACAAAGGGCACTCCACTTCACCCACTGGATTTTTTTTTTCTCTCCTTGCCCCCACCAAAACTTCTGGATCATTAATTCAATATCTTTACAAAGACCAAGAGGTAATTTGAATACACTCATGGAATAAGTAGGTATAGATTGAACTACTGCTTTAATCATGACCTCATTTCCATCCTGAGATAACAGCTTCTCTTTCCACCCTTGCATCTTTGCCCAAATCCGCTCCTTTATTTGCGTAAAGCAAGCTTTTTTCCCTCTACCAACAAAGGAAGGCAGCCCCAAATACTTCTCAAAATGCTGAATGGCCGGGACCCGCAAGGACTGCTTTATTTCCTCCATAGTCTGCTCATCAGTATTCTTACTAAAAAAGAGTGTGGTTTTGCTTTTGTTTATCATTTGTCCCGAAGCTTCTTCGTAAGCACCCAACAATTCTTGAATTTTTTCACACTCATCCAATGATGCTCTGCAAAACAAAAGGCTATCATCTGCAAAAAAGAGGTGGGTGAGTTTCGGGCCGTTCCTACAGATAGAAAAACCATGAATTTCACCCTTTGAGGCTGCCTCATTCAAGATTGCGTTTAAGCCTTCGGCACAAAAAAGAAATAAATAAGGCGAAAGGGGATCCCCTTGCCTTAAACCCCTTGAAGGCCTAAACATGCCCTTAGGCTCTCCATTAACAAGAATAGAATAGGACACTGTCGTAATACACTCCATTAACAAAGCAACCCAATCTTCATGGAAACCCAATTTCAGAAGGATTTGTTCCATAAAAGCCCACTCCACCCTATCATACGCTTTGCTCATATCTAGCTTAAGAGCCATGTAGCCTTGCTTACCTGAACAATTATTCTTCATATGATGCAAAGATTCAAAAGCAATTAAGATATTATCAGTGATAAGCCTATTTGCAACAAAGGCGCTCTGAGTTTCAGAAACAATAGAATCAAGTAAAGGTTTGAGACGATTAGCAATAACCTTACTGACAATCTTATAAATCACATTACACAGGCTAATGGGCCTAAAATCAGACACCCTTTCAGGATTTTGGACTTTTGGAATTAAGGTGATGAAAGTATGGTTAATAGATTTCAGGATGGATCTAGAATTTAAACAAGAGAGAACAGCCTGAGAGACATCTATACCTACATCGGTCCAATAAGTTTGATAAAATAAGGGCGGCATCCCATCCGGACCCGGAGCCTTCAACAGAGCCATATCCTTGATAGCACATTCCACCTCCTTCACATTGAAAGGCCTAGCCAAAGTGACCCTCATCTCCTCAAACACCACCGGTTGAACCCCATCCAAAATCCGCTCAAGGTTGCGAGGGTTGGAAGTAGTAAACAAGTTAGCATAGTACTCTATTAACAAACCCGAGACCACCTCCTCATTTTCCTGCCAAGTTCCATTCTCATCACGCAGCCCCTTTATAAAGTTCCTTCTCTTTCATTGGGTTGAGACACCATGGAAAAATTTAGTATTCTGGTCCCCGCTTTGTAGCCACTGAACAAGAGACCGTTATTGCCACATTTTCTCCTCTTGAGCACATAAATCATTGAGTTCCTTCTTCAACCGATCCACCAAATCAGCATCCCCAGATCTGGCCGAATCTGCCTCAGCCCTCCAAAGCCGCTCCTTCAGATTTTTTATTTTTTTCAAAACATTACCAAAGTGGTCACGGTTCCATGTCGTAAGCATCTTCTTACATTTGTTTAACTTTTTTGAAACCACGTGCATGGGAGTGCCTTCCTGATCAACAGCCCAAGCTCTTGAAATTATCCCATTACACTCCGAACTAGTTAACCACATAGCTCAAAACGAAAAGGCTTTCGTCTCCGCCTTTGGTGCTCCCCATTCGGATTCAAGGATAAAAGAATTGGGCGGTGATCTGAAGTAAAACTATTCAAGTGCCTAATCCTTCCTGCCGGGAATTGAGCAAGCCATTCATAGTTGGCAACCCCACGGTCCAACCTTTCCCATATTAACTCCCCCCTACATCGCCCATGCCAGGTAAAGTATGGACTGGAATAGCCTAAATCCACAAACCCACAAAGATCAAGAACGTCCCTAAAAGCTTGCATGAGATTATGAGCTCGTGGTGCGCCCCCCTTTTTATCTTCCACTTGTAATAATTCATTAAAATCCCCAAAACAACACCATGGAAGTTTTGGCTTTGACCCCAACATCCGCAGCATATTCCAACCTTCACTTCGAATACTCGTCTCCAGCTCTCCATAAAAACCTGTTAATCTCCATGCCTCCTCCGTACCCCCTTTAATAATGGCATCAATATGGTAGGAAGAAAAACTATCAACCCAAACATCACTACTATTTTTCCACATCAAAGCCAATCCACCACCCCTAGCTTCATTGGTTACCGTAAACAGATCATCAAAATTTAGCTTCAATTTAATGTGCTCCATGTGTTCCTTAGTGGACCATGTTTCAGACAAAAACACAATCCCGGGATCTTTTGCTTGGATAATATCCCCAAGCTCATCAACTGCACGGCGGTTCCCAAGCCCCCAGTAGTTCCATGCTAACAGATTCATGGCTGTCGGCGGGGCTGTGACCCAGCCTCCACCGTTAAATCATCAACTTCCACCCCTCTTCGCTTCTTGTTACAATCTGTCTCCTTGCCTTCCCCTTCTAAGTCTTGAAAAGATCTCTTTAAAGAAGTCACCCTCTTGCCTTCCTGAGGACTACAAGAGGAGAGACCACCCTTCCCTTTTGCTTGGTTTCTAATAGTTGACCGTGTGTACCCACTTTTAGTTTGTCTTTTCCCTTCTTTCAGTATATCTTGCTGCTTTGCCAATGACACATCCAAATCCTCTACTATACCAGACCGAGTTGGTTGTCCTCCCATTTTAGTATTTTCTCTTTCTTCACCTTCCTTGGGCCCACCCTCACTTGAGTCAAATATTGCAATTTCCTTGTCAATTTCTTGTAATTGAGTATCAAAGTCCAGCCGTGAATGTTCTTTGACAGTAAGACCAGCACCCCTAGTAGTCTCACAACCTAGAGCTGGATTAGTCTGCAAAGTAACCTCACAATCAACCTCCACTTCTTGCGTATTGAGACTTCCCCTAGGCCCAATCCCCTCCACCTCAATGTCATCCCACAACTCCACTTGTTTCACCATAATCGGATTGGCTGTGTCATAGGAAAAGGCCAAATGTTCATGATTGTCACCATTGTCCGGTCGCACAACTTCATTGTCCTGCCCACTATCCTCTGTTTCACTCTCATACTCTTCAAAACCAGCCACCCTAACCACCGATTTCCTAGCTAGATTTGGTGTCGCAGCCCTCATCCATGGCCCAAATTGTTGTTCAGCTTCCTTCAAAGTATTCTTACCCTTCAGCCATATTGGACATTCCCTATCCATATGAGTAAGCTTGCCACACCAATGACATATATTGGGCATCCTCTCATATTTAAAGCATACCCAACTGTCTTGGCCATCCTTTAGAGCTAATTTTCTTCCTCTACACAACGGTTTAGCAATATCAATTCCCATCCTAACACGAGCAAAGTTTCTGCCTTCATACACCTCCTTATCAGGATTATTTTCAAACACCTTACTTGCAACTGAAACAATGCTCTTTGCAGCACTAGTAGAAATCCCAATAGGTAAGTTGTGCACTTGAACCCACATACAAGTAGTTTCAAACTTCAGCTGACTTAAATCCGTGTGCTTTTTAACCCTTTTCAAAGCCACAAGGTGTTTGTCGAAGGTCCAAGGTTCTCCTTTCATAACATGCTCCACATCCCCTTCATCCCTGAAAATGAACAGCACCCTGTGATCACCCATGTCCCTGACTTCAAAACCTCTTCTAGTTCTCCAAATACCCTTAAGAGTTTTAGCTATTGCCTCCATACTCAGCATCCGTTCTGTCTAAAACCTCGCTGCCAGGAAGTACTCGCTCTCCCCATCACTCTCCTCCACAACAAACGGACTCCCCTCAGCTTCTGACAAAGAAAGTTTCTCCCACAAACCCGGTAGAGACTCCATCTCTTACTCGTACCCAGCAGGTCCTAAGAGCAGCAACCTTATCGCCTCACTCACAAGGAGTAGGCACGGTATTCTCCTGGTGGCTAGGGTCGCGTGAGTCGCCTCCCTAGTTCAGAGAAACTCGGTGAGTTTTGTCTTAATAAAAAGAGTCTTGCTGAACAAATAGATAGAAGACGGTTAGTTTGGTTGTTTAAACAACACATTTTTTCGCTATACTTTTTTACTTACACGTGTTAATTATTTTTTAATTTCTTTCTCCCCTATAACCCAAAACCCAGTTACAGATGAGAGAGAGAGAATTTTCTTCCACAGTGTTTTTTATTTTTATGTTTATTTTATCATAAACCTCTTTCTTCTCCCCAAACCCCAGCTACAGACTAGACTTGTGTTGACTTGCGGATTTTGGAAAAGCTTCAGTTTTTTTTTTTTTTTTTGACTGATTAATTGTTTGTGGATTTGGGTCTTTGATCAATTGTAATTTGTTGATGAAAAACTAGACACAACCTTTTGTGTTCTCATGCCAATTTACTGTTATCTTCCTTCATCGTAAAAGTTATATTGCCATGTAATTGCTACCTGTTCACAAAGTTAAATTTGCACTAATTTGCTAAGAGCATTTCCATCAAGAATGCTAAAAGATATACCATTTAACATCTCAAAATAATTTTTTTTTTTTAACACTCCACTTTATATTATACTCAACATCAAAAAGATCTGGGGTAAAGTCTTGATGGAAATGCTTTCCAACTAGCTTAACTGGTAAAGTCTCTGATAGTTGAATAAAAGATCTGGAGTTCAATCCCCGCCGATACCAAAAATTGATTGGTGTCTTGGTCTAATGATTAAGAGCGGATGCCATAGTTTGAAAATATCTCAAAAAAAAAAAAAATCAAACATCTTATATTTTTTAACACTTCATTAAAATATTACTTTCTTTATTATTTTTAAATTTTTTTTAAATTGTCAATGCATCTCTTTCTCTTTCTTTCTTCCTCTCTCTTTCTCTGTGTATATCTTTTCTCCCAAAAAAAACACCCAACCTATCACTCACGGCCACCACCAGCCACCGCCATTATCAGAAAACCCAAGCCACCACCCACCATCAGAAAACCCAAGCCACTGCAAAACTAAAACCCTTGCCACTGCCCACTGCCATTGCCACTGCCACTGCCACCGCCCACTGCCATTGCCACTGCCACTAGCCACCACAACCCACACCCACACCCACTACCACAACCACTACCGCCCACAACCTCAAACCCCAACCACCAAAACCACAAACAAGTCACAAACCCAAAATCAAACCACAAACAAATCACAAACCCAAAACCAAATCACAAACCCAAAATCAAATCACAACCAAGTCATAAACTCTAACCCACAACTGTTGAACTACCAAGAACAAATTTCACAAACCCAGACTCATGAAGAATGAAAAAATTTCACAAACTCAGACCCATGAAGAACAAATTTCACAAACTCAGACCCACGAAGCAAAAATTTCACCAACTCAGACTTACGAAGAACAGAATTGATTGGTCGACGACTGGCAGTGAAACCAAATAGTGGCATCAGGATTTGGTGTCTCTGCTGGGTCCTGATTCGAAGTCTAGGTGTTTTGGGTGGACCGATAAAACCCACGTCGATCAACTTGATGACCCACGCCCATGAACCCAGACCCATGAACCTAGATCCACAAAATCAAATCACCCTGCCGGACCACAACCATCGAACCATCAGACCACGACTCACGACCATCACTGAACCACAACAATCGAGAGAGAGAAGAGAGAAGTGATAGAGGAAAGAGAAGTGAGAAGTGAGAGTCAATGAGAATAAAAAAAAAAAAAAAATTTTACAATCCAGCTACAGTGAGTTGTTATCAATAACAGTTCACTGTAGCTCAATGCTAAAATTTTTAGGATTTAGCATCTTTATTGTAGATGTGTTTTTGTGATTTTATGTGTTAAAAATGCTAAAAATAGCATTTAGAATTTTTAGCACCTTTGATGAGAATGCTCTAAGGCTGTATTATGTAAATTGGGCATGGCTGCTACTGTTTACCATATTTGGCTTTAAAGAAATGCTTGGGGTATATCGTTAGCATGTTAAATCTCAAGATACCATTGTTAGCTCCATCAAGTGGTGTTGGATATATTTCAACCATTTACTTTTGTAATAAAGCAAAAGATACAACATACAAATCTAAATATAAGCAATAACACAAATAGATGTGATAGACAAAAGTAATAAATAGATATTGTATATATAAGAAGAAAATTGCAAATAATTAAAAACTCACAGACCAAATGCATGAAAAATGAATGATTCAAATTAAGTCTTGTGTTTGACACAATCTCCTTAAAGCAGATTTCGCCCCTTACACAATCTGTGGTGCTATAAGACTCACAGACGTCTACCTTCCTAGATAAAATGGTCTATAGTACGGAGAAGAAGCACACAAGGTCTGTGCTCTGCGAACTACTCTATGTCTCTTTCTCTCTCTTTGACTCAAATAAATGCACACAATATTTTTTCACTAGAAGAGTTTCTCAAAAGTTGTTTTTCACGAATAAGGGACTATAAAAATATACATTATTGAATAGACGCACTGTTTTAGAAAAAACTGTTGTATACAGACATACTGACTCAAAAAATAAAATAATAAAATATTATTATTAATTAGACAAGAGGGCCCAGTCCACACATGCCTAAAGCCCAACCTAATGTCAAACTCAAAACTCATATTCTCTGTCATTTCCTATGTGGGACTCAAGGATTCTCACCACTTCAATATCACGTTCAAGTGAACACATTAGAAGTCAATTTCTTATTCACTCCATAATATTTATCTAATAATCCCCCACATGAATGGAAATTGATAAAACACAATGAAAATGATAATGCAATACACAGAGAGAGCAGAAGAAAAGTTATTGTATCGAGAGAAGTAGTTTTTGACTTTGAACTTTCCTTTGTGAAAGACTATCAGATATAGTGGCTAACCAGTGAACATGATATCTTGAACTATTTAGCCATTTGAGTATACCAAGACAATAGAATTCACACAGTTCATTTTCGAACATATTTTGTTCTTATAGTTGTGTTCATTTTAGCCCTGAACATATCCTGGTAAATTCATGAAGTGTTTTAGAGAATTTAGCCTTAAAACTCTCATGGAAGCGGCCCACTTCACACTTATATAGACGACTCTTATTAAGAGTATCCTTGTTGACCCAAACATTGACATATGAATATGAGGTATTCGTTAGTTTTCGCGGGGAAGATACCCGAACAAGCTTTGTCAGCCATCTCTTTGCAGCTTTAGACTGTAAAAGGATTCGTGCATATGGAGATGAAATAAACCTCCTGAGAGGGGAAGAGATTGGGCTTGAGTTGTTGAAGGCAATTGAGATATCAAGGATTGCACTTGTCATGTTCTCAAAGAACTATGCTACTTCGGATTGGTGCCTAGGTGAGCTAGTGAAGATCATGGATTGCAAAAGAGTGTTAAAAGAAAGGGTGTTGCCTATTTTTTACGATGTGTCTTAATCCGAGGTTCTAGAACAGAAGGGGATCGGAATTTTGTGGAGGCGCTCCTTTATGGCCCTAAAGACAAGGTGAACAATTGGAGAGCTTCATTAATGGAGAGAATGCTTGGTTCTATAGAAGTTGACGTCCTTTTCAATTCGAAACCAAATTTTTGTTTTGTTTAATGTTTTACTATTTATAGAAGACATCCATAATTTTTTATTGTGACTGTAATCTTGAAAAAAAAAATTATTTGATTTAATAAGAGTTTTCTATAATTTGATGATCAAATTTTAATCATATATAATTCGTTTGTATGTATATAAAATTTTAATTAAATTAAATTATATATATATTAAGTATAATAATATGAGAGAATAAATAATTTAATAATGTGTTATTATACCTTTTTTTTTATAAATGTGTCATCATACGAGATAGAAACTATGGGCCTAGCCCAAGGAGGAAAAAAGGAGCCATACACACGTTAGATCTTGGCCCGACCTGAGGACCGAAACCGGAGGAAGAAAATATAAAGAGGACAACCCACCAAGGAGCAAACATCCCTTGAGAATCCCCAATCAAGCCCATAGTACTACGAGACAAGAAACCTAGAGAGGAGGAAGAGACAAGAAAGCGAAGGGGAAGGGAAATATTTGAATAAAGTAACCATCACCTTTGCATTAAATGCACTGTAACAATACAGGTGGTCGCATTAATGAATGAATGACCCCTGAATAGTGAACTCACAGCTTGTAGCACAATTTACAACCTCCAACATAACTTTGATGGGACAAGCATCTAAAAGAGAAAGTCTGGCTGTACAAGTCAAGGACTAAGATGCAATCCTAAAACCTATATAAAGAAGAGGAATACCACCAGAATAGGGAAGGAGAAAAAAAATCACAAAAACCAAAAGAAAGATAAACTGAAGAACGGGACTTTGTATTAAAGACTCAAGCTTTTCTTTGATTAATACATCCTCAGCCAGACTCGAAAGGGAGTTGTTCCTTTATCACTGTATCTCTTTTGTAAACTTTGAAATTCTAACTATACTAGCTCTCTAACTAGACCATAATTACATGTCAAAGTTGATACTGCAAGCCCATGCTCTAAAAATTAATTGTACTAGGCCAAAAGAATCTGACTCCACTATTCTAAGTGGGCTTTATGTTTCAGGGCACCTACAATCCTATTTTACCCTCTCTAATAGCTACTTTATTTATTAAACCATACTATTTTACAACACACCTAACATCCCAAACTCTATTTTTTTTTTTTTTTGCCATTTTATTTAAATATTTTTTTTTACTATTTCTCTCTCTTCCTTAAAGTAACCAACAACCACAACATCACCACCATCACCATGCCACCACCATGCTAACACGATGCCAGAACCATGCCACCGTACAACAACACAACCACCACGGAAACCCACCACCACCACCATCAATCACTCATCCCCACCACCACAGAAACCCTCCACCATCACAAATAACAAATACAGAGAAACCCAGCCCCCACAACCAACAAGGCAACCCCCACCTCCACCACCATCAATCACCCACCAACACCACCACATTAGTCATAACCCCAACCACGCCTACACCACTAGAGAGAAAAAAAAACAATCAACCACCACCACAACTCAACCACCACAACCTATCAGCCACAACCACAATCCCCACCATCAATAACACAAACACCACCCATACCCAAATTAACTTAACCAAACTAGGACCATTAAGACCTCCATGGCCAAAACCCATCACCAAAACCAATTAGCAAGCAAACCCATCACCACCCATGACCAAATCTGATTAGCAAACCCACAAACATGCCGCCGCAAACCACCATACCCATGCCGATCTCACAACCAAAACCACAACCCTTGATCACGCCGATCTCACCACAAAAAATCACCCAGAAAAACACCACCATTGCCATGAGAGAGGGAGTGATGAGTGAAGGAGATCTCAGCTGAGGACTGAAGGAGTAAGGACTGAAGGAGATCTCAGCATCGTCAGAATCACTTTCTCACTCATCCAGTGGCTGCTTGTCTCGAAAGTCAAGCTCATGCCTTCGTCGAAGCATGCTTCGGCCAACAACAGAGCCAGAAGAATGAGGAAGATGAGAGCGAGTTAGAGAGTGAGAGAGGGGGAGACGAGAGATCACAGATGAGGAAAGAGAGAGTTGAGAAAGAAAAGGAGACCATCAGACTAGTGATAGAGAGGACAGTGGAGAGGGAGAATAAAAGTGATTAAAAAACAAGATACAATAGTCTACAGTAATTTCTATAAAAAAAAGCGCACTCTAGCAAAATTGTAAAACTTTTAGATTTACAAGTCCAGGTAATGCATCATTTTTGTGTCTTATGGAAGACCGAATATGAATGCTCACTAACTTCTAATTGTGGGTACACTTGTAATTAATTGCAATGCAGAATCGGAGTTTATAAAGGAAATTGTTGAAACGATTTCGAAGATGCTAATAAATGGGGAATTATCTTCCACTCCTGGTCAACATTCTTCACCAATCATCCTGAAAACGTTTTGCTAAAAATACTGTAAATAAAGTTAAAAAGTAGCTAAAATAGTGTAGAATGACTCATGAATAGTACCAAAAAATGCAGTGAGACCGACGAATAGTACCAAAAATAAATTGAAATTGCAAATAAACTGAAATTTTCAGCTTGTTCCAAACGGACACTTGCCAACTTTTTTTTTCTTTCTTCTTATAGTCCTTGGCTTAAATTTTTTTTTTTTTTTTTTTTTTTTTGATAAGCTCTTTTTTTAAAATACTATCGGCTATCACCATTCTTTATTGTTTCTAAGTCAGGGGTCCAATGGACTAGCAAATCTGGTTTTTTTTTTTTTTTTTGATGAGAAATACGTGTATGTTTACAATTAAAAGGATAAAGCATCCTGAAAAACAAAATGTTCAATACATAGAGGAGTTTCCTCAATCCAAGTAACAAAGTCTTCTATTCCTTTGGCATGATGGGCCAAAGTGTGTGCTGGCTTATTTCCAAGTCGTTTAACATGCTGTACCTGTGTTCTTCGAAAAGCTTGCAAGCTGTGATGAGTGTCCTCTATGACGTTGTCAATGCTGGTTGGTGCCGTGGAGATATCATTCAGGGCAGTTGAAAGAATGGCCGAGTCTGTCTCAAAAATGATGTCCTGGAGACTGGAGTCCAACATCTTTGGCGAAAGTGACTGCTTCATGCATGGCTTTTGCTTCGGCTTCAAGAGGTCCCAACGGCAATGGCACGCGCTTGCTCAGAGCTGCCACAACTGACCTTTCATGGTCACGTACCACAACTCCAATTCCCTCAGACTTGGAGACGGCGAAGACAGCGGCATCGATGTTGATCTTGTACCACGGGAAGTTCGGCGGGGTCCACCGTATATCTGCAGGTTCCTTATGATGAGGTTTCGCCAGGCCAGCAAGCTAGTAGCTCTCAATCATGTTTCGAGCTTTGTAGATTATCTCTTGGCTGGACTGGCGTGTGGTCCCATGGCGTGCTTTATTCCTTGTATACCACATACACCATGCAATGGTGACCACTAGCTCAAGCAACTCCTTGCCTACATGTTGGACAAAGATGAGATGCCAAATGAAGTCTATGAATTCCCTGTAGTGTACGGCGTGCATGTCAATGGGTAGTGCAGCTACAGTCCAAGTCTCACGGGCTTTTGTGCAATCCCAGAATAGGTGTCCGCTTGTCTCTTCACTTAGTCCACATGCTTCACATAGAGTCTCCTCTAGGATTCCACGGTGATAGAGGTTTACTTTGGTAGGTAGTGCGTTGCGGCATGCCTTCCATGTGAAGGTCTTGATTTTATTTGGAATGTTGAGGGCCCATATTGTGCGCCAGAAGTGAGTGTGGTTAGAGTCATATGGCGTGGTGCATGGGTTTGCATGGGGAGATAAGGATAGTGCCACCTTATAAGCACTATTTACAGTGAATATACCTCTTGGAGTATAAGCCCATATTAAGCGGTCTCTAGTGGGATTTTTGCTCCTTGGTATCCCCAAGATTGTATCGACATCAGCTGGCAAGAAGTGTTGCCGAATCATGTCTGCTTTCCATTCACCCGTTTCATCATCTATGAGAGTGCAAACCCATGAGTCTTGAGGTAGTGTGCCCGTTGGCGAGGTGACTCTAAAAGTGGAGTGTGTAGGCAGCCACTTGTCAAGCCAAATCTGGATCGAGGAGCCATTTCCCACGTGCCATCTGCTGCCCATCTTGACCACCTCTTGTGCAGCCATGCTGCTTCTCCAGGCAAAGGAAGGTTTTGAGCCCAACTCTGCATGTAGGAAGTCAGTATTTGGGAAGTAGCGAGCTTTGAGGACACGGTGAACTAGGGAAGGGCTGTTTGTTTGAAGTCTCCATCCTTGCTTGGCAAGAAGTGCTAAGCTGAAAGTCTTTAGATTTCGAAATCCCAAGTCACCATCAGATTTTGGAACACAGACTTTATCCCATGACAACCATGTCATTTTATTTCTTCCATTTGTTTGGCCCCACTAGAAGGAGCGCACCATGCTAGTCATCTCATCACAAAGTGTATCTGGGAGTTTGAAGACACTCATTGTATAAGCTGGGATTACTTGGGCCACTGCTTTAATAAGAATCTCCTTTCCTGCCTAGGAGAGCAGCTTTTCCTTCCATCCTGAAAGCTTATTGTCTATCCTTTCCTTCAGAGCACGGAAGGTGTTCTTTTTTTATCTACCAACGAGCAAGGGTAGGCCAAGGTAGGTTTCATGTTGTTGTATAACCTCAGCACCAAAGCGTTGCTTGATCTCTTCTTGCAGGTCCTGTGTGGTGTTTCAACTGAAGAAGAGAGAGGTTTTCTCCCGGTTTATTTTTTGCCCAGATGCATGCTCATATGTCTTAAGAATTTGTTCCAGGTGGCTACAGTCTTCCCGGGTAGCTTGGCAGAAAATAATACTGTCATCTGCAAAAAAGAGATGTGAAATCTGTGGGCCATGTGGGCAGGTTGCTACTCCTTTAAGTAGACCAGTTTCTGTGGCCTATTGGAGAAGAGATGAGAGTCCCTCTGCACAAAACAGAAAAAGGAAAGGAGAGATGGGATCCCCTTGCCTCAGACCCCGAGAGGGGATGATGTGGCCACGAGGCTTACCATTTAACTTGACAGAATATGTAACTGAAGTAACACATTGCATCATAAGGTTCACCCATTTTTTATCAAAACCCATCTTATGCATGATATCCCGAAGGCAACCCCATTCCACTCTATCAAATGCTTTACTCATGTCAAGCTTTAAGGCCATCTTCCCTATTTTACCATTTCTTTTCTGGTTTAAGTAATGCATGGTTTCAAAGGCAACCAAGATATTATCAGTGATAAGGTGATCGGCCATGAAGGCACTCTGGTGTTCACTGATTATTTTTGGTAGGAACCTCTTAAGTCTGTTAGCAATGACTTTTGAGGCTAGCCTTGAGATGACATTGCTCAAGCTTATGGGTCTGTATTGTGTTATTTTTGTAGGGTTCTTGACTTTGGGAATAAGAATAATATGGGTCTCATTAAACTTGGGGGGAATAATGCTCAAATTCAAATAGTCAAGTACAGCTTTAGTAACATAATCACCAGATAAAGACCAGAAGTGTTGGTAAAATAAATGAGGCATACCATCAGGACTCGGTGATTTCTTTGGATGCATCTGCTTTAATGCTCGGTGGACCTCATCTGCCTGGAAGGGTTGGCACAAGAATTTGTTCATAGAGTCAGTAACAACTGGTTTGATTGCTGCAACAACTGCCGAAGTGTCTGTGGGACCATTGGAGTGAAAAATATTAGAGAAATAGCCCAAAGCAATTTGTTCCATTGAGGGATCATCAGTCTGCCACCTACCATGGTCATCGGTTAAACCTTCAATGAAGTTTTTCTGCTTGCGGTTGGATGCCTTTTGGTGGAAAAAAGATGTGTTTCGATCTCTATCTGTGATCCACATTTGCTTTGCCCGCTGGTGCCACATGGTGTTTTCTGTGTCCAGCCAACAATCAAGAGCTTTGCGGACCTCCTGGATTCGTTCAAAGTTTTGTTGTGGCTGGTGATCAAGTGCTTGCAACTCCTATTCCAACCGTGCTATTTGGCGTCCAACATGGCCAAATTCCAATTTGTTCCAGGACGTCAAGCGAGCCCTGCAACTGTCAAGGCAGTTTGTGATAGGTGTGCCCTCTGGTTTGTAGAGCCCTTCCATCCATGCTTCTTGAACGACTTCGGCACAGTGAGGGTCCCTTAACCACATTGCTTCAAAGCAGAATGGAGGCTGTGATTTAGGTCGTCGATGTCGTATTGAGGGGAGGTTGACTATGAGCATGGAGTGATCCGAAGCAGACGTTGGCACATGCTATACGACAGTGTTTTGGAAAAGTGACTTCCATGCTATGGTGGCAAGTGCTCGGTCCAACCGGATGTAGGTTCGGCCATCAACAGGATGATTACGAGACCAAGTAAATGGAAAGCCAGTATATCCCAAGTTCGTGAAACCACAGTGATGGATCACTTTGCGAAACCGGTCCATTTGTCTAGTTGGCCGCAATTTCCCTCCACTCTTTTCTGTCTAGCTAATGATCTCATTATAGTCTCCAAGGCACAACCATGGAGGATTATTTGAGTGCTTTAAAGACTCGAGTAAGGTCCATGTTTCCTCTCTTCTGCTAGTATCAAGTTGTCCGTAGAAGCCGGTTAACCTCCATTTCAAACCTGTGTCATTACACAAAATATGGGCATCAATAAACCACCGTGAGAAATTTTGGACATGTACCTACGTGTTGGGTTTCCAAAGAAGAGCCAGTCCACCACTAAAGCCATCACTGGACACTACAAGTCCTTGGTTATAATCCCAGTTCTGTTTTATGCTATTCAGTTGTTCAGTGGTGAGTTTTGTCTCCATTAAGAAGACACAAATGGGAGCTTTTTTCTTCAGTGCCCTCTTGAGAGCGTTAACTGTTCGGGGGTTCCCAAGCCCCCAATAGTTCCAGCTTATTATATTCATTGCGTCCGGCGGTGCTGCATAGCAGCCACCGCCGATCCCAAGTTGTCCGCCAAGAGTTTACCCAGAGCTTTTGTTTCATCGTCCAGGCGTTTTTTCTTTTTGTCTGTGAGAATGGCCATATCTGATTCAGTGTTATCACACTTACGTTTTGGGCCAAGCACCTGTTTAGTATTTTCAGAGGTGTCCATTGCATGGGCCGGTGGCCCAAGTCTGCGCCATGTACCAATTTTTGGGCCCACCAAAGATTCAGTGTTGCAGCTTAGGTGTGAGTCTGATATGTGTAGTTCAGGTGTAATGGAGGTAGGGTCTTGTGTCCCTGTCAAGGTAGTGATGTCTTTTCGTGGAGTAGTTGACTTTGAGGACTCAAAAATGGAAGTATTTTCATGGGCACGTGGGTGGGATTCTGCTAATTGCATGGAGTTTGTATTTGGAAAGTAATTTATGGCGTGGTCAATTTCCGTAATGTGTGCATGGAAAAGATCATGATTTGATATTATTTCTTTATTTGTGGGAGTAAGTTTGGAAAGTGATGCTGAAGTCACGCTAGTGTCAGATGATGATGGTGGTAATGGTGGGTTCGAGGTGTTTGCCATTGGTGGGGTCGGTTTTGTGGACGGGCAAGGAGTGGGGTGGTGAGGCGGGGGTGGCGGTGTGGTTTGTGTTGTCTTGGTGTTCATAGTTTGTGGTTGCTGGATGTTGTGTACGGTTGCCCAAAGCCAAGGCCCGTACTGCTGCTCTTCTTTCTTCAATGAGCCGCTACTATCAATCCAAGTTTGGCAGTCTTTCTTGTTATGATTTAAGAGGCCACACCAGTAGCAGTACACAGGTAGCCTTTCGTATTGGAGCAAGATCTAGAGTGGGTCCGAGTCACCCAAGTCTACGAAATGGCCATAAGAAAGGGGTTGGCTGATATTAATGTCAACTCGGATTCGGAGATAACGACCGCGACATTCTCCGATTGGCGACGCATCAACTTGTTCAGTTTACCTAGGGATCGCCCAATAGCTTATGCGTTGGCGCGGTTCATTCGGCTGAAGGGTAAGTTGTGCACTTGAATCCAAAATGAGGCACTATTAAACTTGGCATCGTCAACGGACTCCTCTGCCGTCGGTTTATAGAAACCGATCAGGTACTTGTCAAATGACCATGGTTGTTGGTCAAGGATTTTAAGGGAGTCGGATTCACTGGAGAAAAGAATCAAAACTGTATTGGATCCGAGATCTCAGAGTTCGAAGTCTTGTATGGAGTGCCACATGCTTTTAAGGGTTCGTGATAGAGCTTCCATGCTAGCTCTGTGTTTGGTGAAAAGCTTTGCAACAAGGACCTTACTGTTATCTTCAATATCGGATGCAAGAGGGACGGTTTGGCTTTCTTGTGTGTTGAGTGACAGCTTTGCCCATCGTCCGGTGAGGTCGTCCATGGCTAGTGAGGGTGGGTAGTGAAGTTTTAGAGAAGGGAGTAAAAAGAGGTTCCACCAAAATGGGGAAAAGGAGGCCTATACAGGCATTAGGGTTTCATCGTCGCAGGCTATCTCAAGGGAGAGAGCCAGCAAGAGGGAAAAAAAAAAGTTGACTAGTAAGTCTGGTTTGTGGAGAAGGTGAGCATGGCCCTCACAATTGGATCATTCTCAGCCTGATCTTTGTTAAAAGAACATGTAGTTTTTAAGTTTGATCGCATAATTGATGTTTGGTTAGAGATGAATTGTCCTTTTTTTTCGTTACTACTATGCCATCCAAACCAAAAGTAGTTGGGAACGTGGGATCTATCCATCCCTCCTTTTGCAAAAATATGCAACACTTCCACCTATATGATAAGTTCTTTGCTGCGACTACGAACTTTATAGTAATCATATCACGTGCCTTATTGTATGCTAATATATTAAAGATGTGGAAGTTAGGGGTGTCAATGTTCAACCCAACCCGCGAACATGACTCGACCACACAAGTTTTTGTGGATTAGGGTTGGGCCTTAGCGGGTTAGTGGGTTTGGCTCATAAACGGGTTAACCCAAAAGTGACATGAAAAGAAACGTGTCAAAGTAGTTGAACCTACGTAACTCATAGTAGACACGTTTAACACGCCAATTTATTTGTGTCTATAGACACTCGATTTTGCACCCATAAATTAATCTTGGAAGATGATTAGAGTGACCATTCATATACCCAAAATTTAGAGTTGCATTACATGCATTAATTCATTCATTGCATATCATAAAAATGATCTTGAGATTCTACAGTCGCGACGGTATGTCCAATTTCCAAATCGGACCGTCGAATAAAAAAATATCACGAGATCAAGTTTTCATGGACTACATGCATTTTGATTGGGTGGAACTGATCACGCATGATTAATTTAAATTAATTCTAATTGGTTAAACAATTAAAATTAATTAAATAATTTTGTGATTGGTTGTTGATTAGTGTCAAAAATAGACCTGTTTGCATGAGAATAAAGTGGATAATCATATAACAAATAAATTGTGGATAATCAAGTCTTTTTGGAATATTTATTTACAAGATAATTATCACTTTAAAGACCTGAATATCAAGAAAAAGGGATTAATTTTTAGAATATGAATTAAAAACGCGTACTAAGTGTAATTCCCAGCTCAAAATCCCTATAAAAAGGAGTCCAAATTGGACCAAAACTCAAACGCAAGCCTGTCACCTAAGAGGGCCTGTTGGCACTCTTGGAGTGCCGATTGGCACATGGCAAGTGCCAATTGACTCAAAAGCTTGGCTCGGCCCAAGGACCCCTGATTGAGATAAAGCTTATCTTTTTTGGATTTTTAGAGATAAGGACGTGTTTCAATTCGTATCTGACCTCTTTCAACTTATTTTTTAAGCATCCCAACCTTTATAAATAGAGGGAAAAAAAATCAGAATTAAGGGCTCTTCTTTTTTGACTTCTCTGCTCCCCTTATGTTAAAGGCGTTCCGGAGGCTTTTGCTTTAGGAATTTTTTTTTTGTAAGTAAAGTATTTTAGACCTCAAAGAAGTGAATAAATTTATTTGATTTCTAAAATATACTTTCATTTGAAGAGCACACTCATGCAAGAGGTATTTAGTTATTTCTTCAATTTTTCTTTTCTTTTTTCCATTAATTAGTATGTTGTTGTTCGTTGCATGAATGTGATTAGTATGTTTTATTATGTCTTGTTCTTAATACATAGTTGTCATGCTAAAATACTTTGTTGGAATTTTCTTTAACATGTTCTTTAACTGATTGTTTGTTTTAATTCTTTTCTTTGATTTCAAATTCTGATAATGATCATCAAAGTTTTTTTTTTTTTTTTTCCTAAACTTAAAACTGATCTGTATTTTCATTAAATACAGATTTGATTTTTTTTTTTTTTTTTAATCTCAAAACTGATATGTATTTTCATTAAATATAGATCTGGTTTTTTTTTTTTTTAATCTCAAAACTAATTTGTATTTTCATTAAATATAGATCTGATTTTTTTTCTAAACTCAAAATTGATCTGTATTTTTATTAAATATAGATTTGAAATTTTTTCTGAAAAGGTTTTCTTTTTATAAAATTGCAGATTTTGAAATTTCAAAGAAGGAATTAAGAGCTAGGTTAAAGTCTTTATTTTAATATGTGATGCATGATAATAAGTTGGTCTCATGAATGTGAATCCTCTTTCAAAATTTTTTTATTTGTTTTCAACAACAGATCTAATTTTTTTACAAACTGAATCTCATTTTTTTTAACTTTTCAAAACACATCTGATTCTTTTTAACAAAATCTTTTTTTTTTCTTTTACAAAAACAGATCTGATTTTTACAAATCAAATCTCTTTTTTTTTTTTTTTTAACTTTACACAAAATAGATCTGATTTTTCTTAATAAAATCTTTCTTTTTTACCCTTTACAAAAACAGATCTGATTTTTTTACAAACCAAATCTTATTTTTTTTTAATTTTCAAAACAGATATGATTTTTCTTTTAAAAGAGAACATATTCATAAGGCAAATTTACTTAAATTAATTTTTGTCAAGTGTTTATCGTGTGCATTATACCATATCATTCAACATAATGCAAAAAGGATATATAATGGTCATTAGAGTCTAGAAGACTAGACTTTGTCTGGATAGAAAGGGTGCCTAACACCTTCCCATTTCGTAACCTAACCCCTGAGCTTAGGATTTTTGGATAGGTAGATTAGTGTTTTGTCTTTTAATTTTGGTAGATTGTAACTAGGACCAAGCTTTGTATTCTTTTGCACAGATTGTAACTAGGACCAAAACCTTGTAAGGTTAATTTACCAAATTGTACTTTTTTTATTCAATCAATGACATTTGAAGTATTTTGAACATGTAATTATATTTATTTTTTCTTATTTTTTTGTATAAAAAATAAGTGGTGACTCCACACCACTACCCAAAAGAGAGGTGCCCTTAAAAGCACCTAAATCTCTTTTTTCATAGCACTCCTTCCTTCCAAAAGAAGCACGATCTCTCACAGTGGTGACTCCGCTGGGGATGTTGAGGGCTAAGCTTCGTGTTAGACTTTAAGTAACCAATTATATACCCTTGTGTATGATGTTATTTTTTGTTTGGTTGTCTATATCTTGAAATTTTTGTATGATATATATATTTTGTGTTGCCATGTTGAATGTTAAAAGCTTTCCCTAACAGTCATAGTGTATGCCATCAAAACAACAAATATGTATGCACTCATCTCAACATATAGTGGTAGTAACCATGAATCGCCAGTCTTCATTAGATTTGGGTACCCAGTGACGAACTCACCAACTCATAGCCCAAAATCACTGGATCATTTCTTGTTGACTATAAAGGATAGACCATGCCGTTTGGACCAACGTAATGTTCATTACATTACAAGTTGGGAGGTGTAACGTCCTAGCTATGGGAAACAATGAAACAAAAAATCCACCCTACAATGTAATGACTTAGAACCTACCCTTAGGCCAATCCATGTTAGAATTGCATTGCATGTTGTGTGTGTTTGTTTGGTTGGTTGATTGATGTAGATGGGGACCTAGCTTTGGTTGACCCAACCAAGCCTTTTCTTAGGGGAGAATTTGGTCAAGATCAGAGGGAAGACTCTAAAGAGAACCTAAGATCGACACTCAAGCTAGTAGTTCCAATTCCAAGCCCATCACGATACTGAAGCCCGTGAGCATAGAAGATGAGTATTGTTGCAACATCACAATCCCATGTTCGACTTACAAGATAGTCCAAGCCACAAGAAGTCTAAAGACTCCATCACTATGGCGAAAGGGGGAGAACATCCAAACATTGAAGAACCCGTGAACACTCAAGAGCTACTAAACACGATGGTAGCTAGTCAAATCCAATTGAGGGAGGACATGAATCTTATGGTACAACAGTTCCAGAACCTGAAGGGTGCCTAAGAGGAGAACAAGACTGATCATAATTCCCTAACCATGGAGGGTGAGAAGACGATCAACGAGAGGATAAACAAGGTGGAAAAGATGATCCTGAGAGCTCGCAAGATGGAAGACCTCATCGACTACCAATCATTCTCACTTCTGCCCGATGTGAGATTGCCTCCCAAGTTCAAGATGTCGACCTTGGACAAGTTCAATAGGACTGGTTGCCCAAAGTCCTATTTGAAGATGTACATAAGGGTCATGCAGCCCCTAGGAGCAACTAAAGAACTACTTGCTCAAATGTTTCAAAATACCCTGACTGGGGCCGCTCTTAGGTGGTTACTCTACCTAGATGATGCTAGAGCAAGGAGTTAGGAGGACATCTGTCACGAGTTTCACAATCAATACAAGTACAACATGGAGGTGGATGTGACAAGGAGAGATTTGGAGACCACTAAGCAAGAGCCGAAAGAATCTTTCTCCACCTTCATTACTAAGTGGAGGTCCAAAGCTGCACAGATGATGAATAAGCCAAGTGAAGAAGAACAATTAACCATGGTTGTAAAAAAATTTTATTGCCTACATACCACAAGTATTTGTTTGCTCAGTATTTTCCTAATTTTAAAGCTTTGATTGCTGCTTCCTTATTTGATGTAAATTTTGACAAATCCACCATTGTATTACATTTTCTAAGTATATTTTCTGTGCTTGCAAATTTCAAGAAGATTAAATATCAAGGTATGTCATTAATCATATGTTTAAATTTCAAGTTTTTGTAATATAAAATCATACATAAAAAATAAGTTTATTCATTAAATAGTAAATAACATCCGATGGTATGAAATTTAAAATGTGTGTTAAGAATATAAACGACATGTAATCCAACAGTTAAATTTTCAAAATATATAGTTATGTTAATTTTTTTTAGCTAGGGATTGGATTTTTAGACTTTGCTAATTTAGAGGCTCTTTGGTAAGAGAGTTTAGGTATTGGTTTTCAAAATCGTGTGAAAATTGTGGTATAAAAAGTGTCAAAAAAACACGTGTTTAAAAATGCTTGTAATGCAAAAAACCGTATTTGGCACCATGTTTCTAATAACATATTTTCAAAAGTGAAAAACATAATTGAGCATTTGATATGAGTATGTGTTTTTAAGAAATAGAAAGTGTGTTTGATCTGTTTTTAAGAGGAAAAAAAAGTGTGCTTGATGTGTTGTCACTTGTCAACATCTGCAAAAGATGCCTTGAACCATGAATACTTGAAGGAGAGGGATGATTTAATCCTTCCATAAATGGAGTGCGGAATATTTTTTTGCTGTTTTTACGGGATACTTCTACAAATTGAAGCTCACATTACTAGTATAGTTCTATCTTGCTGCTATTTTTGTAAATTGCAACACTACTGTATTTCTAATAAACAATGGTTCAAACAAAGGGAGGGGAAGGAATAGTACGTACGTTATGATAATGTGTAGTTCTGAAAAATACGTTTTGATAGATGAAACATAAGTAGATAACATGTAAACTTTGATAAATAACTGGATCTTAATGTGAAATGAGCTTGTTATTTTGAGGCTTAACACAAATAAATATGAACTTTGAATTTATCTATGAACAGGAGCGTAGCCAATTGGAGTAGGAGTTAGCAAGTACATTTTTGGCCCTTACACTATGTTTGGTTGGAGTGAAAAGAAGAGGATGAAAAATGTCAAAAGAGCGAAGAAAAATGGAGGGGAAAGTAGGAGTTTTCCAATGTTTGGTTGAGGTGTGAATGAAATAGAAAGAAAATGGGAGAGTAATTTCAGCTTAAAACTCTGTTATGCCAAATGGTCTAATGGTGAGCACCAATTGAAGAAGGTGCTCCGTTTTATCTTCAACCCATCTGACCGAATTCATCTTTTTTTTTTTTTCACATGCAAAATGATTGCCATCTGTCTAGTGTTGAGCACCTCGTATGACATGCTAATGCCATGTGTGCCATAGATTGGGGGAATTCATACATACTATAATTGCTGTGGATATGAGAAAAATGAGTAAAAATGAGTTATTTTTCTAACTTTTACTAGAGATTATAATGTACTGTTTAATAGTTTTCACATCTTTCACTTATTAGCATGGAACGAGCTAATGTAATATGATAACTATAAAGTATAGACTATAGAGTAAAGAAAATAGCATATAGGTGGAAGTATTGCATAGTTTCATAAAGGGAGAGATGGGATGAATCCAAGAGTTATCTACTTCTAGATAGTAATAACAAAATAAGAAAAAATTCCTCTATTGAAACATCAATTATGCAATCATACTTAAAAATATATGTTCTTTTAACAAATAGTACGTGTCCACGATTAGAATTCAAATTTTCTTTACCCGCTGTAATTATTGAATTACATATGTATAAAAAAAAATAAAAAAAACCAACAACAACAAGAAGAAAAACATAAATGTAACAGCTAAAATGAGTAAAGCAGGGAAGGAGCCGACCGGGGGAGGAATAGGTTTCACTTGCAATCCTTACTTGGCAATGGAGTTGAAGGGAATATTCGGCTTGTACCTGTTGAAGACGAAGAATCCGCACGCAACGTCTGAGATTTTAAATAAATAAAGAAACTAGAAAGTCTTCTAGTCAGATTCAAAAGTAACTTCAAAGGGCCCCGCTTCCACCTAAAATTGTATTCTTTCTACCGCTATTACTTTTTTTTGTCTATAAAAGGCTAACTAACACACAAAAAAAAAAAACGACTCCACTCAGCAATAGCGTTTTGAACAGATGAAGCATCATTTTGCGAGATGATTATTGAAGAGTCTTCACCGGCACCGGCACCGGCACCGGGATTATCAATCTGACGACGGGATTGAACGGTGGATGATTCCCCTTTTAGTCTTTTCCAAATGACTTCAACAATTTCCTCTATGAACTCTGTCTCTGGACTGCAATTGTTTGTACCCACAAAATTATTCTTCTTATTATTATTTTATAGAATTGAATTTTGTGATCATCAACTGATGTTGAATAAAGATAAACTGAGTTATCAAATAACGCCATAAACCCTAATTGGATATTCCCTGAAATTTTATTCCATCAACGAAACTTCTTCAAAACTAACCAATCAAAATTTTCTTATCTAACTTATTATCAAATTTAATATCCATACAACACCTAATTATATGATTTTAAAATTTTTTGATCATCAAATTCTATGATTTTAAATTTTTTTGATCATCAAATTCTAGAAAAGGAACACTTAATAATTCAAAATTACAATTTCAATAATATCATCAAAATATGGACGTCTTACCGATATGGTTCCAAACAAAAGCCAGCCAAGTTTGCAACTTCCGTCAAAGCAGCCCTCCAACTCTCCACCTTCTCTTCAGGGCCATTGGAAAGAGCCTCTGCAAAAATTCCCTTCTGTTCTAGCACCTCGGATTCAGTTACATCGTAGAAAATAGGCAGCACCCTTTGATTTAACACACTTTTGCATCCCATGATCTTCACCAGCTCGTCCAGACACCAATCCGAAGTAGCATAGTTTTTAGAAAACACCACAACTGCAATCTTTGATGTTTCAATTGCCTTCAACAACTCAGGCCCAATCTCTTCCCCTCTTGGGAGGTTTGTGTCATCTTTATAGACACGAATACTTTTACGGTCTAAAGCCGCCAAGAGATGGGCGGTGAAGCTTGTGCGGGTATCTGCTCCACGAAAACTAACGAAAACATCATATTCATATGTTGGGGTCGATAAAGAAGGAGACATGGTTGCAACACACAAATCGAATCAAGAGCAAACGATCAAGAATCGGTTGTTTCTTTCTGATTTTTCTCTCTAGTTTTTTTTTTTTTTTTTTTTGGCTTTCCGATTTCTCTCTCTTCGTCTTTTTTCTCACTCTAGTGCAAATTTTCGAAAGCAGCGTGAACTTGAGTTTGACTTTTTGGACGAAGGAAGATGCCAGGAAATTGCCATGAAAATACTAGAAAGCTATCCAAAAACCCAAAAAAAAAAAAATGGTTACATTTACAATAATTTTATAACAAATTATTGGTAGCTAGTTGTTATTAGTTCAAATTTGAAACTAAGACTAAGATTATTCTTTTGCCCCAACAATAACAACTAATAACAACCTATCACTTAAGATTTATTATAAAAATATTATAAAAATATTGTAAACATATTATTTCTTTAAAAAAAATAAAAAAAGTGAAGGTCCATGCATACGGAATCTTAAAAAAAAAAAAAAAAAAAAATGCATGAGGAACCCTTCCTCACGTGGAAGATGGGTCAAAAGTTGATTTTATATGACCTATCAATTAATTTTTTATTAGTGTCGGTGGGCAAGTGGGCATTCCACTATAAATTGTTGCAGAAAGTCTTCCTTCTTTATTTATTGTCGAACCAACTTTTGCTTTTTTTCACGTGGACGTGGGTTCGCAAACCTCCATATCCACAGAAAACACCAAGAAGCTATTCAAAATAAAAACAAAATGCAATAATGTCACTCAGGTGCGTTTGGTATAAGAGTTTAAACACATATTTTTAATTTTTAAATAATATTATACGTATTTTTACATACTTTTTTACCTATATATATTTTTAAAAAATACAAACAACGTTACTAGAACATGTAAGGAATTCAACTTGAAATTCTCAACCTGTGAGAAACAAAAATAGAGAAAACACACGTCAAAAGAAAACTATCACACACACAAGATATTATTTATGTGGTTCAGCAATTTACCTATGTCCACGGAATTGCAGAAATTTCACTATTATCAGGGAAAAAATACAAAGTGCGGCTATAGTGTTTTCGCTCTCTCAACAACAATAAGACGAAACCCTAATCATCAAAAATGGTTTCTATATCATGTGCAGCGGATTCACAATGGGCTACAAAACGGATGGAGTCTGGTCAGGTCATTAATCGGATCAAATATAACTAGGCTCCACAAAGCCCAACAAATCTCCCACTTGGAAACTAGTTCAATCACCAACATCAACCGCAATCCTCCAAAAAACAATCCCTCATCCTTGCAACTCATCCTCCTATCATCAAGCTAGAAGGCCAACTGAAGCTGCACACAGCTTCAACTTCTCAATAGTGACACCCTTAGTCAACATGCCTACCGAGTTCTTAGATCCACAGATCTTCTCAAGTATTACCAACTTATCTTTAACAAGGTAACGGATAAAGTGGTATTTTGTCTGTATATGCTTCGACTATGAATGGAAAGCCGAATTTTTGGCAAGAAAAATTGCACTTTGACTGTCACTATGTAGAGTGTCCATCTCTTGCTTCTTACCCAATTCATCTAAGAAGCCATATAGCCAAATCATCTCCTTTCCAGTTTCAGTTGCTACAACATCATACTCGGTTTCTGTAGTAGATAAAGTAACAATCTTTTGTAAATTTTGAAGCCCATGATATAGTTGTACCACCAAGAGTAAATACAAACCCAGTAGTACTCTTTCTACTATCAATATCACCAGCAAAATCAGCATTTACATAGCCCTACAGTTTCAAACTTGCACCTGTGAAGCAAAGACATATATCTGATGAACCCCTCAGATATCTCAGAATCCACTTGACTGCCTCACAATGATGCTTTCCAGGCCTACTCATGAATTTGCTCACAACTCCCACTGCATGTTCAATGTTTAGCCTTGTACACACCATAGCATACATCAAGCTGCCAATAACTAAGGCATAGGGCACCTTGCTCATATGGTCCCTTTCCTCTTCTGTCTTCGGTGACTGTTCCTTGCTTAGTTTGAAATGACTACCCAATGGTGTGCTCATTGGTTTAGCTTCATTCATGTTGAACCTGTTAAGAACTTTCTTCACATACGTTGACTGTAAAAGTTTCAATGTAATATTAGCCTTGTCTCTAATGATTCTCATACCAAGAATTTGCTTTGCAGCTCCCAAATCTTTCATTGCAAACTGTTTTGACAATTGCTTCTTCGGATTATTAATCTCCTCAATGCTAGACCTTGCAATAAGCATATTATCCACATACAACAGTAATGTGATGTAAGAATTGTCAAAAGACTTAATATAGCAACAGTGATCAGCTTCACATCTCTTGAACCCAATTCTAGGCATAAAACTGTCAAATTTCTTTTACCACTGTCTAGGAGCTTGTTTTAGGCCATACAAGCTCTTTCTCAGTTTGCATACTAGATTATCTTGTCCCTGAACAATGAACCCTTCTGACTGAGTAATGTAAATGTCTTCCTCCAAGTCACCATGAAAGAATACCGTCTTCACATCTAACTGCTCAAGATGTAAGTTTTCTGCAGCTACCATCCTCAGCACCAATCTAATTGTTGACATCTTCACAACTGGAGAAAATATTTCCGTGTAGTCAATGCCCTCCTTCTATTGGAACCCTTTAACAATTAATCTGGCCTTGTAACGTTTGCTACCATCATGCTTATTCTTTATTCTGTATACCCACTTGTTGTGCAAAGCCTTCTTTCCTACTAGCAATTCAGTCAGTTCTCATGTTTGATTCCCTAACAAAGAACCCATCTCATCCTTCATGGCTAACTCCCACTTGCTTGAATTCTCATCTTTCAAGGCTTCATCATAACACTCTGGCTCACCACCATCAGTCAACCGAAGATAATTTAGAACGGGTGAATAACGCTGTGGAGGTCTAATGGTCCTGGAAGATCTGCGGATTTCAGCTATAGGTGTACTCTGATCTACCTGTGAATTTACATTCTCCTTATCTTCTTCACCCAATTTCTGGACAGTGCTTTTAGTCAATTCATCTTAGTTGACAAACTAAGATTTATTTTGATCTATCTCTATAACATTTGGCACTACAGTTGACCTGTTCTTATACATAACCTGTTCATTAAATATCACATTTCTACTTCTGATAATTTTCCTGTTTTGTTCATCCCAAAACCTATAGCCAAATTTCTCATCACCTTAGCCAATGAAAAAACTTATTTTAGACTTTGCATCAAGTTTACTACAAGCATCAGAATCAATATGAACATAAGAAATACAACCAAAAACTTTTAAATGGGAAAACTTTACCTCTTTACTGCTCCAAACCTCCTTAGGAAGTCTGAACTCCATGGGAACTAATGGTCCTCGATTTATCAGATAAGCTGCAGTGCTAATAGCATCAGCCCAGAAAGTTTTTGGTAGTCTAACATGCAACCTCATACTCCTAGCACGCTCATTGAAAGTTCTGTTCATGCGCTCAGCCACACCATTCTGCTGTGGTGTCCCAGGAATGGTCTTTTCCATCCTAATTTCCTGTGCAGCACAATACTCACTGAACCCCCCATCTATGTACTCTCCTCCATTATCTGATCTCAAACATTTTAGTTTCAAACTTGTTTCTGTCTCAATCACGGCCTTCCACTTCTTAAAAGTTTCAAATACATCAGATTTATTTTTCAGAAAATAAACTTATACCTTTCTGCTTAAGTCATCAATGAAAGTGATGTAGTACCTTGAACCTCTAAAGGATGAAACCGGAGAAGGCCCCCACAAATTAGTATGTACTAACTCCAATTTTTCAGCCTTCGGTGCCCTGCCAATTTTCAAAAAGCTCACATTTTTCTGCTTTCCTAAGATGCAGCTTTCACACATGTCAAAATCAATGGACTTCAATTCTGGTAGCTTTCCTCTTGACAGCAGCATCTTCATCCCTTTCTCACTCATGTGACCAAGCCTGTGGTGTCATAGGCTTGTATTAGTACTTGTTTCAGCAACTGCAACTGTATCTCTTGGACTTGAGGTCATATATAGAGTATCAGTCTTCTTTCCACGAGCCAATACTCTGGCTCCCTTTGTAACCTTCCGAGTACCACCAACAAATAGTATTGCATGCCCTTCATCATCAAGTTGTTCAACAGAAATCAGATTCCTCCTCAGGTCAGGAATATATCGAACCTTCTCCAGTAACCAAACAGACCCATTAGGCAGAAGCGTGTCTCCTATACCCACAACATCCAAGGCTGAACCATCAGCCAAATACACCTTATCAAAATCACTTGCAACATAATTCTGTATGATTTCTCGGTGTGGAGTGGTATGAAACGAAGCTCCTGAGTCCAAAATCCAATCATCAAGTGGACTGTCTACTGCAAGAAGTAGTGCATCATGTACCTCTTCTGTTACAGTATTAGTAGAATCATCTTCATTATTTTTCTTAGGACTTTTGCATTACCTCCTAAAGTGACTTGTTTTCCCACAGTTCCAGCATTGTACTTGTTGGCCTGATCTAGAATTGCTTCTGTTCTGATTAGAATTTTTGGATTTTGATCTACCCCGATTCAAATTTCTGTCATTACCTTTGCCTCTTGTCTCAAGGTTTAGGGCAGAACCAGATCTTGAGATTTCGCCTGCATCTCTTCTGCAAATCTCCTCAGCCAGAATTAAATCTCGTATGTCATTGTACTTCAGCTTTTCTTTTCTTGTAGAATTGCTCACTGCCATCCTCATTGCCTCCCAACCGTTTAGCAAAAAAGCCAAAACGATTAGTGCACGGATCTCATCATCAAAATCAATTTCTACAGATGACAATTGATTTGTGATAGTGTCAAATTCATTCAGATATTGTGCTACTGATGCATTCTCTACCATCTTCAAATTGAACAGTTTCTTCATCAGATGCACCTTGTTGCTTGCTGACGACTTTTCATACATACCAGACAAAGCCTTCATTAGATCTGCTATGGTCTTCTCCTTTACAACATTGTGTGCAACAGACCTAGACAGAGTTAACCTGATAACTCCCAGTACCTATTTGTCAGGAAGAGCTCATTTCTCAGCCTTCATAGCCTTAGGTTTTGTCCCCAAAAGAGGCAGATGCAATTTCTTCCCATAGAGATAATCTTCAACCTGCATCCTTCAATACGCGAAGTCTGTGCCATCGAACTTTTCTATTCCAGATACCTTTCCTGCTTCCTCTGCCATTACTCCCACTTAAACCTAACCCTAGGCTCTGATACCAGTTATAGGGAATTCAACCCGAAATTCCCAACCTGTGAGAAACAAAAATAGAGAAAACACACGTCAAAAGAAAACAATCACACGCACAAGACAGTATTTACATGGTTCGGCAATTTGCCATACAAAGTGCGGCTACATTGTTTTCGCTCTCTCAAACACAACAACAACAATAAGACGAAACCCTAATCACCAAAAATGGTTTCTATATCTTGTGCACAGGATTCACAATGGGCTACAAAACGGATCAGGTCGGGTCGGGTCGGGTCGGGTCGTCAACTGGATCAAACATAATTAGGCTCCACAAAGCCCTATAGAACAACGTTATCAAACAGCCCTTTAATATCATAATACAAAATGCAGACGGAATCTAATACAAAATGCATTCACTCAATATTACAATTTATTAAAATTGAACAATAATGTCACTTTGTAACCTGGGATAATTAATTGAACAATAATATCTTTATTTTTTTTAAGAATTATTAAAAATAATACAACTTTTTTTAAAAAAAATTATTAATAAATGTGATAGTGAATATAATTAGTACTAGTTCAACAAAGTAATAAATAAATATCTTTTTTTTTTTTTTTTTGTGATTGGTAATTTGTAAGATTATGCTTCACACTTTTTTCCTTTTGATGTCACTTTCTTCTTCTTCTTCTGTTTTCTTTGACCATCAAGCCCAACTTTAGTTGCTTTTTCCACATGGGCTCCATATGTGTAGACCTCCATATGCATAAGAAAATACCTAGAAGCTATCAAAAAAAAAAAAAAAGGGAAGTGAAAAACACTCAATTTTGTATGAGGAACCACATCCTCATCTTTCATTTTTTTATAGAGTTTGGAAACTCTAATTCTCTTTCAAGTCGGTTTGGAAAGACTTAGCTTCTTTAATATATGCATTTGTTTACCCAAAAAATAAAAAATTGCACACTTAATTTCAAGATTTATTAAAATAATTTATGTGAGTTATAGAAGAAGAAAAAAATGATAAGTTTATATAAAAATTTGTGAACAGAAAGTCTCCACCCTACCATTTATAATCAACTACTTAAACATGTTATAAAATTGAGTATACAATTGAATGTATTCTTGGATTAATATGAATGAATTACTTGTGAATTTTGATCTCTTCATCTTACTTTTCCCATTCAAAATACAAGTTATTTTTGGATGATATATAAATAAATAAAAAATAGATTACCTGTGAATTTTGGTCATTCACATTGTAGCTATAATTTCTTCAATATAAGATTATACAATTGAAGACAAGTTAGTAATCTACTTAGTCTCATTGTAAAATTACACATGACCATTTCTAAAGACAATGGTGATGGCAATTGGGAGTAGATGCAATTAATTATACTGCAGTGCCAATATGTGAGGTGGTTTTAATACGATAAGTATTGTGTAGAAAAGACAACATATTAAATTATATTAAGGAGAATTTAATTATATTCATTGAAGTAGTTTTCCTATATATTTCCAATAATTGTAGCCTCATATATATATATGCTATTGTATCCTAGGCCCTTCTAGTCCATGTCCTATATTTAAAATATTCACCTTGTTACTTGTTGATATTGTATCATATTGGTATCCAATGTCCATGACATTGGCATTAAGTGCCAATTAAGTTCAAAATGTTGTTATAACACACTAAACTAGTCATTGGGGAGACATTTGAAAAAAAAGTATTTAATCAATCTATGTCAATATTAATTTTTTCTTAATTACTCTTCCATTTCTTTTACCTGCTTCTCTCTCTCTCTCTCTCTCTCTCTCTCTCTCTTCATTGCCAAATTGTTTTTCTCATTTCTCCTTTCTCACATTAAGGTCCAAACAAGTTTTGAAATATTCACATGTGAGTACTGAGTTGGTTAAGTGGTGAAGTTCCACATTGAATAATCATGATAAGAGTGAGTGATTAATATAACATAATTGGACCTAAACTCATTCGCTTAAGCTTTTAGGTTAAATGATGTCATAATATGCTATGTTATCTTACTGATCAATTGGAGTCTCCCCAACAACAAGCAACTTAAGAACCTATTAAACACATTGAAGAATGTGAAGTGTGGGGACTCAAGATACAACATTAATCAGCACTCACATGCACAAAAAGGTTTGATGTCACAAAAGGTTTGATTGCTTTGAAGTTAATAGTTTCCAGTTCCATTTTTGTTGGGAAATTGTCTCAACATCCAATTGTGAACTGGAAAGTTAATTGGATTTCCTAGTTGAAGAAGGAAAAATTAAATTGATTATTTTTGGGTTGTTGGTTGTCTTAGTGTGGAAGACAAGGATATTACTTGAAATGAGATTTTTTCTTAAGAGGCAGTGCAAAGGGAGAGACAACAAAATTTGAGTGTTGTTGACAACAAATTTTGTAAAGCACACAAATCAATGAGAATTTGTGAGACTTTGATTAATGTTGCAAAGTGAAGCAAAAAAGAAAGAGAACTCAATATGCATAGTAGTGAATAAGGTTTTGTGGTAAGCGCAATCAAGAAGAAATATAGTGTGAGAGAAAGAAAAAAAAAACAGTGAGAGTTTTCTTTAGCTGTAAGACATACATAAGGTTGATAAATTTCGAATTTTATAATTGGTTTTACAATTGTGAATTTTATTTGGAGTATTTCTTGTGGTTTTTTCCCTTTAAGGAGAAATGGTTTTTTCACGTAAATTCTTGTGTTTGTGTGTGATTGGTATTTTGTCTTGGTAATTTTGGCAATAATATTAAGTAATTGATTAAAATTGTTAATTGATTGTCTTAATTTACACCAGACTAACTTGGAACCCAATCTTTTTTACAAAATAATATACTAAACCTAGAATTAGAAGTCTTTTCTTTATTGAAAAAATGCATGTCATTACTTGAAAGTTTCTAAATGTTGGATAAAGCTGCTTGTTCTTTCTTTTAAAGATTTGCTAAATAGCATAATTTTATGAAAAATTTGCTAAATAACACCTGACCGACCAAACTTACTTAATCATGTAGCACTTGTTTAGAGCTCAAGTCTAGTAAAGTGAAACTCGAGTTTGTCAAACTCAAGTTCCAAGTGAATCTCAAGTTTACCAAACTCAAGTTCTCAAAAAAATAATAATAATAATAATAAAGCAACATAACTAAATAAGTTTGACCTGGTGTTTTTTTACTAAATATTTCCTAAAATGATGTTATTCGATCAAAAATTCCTTTTCTTTTTCCTCTTCTTCTCCTCTTTTTATTTATTTATTTATATTTTTTTGCTTTACTTACTTTTATGTTTCCATTTAGCGGTCCAAGTCAAAAAGACGACCAGCCTTTATTTGACGTCCCACCACCAACCCTTTCCCAGTCCCCACCCTTTAAAGAAAAGAAGAAAGTGGGATGAAGGTGGTAATGTGTGAAAGACAATGATAATACAACCATCAAACATATCTTTTTAAAAAATTATAGCGTTAAGTGTCTTGTCCGGGTGCTTCTCCTTACTCCTCAAGGCTCAGAGACTGAAACATTGTTGCATTCTTACATCCACACACCCAAAAAAAATTGGTCTTGCTATTTGTGTGTGTGTGTGTGTGTGTGTGTGTGTGTGTGTGTGGAATTGTGGATAATTCAAGAATTTTTGATGATATGAAACAAAACAATACAAAAACACTTGAAACACTAATGACCTGTTTGGAAGTTTAGAGAGGGAGGAGAGTAGAGGAGAGTAGTGGGGAGGAGAATAGAGAGGAATGGTTATCGTCCACCTTATTTGGATGTTTTTAAAATTAGTAAGGGGGAAGGAAATAATTAGCCCTTCCTCTTGTTTGGATGTTTTAAAAATTATAATGGAAAAGATAGAAAATGATTTAAATAGACAAATTTACCCCTATTTGAAAATGGACTTGCAACATTAGTCTATGATTAATTTGTTAGATTAAATAATTATGACTATAGCATGCAATAATTTTTTTGATAATTTTTTTTTCTAATGTGAATTAAATAATCAACATTGGTCTATGATTAAATATTTTTTTTGCTTTTTTATTATACTAAAAAAAACCATCCTTAATTGATAATAATTAAAATTAGAAAAAAAATGTTTGGTTTGTTTTTTTATTGAAAAAATTAACAAAATATTGAGTTTTGAGTGTTTCTTTCATTTATTATTATTTTTTTAATATTTTTTTATTTTGCTTTGTACTTGAATTTTATTTTTTGAGGATTCGGAGAAGAATTGAGACCAAAAAAACAAAAAAGTTAGGGAGAGTGACTCTATGAATTAACTCAAAAAAATAAGATCCTACTATGTAATTTAAATTCAAGTGTTTGCCCACTTACTATTCAGAAAAGAAAGCAACTCAAAATTCTCAAGAGAATATCTCTACTAAATACTGAGCAATAGCACACAAATTTCAACTAAAACAAATGACAATAATTTCTCAAAAAAATGCAAAATTGCACACATTGAAACATTTTTTTTTCATGACCATACTTATCCATTTAGGAACCAATGCCACTTTGAATCATGACATGAGATACTGAAATTTGCCAAACATAGAGCCCATTGAGAATGCCTTATCCATCTAATTAATAAAGCAGAATCTTTTTTTTTTTTTAATAGAATAGGGTCTAAAACTTGAATCATGGGCTTGTCCCACATCAATGGGGTGTGTGTGTTTGGGTTTATAACACTTGAATCTTTATTACTATGAAAAACATCATAATACCTGTTATCAAATTGAGAAATAAAAGACTGCTGAACGTTGGTCATTGGTTTTACTTGACATGTCTAACAAAATTTAGTATTGTAAGAAGTCTTGATCTTTATATAGAAGGGTTGAGGTATACACTACTGTTCATCTATAAGTACCTGGCATAAAGTTGTTAGTTTAAATGTATATGGTGGGTTGAAAGATATGCAAAAAAACGCATGGTTGACACATTTCCAAAGGGTGGATCCATTTAGCGTTCTTGTTTATATACAAATTACATGTCCTATGGCCTTAGATGATGAGTGTGTGATAGCCACAACTCTTGTGTTTCTTGTATGACTCATGGATCTTTTACACACCCCCTTTTATTTCTTGAATATTTGGATTTTAGGCTTTAGTGTCAACTTTATCATGTTAGGTTTTAGAGTCAACTCTATGGTGCCTTTTCTTTTTGTCTCTAATATCTTTTACAAATTAAATTCATGGGACTAGTTTGCCTGCGTTTTGGCTCCCTATTAATTTGTTTTTGGAAGATGATATGGATGGATCACAGGAGGGCAGCAACTAGTGCTGTTGAAATTCTTACTATTAGGATTTAGGAGTCAATTGTTATATGTGAGTGCTTTGGTCTTTGATTTTCCTGGAGTGGATGATACTTTTGTTCTTCTAGCAGTCTTATTGAACCAGAATTATTGTTGCAGGTTCAATAAAGGCTCTGCAGGCTGTTAAAGTGTTAATGGCACAACACATTTTTAGGTGTATGGATTCCAGCTCTATGGTTAGTGCAAAGGGTAGGAATTGATTTATTAAGAAATCATGTTTACCTTTAACCATTGATTTGACACATATTTCTTGATATGTCTAATTTATTTAAAAATAATTTTTCTAGATGGCCCACCTTTGCATTTGTTTTAATTGCAAATCCATTTGATTGTTTATTCTTAATTCATTCTTCTAGTTTTCTATAGACGAAAGTCCTTTTAAAATAAAAGATTAGGTTGATTATGCTAAGTCACTTCAGTTGGACCTGAAAAAATGATGTCTCTCTTGATTTGTTTTGTGTTCATCTCAGATTCATTTTTTTTTTTTCCAGTAATTTGTCGTTTGCTCTTTCATCAATTTAAAGGGTTTATATTCTATTTTCATTCTTGCGTTTTCCTGTCTATCTTCCATGCAAATATGGTTATCTAGTTGAAGCTCCTCCCTTAAATAGTTGAATTCCTGATGGGTCTTGATGTTTGTCTTTGTGGTATTCTTGTAATATGCTTCATCCTCTCTCTCAGAGTCTCAAACTCTCATGGTCTCTCAAACTCCCATCCCATCATCTCTCTCTCAAACTCCCATCGTCTCTTTCTTTCTCTCTCTCAAACTGAAATCTATGATTTCTCTTTCTCATCTCTTCTCTCTTTGTGGTGTTGAGTAGACCAATTGAGCATCATAGCAAAAACCCAACTAACCAAGTGTTATGGAGGTTGATCAGATGAAAACCAACAACACCTAGAGTTGAGAAGGTCAATCGGACTACACCACTTTGTGAGTTTTTTTTTTTTAGGCTGTTGGTTCGATCTGATTTTGGCTTGCTTGTGGTGGTTGATCTAATTTTGGTGGTGTTGTGGCTTGTAGTGGTTGTGGATTGTGGGGTGATCAATGGTGGTGGCGGCTTTTAATGGTGGTTGCATTGGTTGTAGATGAATGAGAGAGAGGGGACAACAAAGAGAGGATGAGATTTGTGGTGTTGTGTAACAATCTAATAAAGAAATTGGGGGTTTTGAATGCAATAAGCAATTGAAGTTGGGATTAGGTTGTCTTGTTTGATTTTTGATTTCGTGTTTAAAATGTTTGGGAAAGAACAATGGGCAGAAAATGTTGAAAGTTTCAAATCTGCACTCAAAGATTAACAAGATTAACTCTACTAGAAAAGGCCAAAAGCCAAAATTGATGTACCAATGAAAGGAGATAGATTTCGTTCAATACCAACAACTATGTGGTTCAACATCCTTTCCAATTATGTTTTGAATTTTTGTGTCATTTGCTCCTGCAAATGAATTGTAACTTCAAGTGTTTTTAAAGACATTCCAGTCTTTGTTTCTTTCATTTTTTAAGCCTTCTTTCCCACTTTTTTTTTTCTTCTGCAACATCTTCGAGTATGCCGTTTTCTACTATGGCATGGAGATCTTCCAAACAGTAAATTCAACTTCCCTGCCCAAGCTCTTTCACACAATTTGATTTGTAATTGTTTTGGAATCTTATAAGTAATGTTCATTTATGTTTTTTGAAAAAAATTCAAACTCTAACCTTTTTATTCATGTTATGTTATGTTCTGGTGGTAAAAGTTGTTTTTTAATGAAAAACCCAAAGGTGAGTAACCGAGACCAAACGGAGCTAAATACAGGTAGACAAAGTGTTAAGTTTTAAACTACAAGTAAGCAAGGTGAAAAAGGGCCAACACGATTGCACCAACACAACTTGAAACCCAAAGTCCATAGCCCAAATCCTATCTCATAAACCTAAGCCCACAACCCATCCACTATCTAACCCAAATCCCACTGCCCATACCAAACTGAACTTTCAACCCACAACCCGAAACTTCCATTCAGCAGCCTAGTACCCAAAAAAAGAAAAAAAAATCCTAGTACGAACGCAACCACACAACCAGCCCTTACCCAATCCAATACTGCTTCTCGGGTGAGATCTCTATAGTTGCCCCTGGAATTCTCTATTTTAAGAATGCATTTGTCTATCAGAGATGTTATGTTCGTAACATAAGAAATTGTCTCTGTGCTAATAATTGCGTAATATAGATTCTGAAGAGGTAGAATTTTGGGCTAGAGACGGGCCTAACGGTCATCAACTGTGGGTCGATAGAGGACGGGCCCATTATCTGCCAAATCTGTGAAAATTGATCCAATATGATATATCGGCAGGTCCAAGGCCCATGAGGAAGGCAGAAAGGCCCTTGATATGGGATACTTGCGACACACTTCATAGAGTCCGAAGACAAATGGAATTCTAGCACAAAAAGGATTCTATAGGATGTTCCCTATAAGGAAAAGACTTCCGCCCCAAGGGTGAGAAATCGACCTCCTGCTACTATAAAAGCCCCAATACCCTCATAAATCAAGGTACGCATCATTTACCCTCTCTAGCACTCTAGAGTTGCGAGAATATTTCTGACTTAACCTTCGGAGGGTATTCGGCCGGCACCACACCGGTGCTCTCTGTTAGGTTTTTCTCCCTTTGTATTGTGCAGGGTCACGTTCGAGCGTGTAGGTATTGTGTAGCTCACTAGTGAATTTCTCGGCATCATCAGTTGGCGCCGTCTGTGGGAAACTTAGTTGAGATTCATAAGCCATACTATCGTTTCCCGGACTAAAGGGTTGCATGGTACTCACTCGCTCAATGACAACTACTAACGACGTTCAAGGAGATGAACCACCCACAACTGCCCTCGAGAGACAAGTTCGGACTCTCAGTGCCGCCGTGGAACATTTCACCAAACAAAACCACGACTTAGAAGAACAGTTGCGTCAGAAGAATACAGCACTGAATGAACAACAAGAAGATCAGGAAGGGACCAGCGCTCCAAGGAAAAATCAGGAGAAACCTGAAGGCAACCACGCCCTAAGCAAACCAGAGAGGCAGAACTTGAGCATGCCATCCCTCACGGATGCGACTCCACCACATATTATCGCAGAGATGTAGGCAATGAGGGAACAAATTGAGGTTATGATGAACGCGCTCAAGGGGCGAGTTTCCAGTGATCTTGACGATTTAGTCAACCGCACCGACTCGCCTTTCACTGCGGCCGTGAACTCCTTCCCCATACCCCACAAATTTCGCATGCCGCATATAGACAGCTATGACGGAGTGAAGGATCCTCTGGACCATCTAGAAACTTTCAAAACCCTAATGCACCTTCAGGGGGTAGCAGACAAGATTATGTGCAGGGCCTTCCCCACAACACTCAAAGGCCCCACAAGGGTATGGTTCAGCCGACTGACGCCAAACTCCATCAGCACCTTCAAAGAGCTGAGCGCTCAGTTCACTACGCACTTCATTGGAGGGCACAGGTATAAGAAGTCCACAGCATGCTTGATGAGTATTAAGCAACGGGAGGATGAGACGCTGAAGACCTACATAACACGTTTTAATAAAGAAGCGCTCTCAATAGACGAAGCCGAAGACAAAATCCTGGTAGCGGCTTTCACGAACGGGTTGCGGAAGGGCAAATTTCTATTCTCTTTATACAAGAATGACCCTAAGACCATGTCAGAAGTACTCTACAGGGCAACCAAATACATGAACGCTGAAGACGCATTGCAAGCCCGAGTTGAAAAACCGAGGAAAAGGGAGCGGCAGGAAGAAGAACGACGGGACCAAAGGTCGAAGAGGCCAAGAACGAAGGACCGAAGGGATGAGCGGCGCTCTAGGCCACCAAGGGGGAGGTTCACGAACTTCACCCAGTTGACTACCCCAATAGAACAAGTCCTAATGCAAATCAAGGATGAGGGTGCTCTAACCTTCCCCGAAAAACTGAAAGGAGATCCCAACAAAAGATCAAGAGACAAATATTGCCGTTTCCACCGCGATCACGGTCACGATACAGCAGATTGCTATGACTTGAAGCAACAGATAGAGGCCCTTATTAGACAAGGGAAATTACAAAAGTTCGTCAGAAAGGAGAGGATGGATCCGCCACCTCAAGAGCAGCAGCCTCGAAGGGATAACGAGCGTCCTAGACCCCCAATCGGAGACATAAGGATGATTGTAGGGGGAACATCAACAACCGGGTCGTCCAAGAAGGCCCGAAAGACTTACCTCCAAATGATTCACAACGTCCAACTAACAGGTTCAGCACAAAAGATAGTGCGGAGAGATAGACTAATCTTCGGATTCTCAGAGGAAGATGCACGACGTCTTCACCACCCGCATGACGACGCGTTAGTGGTCACCCTACGGGTGGGAGAGTATAACATGCACAGAGTGTTAGTGGACAACGGTAGCTCAGCGGACATTCTCTATTATCCCGCATTCCAACAAATGAAAATTTACAGGGAACGGCTGATACCAACAAACGCTCCGCTGGTTGGCTTTGGAGGAACAAGAGTGTTTCCATTGGGTGTGGTCACACTTTCGGTGACGGTAGGAGATTACCCCCAACAGATCACACAAGATGTGACGTTCGTTGTGGTCGACTGTTCGTCTGCATACAACGCTATCATCGGACGACCTACCCTCAATGCATGGAGGCCGACAACATCAACTTACCACCTGATGATCAAATTCCCTACAGAGTACGGGATTGGTGAATTACGAGGGAACCAGGTGGCCGCCCGTGAGTGCTACGTTGCCATGCTGGAGATGGAAGACCAACAGCAAACCATGTGCATAGAGTAGACACGGACGACAGCAGAGCCGATGGAGGAACTAGAAGAAATAACCCTTGATGAATCAAAACCTGAACGGACTACCAGAATGGGGACACTGGCTAGCCAAACAATCTGTCAAGCCCTCATAGCATTCCTCAGAATGAATCAAGATGTGTTCGCCTGGAGCCACGAAGACATGCCAGGAATCGAAAGCTCTGTCATAGCTCACAGGTTGAACGTAAATCCATCATTCTCGCCAGTCCGACAGAAAAAGCAAGTGTTCGCCCAGGAACAAGACAAGGCGATAGCAGAAGAGGTGAAGAAGCTGCTAGAAGTAAACTTCATTCGGGAAGTCTACTGCCCTGACTGGCTAGCAAACGTGGTGATGGTTAAAAAAGCTAACGGAAAATAGCGAATGTGCGTCGATTTCATGGACCTCAACAAAGCATGCCCAAAGGACAGTTACCCACTACCCCGGATAGACACCTTGGTTGACTTAACGGCCAGACACCAGCTTCTGAGCTTCATGGATGCCTTCTCGGGCTATAATCAAATTAAGATGGACGAAGCTGATCAGGAGAAAACCTCTTTTGTCACTAGCCAAGGGCTCTTTTGTTATAAGGTGATGCCGTTTGGACTCAAGAACGCAGGCGCGACGTACCAGAGACTGATGAACAAAATGTTTGCGCACTAGATCGGTAGGAACGTGCAAGTTTATGTCGACAACGTGCTTGTAAAGAGCCTACTTGAAGATGATCACCTCAAGGACCTCCAGGAGACTTTCGACACTTTCCGCTCGTATAATATGAAGCTTAATTCAAGCAAGTGCGCGTTTGGGGTGACGGCAAGAAAGTTCTTGGGATTCATGGTATCCCACAGAGGGATAGAAGTTAATCCAGAAAAGGTTCAGGCCATCATGGAGTTGGAACCACCGAAGACGATCAAGGACGTGCAAAGACTGAACGGCAAAATTGTCGCCCTGAACAGGTTCGTCTCGAAAGCGACGGACAAATGTCTACCCTTCTTTAGAATACTAAGAAAATCGTTCGAATGGACGAAAGAATGCCAGAAGGCCTTTGAAGAATTAAAGAAATACCTCACATCCCCGCCATTGCTCAGCCCCTCCAAACTAGGAGAAGAACTCTACCTCTACTTAGCTGTTTCAAAAGCGGCGGTCAGCGCGGCATTAGTAAGAGAGGAAGACGGATCTCAAAAACCCGTCTACTTTATAAGTTGAGCGTTCCGAGGAGCAGAAGAAAGATATCCACCAATAAAGAAGTTGGCCTTCGCATTGGTAACTGCAGCAAGAAAACTAAAGCCGTATTTCCAAGCCCATACTATCATAGTCCTGACGAACCAACCACTGAGAAGAGCCTTGGGTAGCCTCGAGGCAGCCGGACGGATGGCTTTGTGGGCAATTGAGATGAGTGAATTTGACATACAATATCGCCCACGAACTACAATTAAAGGGCAAGCTGTGGCCAACTTCATCGCCGAATTTGCACAATTAGAGGACAAGGGGGCCGAAGTAGCCGCGTAGTGGAGCATCCACACGGACGGATCATCAACCAAAAAGGCAGGAGGAGCTGGTGTTGTTATCCATACCCCAAAAAGGGATAAAATCGAGTGCATAATCTGACTCGACTTCCCCACAACCAACAACGAGGCCGAATATAAAGCGCTGGTAACGAGACTAGACCTCGTAAAAGCAGCAGGTGTTGAAAACGTAGTCATACACTGCGACTCCCAGGTTGTAATACGTCACATCGATGGAGGCTACGAGTGCAAGAGTGAGAGGATGAAGAAGTACCTGGAAGAAGTTAAGAATCGGATCGGCAACCTCGAAGTAAGATTCCTCCAAATCCCAAGGGAGGAGAACGAGTGCTCCGACTGTCTTGCAAAAGCAGCCTCGGCAGAACTTATGCTCGTTCCCGAACAGGTATTGTCATTTGTACAACTCTCCTCGCTTATTGATGACGGAACAAAAATACAGGAAGTCAGTTCTGAGGACAATTGGACTACGCTATTGATGGCGTACCTAAGATCAGGCACTCTGCTAGATGGGAGAGACGCAGCTAGAAAACTAAAAGTACGAGCCTCACGGTTTGTGCTGATCAAAGATATCTTATACAAAAGAGGATTCTCCCGACCGTACCTAAGATGTTTGAGCAGCGAGGAAGCAGACTACGTGATGAGAGAGGTTCACGAGGGTATTTGTGGAAACCACTTAGGGACGCAGTCCTTAGTGCACAAATTGATCCGAGCAGGGTACTATTGGCCTATAATGCAAAAGGATGCGCCAGCTTATGTCAAAACTTGCGACAAATGTCAGAGGTTCAGTAATCTGATTCGGCAACCAACTGAGGAGCTGACACCCATGACGGCCCCTTGGCCCTTTGCCCAATGGAGATTAGACATCATGGGCCCTTTCCCGACAGCGGTAAGGCAACTAAAATTTCTGGTAGTAGGTATCGACTACTTCACCAAGTGGGTGGAAGCAGAAGCCCTAGCCACTATCACAGAGAAGAACATTCGAAACTTTGTGTGGAGGAATATTATTTGCAGGTACGGGATACAAAGTGTGCTTGTCTTCGACAATGGAAAACAGTTTGATAACAGCGCATTTAGGGACTTCTGTTTGGAGCTGGGTATCAAGAATCATTACTCTTCACCTGTGCACCCACAGGCCAACGGACAAGTCGAGGTCACGAACCGGTCCTTGCTCAAGATAATCAAGACCCGGCTCGAGGGGGCAAAGGGCATCTGGCCTGACGAACTACCAAGCGTCTTGTGGGCATATCGTACTACAGTAAGAACACCTACTGGAGAAACGCCGTTTAGGCTAGCATATGGAAGTGATGCTGTCATCCCTGCAGAGGTAGGGCTTACGAGCTATCGGGTGGAGAACTACAACAAGTATAAGAACGAAGAGGCCTTGCGGCTTCAGCTAGACTTGGTGGACGAGGTCCGGGCTACAGCAGAGCAGAAGTTGGTGCGATACCAGAACCTCATGGCAAAATACTACAACTCCAATGTCAGACATAGGAACTTCCAGATCAGAGATCTTGTGCTACGGAAGGTAATGGGAGCTGCTAGAGATCCTTCGCAAGGAAAGCTCGGCCCCAACTGGGAAGGACCGTACAGGATCTCATCTTGGCAAAGGAAAGGGACCTACCACCTCGAAACTCTGGATGGACAGAAGCTGCAACACCCATGGAACACGGAGCACCTACAGAGGTACTACCAGTAGAGACGACATGAAGAGCATCGACGCTCCCCCAATTTCCAATTTATTACTGGGTTTTTATTAGTTTTTACTTCAAACAATTTTTTTTCTATTATTTAGTTTTGCTATCACAAGTTTTTACTTCAAACAATTCTACAAGTGCCTTTTTAAGCCTAAGGGGGCAGGTACCTTTTTCTTCTACATGGTTTTCTTTCAATAAGAGAAATATTTAGACACTACTGTGTTTCCTACTTAATTTAACTAAGTCCACAAGATGGACGGATCAAACTAAGTCCACAAGATGGACGGATCATCCGAAGAGGATGAAAAATTCCAAGTCCACAAGATGGACGGATCAAACTAAGTCCACAAGATGGACAGATCATCCCAAGGGGATGAAAAATTCAAAGTCCACAAGATGGACGTATCATTCCAAGAGGATGAAAAATTCCAAGTCCACACGATGGACGGATCAAACTAAGTCCACTAAGTGGACGGATAATCCCAAAAGGATGATAATATTCACGAAGTCCACAATGTGGACGGACCATCCCAAAAGGATGATCATTTTCACAAAGTCCGCAAAGCGGACGGATCATCCAAAAGGAGGATCTTTTTTACGAAATCCGCAAAGTAGATGGCTACGAATTTAATTCCACAAAGTGGACGGGTAAACCCAAAAGAATCATATTACTTTCCGCGAAATCAATGTGGACGGATAAAAAAAAATTATGTAAACAAAACGGACGGATCCTACAAAATCCATAAAGTAAACAGGATTATACAAATTCTCCAAAGTGGACGGTTATTACTTTGTCCAAAAAATGGACGGGTATTAAGTCCTCAAAATGGACGAAGTCTTTGTATAAGGATTTAACTTCCTAGTCCCTAACACGGACGGATACAAGACAAGGCCCCCTTGACGTACTTATCCCACCACGGTAATAAATTGGCAAAATCACATCCAAAGGACAGCATCTGTCCAAGCCTGTCTATGTGAACGACGTCATTCGAAAAGCAAACTACAAAGTAATGTGAACGGATGAATTCCACCCAACGGAATATGTCAAACCACTCCATAAATTAAATAAAGCGAAGTTAAACAGAGTACATACCCAAAAATAAAAATGTTTACAAAACATGGAAACATGACGGAGTCATAAATTGTTCTCCAAATATCCTTACAGAAACAAAAGAAATAAATAAAATTAAACCTATCCTACGACGGGGGCTTCCTTCTCCTCACTACGATAGGATTGACCATCTTTGGGATCACTTTCAACTATAACCTGGTCGAGAGGGACGTCGGGAGGAGCTTTCTCGCCAAAGATCTCGTCCGTATCTTCAGATTGAGCAGGCCGGACGGACATTTGCTCTGCAGCGTTGATGTTGACAGACGACAAGTCCAGCTGAGGATGTAGAGCCTTCACCTGACGGATGGCTTCGTCAAAGCCGTAGCCATACGAGACTCCTAATTCAGATAGGAGGGCGTCAGAATCATGATACTCTAGCACAGCGACTTCCTTGGCCTGATGGAGTTCTTCTTCTTTATTTTCAACAACCTTCTTCAATTGCTCCATCACCTGAAGATACTGATCCCGTGCCTCCTCGACCATCTTGAGCTTCTTATCTTGGATCACCTTCCAGGCCCGAAGCTCGGTCAGCTCGTTCTCCGTCACATTTGCCTTCTCCCGTATGCGGCCCAAGGTCGTCTCATGGTTTAAGCACCGTCCAAATAAACCCTTCACCATGACCATGGCCTAAACAATGGAAATAAATTAATCTCAAGCAAAGGCATATAGGCAGATGGATGAAGAAGAGACGGACAAAATTACCTGGGCGATGCTAAATAGCCTCGTCTCACCCATCGCTTTCGTCGAGTGATTACCTAGGTCCTCATAGTCCTCGGAGGTCATAATGGACGAGAGTTGTTCCAAGGCATACTTAGGGTTGTCTCGAATAAGGGTGGGTGGCTTCTTCAGGCTTAGAGACGGACCCTTCATGAGGCCCTTACCGGCCCCATGTTTGGCTGGGGTGACGGTCTTCACACCCTCTGCCATAAGTCCCATGACGGGTTCCAAAGGAATCTTGGGCTTCTTGGGAGGACGGTCTCCTTTGGCGAGCTGCTTCCTCTTTGCTGACGGATTGTTTGCACCCGTCTCCTTGGGATTAGCGTCACCCGTCCCCCTGTTCTTAGCAGCATTTGCCCTTATAATTGACCTTCTTTTTGCATCGTCCATTTCTGCGAAGACGAACGGACAAAGTTAATTTCTTTAAATATAACAATAATGGGTCAAACACATTTGGAGCGACGGACTTACGTTGACGGATCCTTTTTTGGTACTTAATTGCTGGTTTTGATGGTTCAGGACCGTCACAGTACCAGTGGATTGTGTTGAGGTTGACCAACTTAGCCCAGGTCCTTTCCTCCGGCGTAGTTTTGTTAAAAGTCTTCTCTAGAAAACTGTACTCCTCAAGGTTAACTTGTGGACGCTGTCGCACTGCAAAGAAGAGGACGGTTAAAACCTATTAAACTGAACGAATATGGGAAGTCTTTACATATTGGGACGAATACATACCAGCTTGAGGCAATATGCCCCAAGTAGTGTCGACGGGCATATGTTCCGTGTCCCCTGGATGACACATCCACTCGTCACCCTCTAAGAAAAAATAACGACTCTTCCAGTCTCTGTTGGAGTCTGGAGTTTCATATATTACCTTTAATAACTTACTACTAGCTACAAAACTGTATATACCCCTAGATTTGTCAATTTCATCTGGACGGTAGCAATGAATGAACTCTCACACCGTCAACCTCCTTGACCTGTCTGACCAAGCACCGTACAGGACCTCCATTGCTATAAAGACCCTCCAGGCATTGGGGGATATTTGGTTAACGGACAGACCCAGATACTTAAGTAGCTTGCGATGAAACGAACTCAGTGGAAATCTGAGGCCTGCCTTCAACATTTGCTCGTACACTCCAAGGCCTTGTACATCTTCAAAATAGCACTTCTCTGATGGATAAGGCAGACGGATGGGAATGTTATCTGGAATCTGGTAGTTAGCCCTAAGTGTTTTGAAGTGGGTCTCCTTGATAGTGGATGTAAAATCATTCACCGTCCACTCTGGAAGCATAATGAACTCCCCTGGTCCACCAGCTCCTATGACGGATCCTATTTGTTCCTCGCCGTCAGAACCTTCCACTGGTTCATCTAACTCCGTATTCTCATTTGTTGAGCACGGAGAAGAGGCGGACGTACTCCTCTCTTCGCTTGGACTCTCTTGGTCTTTGTAACCTGACGGGTATACCTCCTCATAATCTGCCCCGTCACGGACAATCGACTGATTACTTGACGCACTAGACATTGCCTACAAGTGACGACAGAACCTAAGACTCTGACGGGTCTAAGAATGGATAACAGAAGTAAAGTTTTGAACTATAAAAGTAATACGATGGTAGAAATATATGAAAGAGTATACTTACCAATTAGTACGTGAATGGAGGAAAGTTAATGATGACGGACACTATATTTGTACGGTGTATTCTGACAGAGATGACGGATTGCGCTCTGAAAATTAAGTTTTTGATGAAAGTGGGAAAATGAGAGTCGAAGGTTTGATATTTATAGGGAAGGTGCACGGAAGATGAAGCGACGCTTCGATCCCATACAATGGCCTGTAGAAGAGTGACACGTGTCATGAACCATTAATGCTTTCCAGATCTTGTCAGCGGCACGAATTATTGACGGTGTATGCCTTGGCGTCGTCAACCTTAATGACTTGGAACCGACGACCCACAGGCCTCTCAACCGTCACTCCCATTAACGTAAACCTTCACCCCATGCTTCCCTCCACTAAAGTATGATGGACCCATGGGGTGAAGGGGGCAACTGAAAAGGTAGAATTTTGGGCTAGAGATGGGCCTAACGGTCATCAACTGTGGGCCGATAGAGGATGGGCCCATTATCTGCCAAATCTGTGAAAATGGATCCAATATGAGATATCGGCGGGTCCAAGGCCCATGAGGAAAGCAGAAAGGCCCTTGATATGGGATACTTGCGGCACACTTCATAGAGTCTGAAGACAAATGGAATTCTAGCACAAAAAGGATTCTATAGGATGTTCCCTATAAGGAAAAGACTTCCGCCCCAAGGGTGAGACATCGACCTCCTACTACTATAAAAGCCCCAATATCCTCATAAATCAAGGTACGCATCATTTACCCTCTCTAGCACTCTAGAGTTGCGAGAATATTTCTGACTTAACCTTCGGAGGGTATTCGGCCGGCACCACACCGGTGCTCTCTGTTAGGTTTTTCTCTCTTTGTATTGTGCAAGTTCACATTCGAAGCGAGTAGGTATCGAGTAGCTCACTGGTGAATTTCTCGGCATCATCAGATTCTAAAAAAAATAATATTAAATTCTTAATATTGGAATATATATTTCGATTGTAACTTTTTCTTAGATTTTAATCTAGGGCCTAATTCATGTAATGCCGTAGTTATTTTCAATGAAATGTATATTTCATCATATCAATAAAAATGATGTTTTATTTATATGATTTTCTTATTTCTCAATTTAAAAAAAATAAAAATGAAAACTTGCAAAAAATAAAATAGATATGTAGGGGTATTAGGCCCAGGAGCCTATATTTATGTATATATTGGGCCAAGGGCCCAATCCAAGGACGTTAAACAATCCGAGGACGGGTAAACACTTTCATAAGGAACCGTGTTAGTAAGTGAATAGGTGAAATCCAGTTAAGGTTATCTAGAAGGGTGGTCCGAGGAAGAATCCCTTATCAATTGAGCAAAGCCGAGGTTAGAGGGTGTGGTTTGCCATCAAGAGTAACATTCTAGATCATTCCATGAATGAGGATAAGTATCAAGAAGGAATAGGACAGAGAAAGGTCATGAAATATCTCAAGGGAAAGCTGCTACTACCGCATTAAATGCTCTGCAGCTAACTCTCTAGCCACATTGATGAGGATACCTGAACAGTAACTTTTAGCCTTACAGCTATTATCTAAAGGCTTTAGAAATGTGCTGATGGGATAAAGATCAACACCTACAATCTGATCTGCACGTGAAAGGTGGAAATGAAAGGGGAAGATAGTATAAAATGGAAAAGAGACTCTGAGAGGAGGGATCGTGAAATTAAGAGAAAAATACTGTAGTAGTCAAGAACTAAATCTGTGATCAAACTTGAGAGAAATACATAAGAATTGATTTTCTCGGACTTTGCTGAGGACAATTTTCTTTAGCTTTGTTGGAAATTTAGACCCCTTAAACCAACCAGATTAACCTAGTTAATTAGCTAAGTGATTAACTTAGTCAATTTATGTAAATCTAGGTTATCACAATCACACAATCATATCAAGAATATAAAGCAGCGGAAATAGAAATAACACAATGATATGATCACCCAGGAAACTACACGGTAAAAACCTGGGGAGGATTTGACCTAGCTATCCTTAAGGTAAACCTGAATCCACTATGTGAAAGAATCGAAGTTCATACAAAAGGACTTACTAGCTCCCCGCTTGACTTCCTAATGCTACCCACCAGTAGAACTTACTGACATGACCACGTGCAAGCTCCGAATCCACGGACTTCTTCTTTCTTAGATTCTCCAATCAGCTACAAGCACCCACGCTTGTTATTCTTTAAGCTCCAATGGCAGCAAATTTGTTGATCATCAAGATGTTAAAGTTATCTCTACCTTGAAAACCCTAAGTTTATGTGAAGGAAAGCTCCTCAAGGATCTCACAAGAGATTCACACAAACTGCAATATATGAGCAACAAAGACCTTAGAAAGGTTTGGGTACAAAACCCTAGATACAAAAGAGGCACTCTCTTTTTTCTCTAAAGGATCTCAAAAAACGTGGCTTAGGGTTTCCTTTATATAGTGGGAGAAGTAGATCTGAAACTCTAATCCTTAATGGGCTTGGGCTAAGTTGGAAAATTCTGCAGAAAAACAATCTGCACGACTTTCGATCGATCGAGTCTAATTTTCGATCAATCGAGTCAGGCAAATTTACACAGTAAATCCTGCAGAACGCTCGATTCCAACTATACAATTAAACATACTTTGAGCTAGTCTAAAACAAACTAAAACCTGTTTTGATCATGGTTTGCCAACATTACAAATTAGAGTTCTAATACATTAGTTCCTAATTCCTTAGAACCTAACAAACTCCCCCTTTGGCAATCCGTGACAAAACACAAACTAAAAGCTCAAAGTTTACAAAGTAAAAGCCCATTACAAAAATAATGCCCATTATAACAAATCCAACCTAACTACTATCCATCAGTTGCAAGTGTAGACAGTAGCTCGACTGAATCAACCTGTATATTCCTGAAACACTAAACAAAACGCATAAACGCATGTGTGACAGAAAAACAGTAAATCTAAAATAAATTCTTGACTTCACAAAACACAAAACAAAGACATATATCATGAAGAACTCATAAATATAAATCAATGAGCAGTGAACAAGAAACAAAAATAAAAACATAAGTAAACTAACTCTCCCCCTAAGTTAGATACAACAAAAAGTTTTTATTTATATTCTTCCCTTTCAAAAATAATTTCAACTTCCCCTAAATAAGACAAACATGATTCCCATAAGTCAATAATTTCTCCCCCTTTTTGTCACGTATTGACAAAGACAACTCATACAAAGAGTAAACAGTCAACATACACAATAAAGGATAAAAGAAAATAGAGAATCAAAGGGATACAAAACAATTCAACTCTATAAAAAATAGAGACATATCTCCCTATGAAGAGCAACAACTCTCCCTAAGAACCACAAAGGTTAAAAAAACTTTTCTCCCCCTATAAAAATAGGAAAAACAAAACAAGTTTTGGGAAAAACAGTTTTAGGGAAAAATAAAGAAGGGGGGGGGGGGGGAAGACACACAAACCAAAGTTAAAAACTAAGGTGAGGATACACATGAAGAAAAAATATTCTCTCTTTCAATAAAATGCAAACATGGCACTATGCGACCCATAAATAGTTACATGAGTAGAGAAAATATTTGCACATTGATTATCCATCATATCTCTTAAAAAAATATTTTCTACAGTTCACACATAAGAAATAACATATACTAGAATGTACAAAACTCAAAAATTAATCAATCAATTTTTTGATCAAGTTGAGTACCCAATGTAGCAAAGTGTATGCATGTTATGTGTGAAAACAATGAGAGATATGACTGCAAAACTGCAAGATGGATACAAAAACAATGTAATGCATGTGAATCCTAAACACAAATGATGCATGAAAAAAAAATTTGGTAAAAAACATAAAAACTGAAAATTTTTCAGTTTCGATCGATCGAGAATCGATCGAACATCAATCAAGTCAGGCAGACTCAAACCAAAAATTTTAATTGCAATTTCGATTGATCGAAAAACAGGTTTGATCGATTGAAAGTCTGGAAAAATCAGATTTTTGAAAAACAGAGCATTTTAATGCAGAAACTCCTCAAAGCACATTGTTTTATAAAAAAATGCATGAGTATGAGACGAAAAGTTTTTCAAAAACACTTGAATTTAACCCAGATCTTCCAAAATCAAGATTTTCAATCAATTTGTCCTCAAAGCGCAAACATTAAACACATTTTGCATTAAAATCAAGGAACTTTTAATCTTGAATGGCCACAACAAAATCACACACAATATAATGTACCAAGTTTAGCAAAGAGTAATTTGTGTAGTGTGTGCAACTAGCAAAAGCTTGAGATACATGTGAGGTGATATGTGAATAGCAATCAATCACAAAGTCTACAAAATTCATCACATAGAATTTAAAAGAGACTATCACCTAAAGAGTTACATCATATAACTCCCACATCTCCTACAACATAAGCTTGCAATCATGTAAGTTTCTTAAATTTTGCCTCATAATATACACATCAATTTTAATTATGTGATTTAGCATCAAGCCTAATAGTACACACCAATTTTAAGCATTAAGCAATTAAACCGAGGCTACACCTTATGTTCTTTTTGTACATGTGCTACACTTTCTCGAACACAAAATCTTATGATATGCACTACGGTGTTCATGATTGGCTAGTAAACAGTGGTGAGATTGTTATTTATGCTTTTCTCAAAAGGATTAAGTCCGACAGTCAAATAACATGTGACAACATCAAGATTAAGACAAAGTGATCAAAAACCATAAATATCTTCCCACACAACATGCACTACAAAGTTTCGACTAGTCAAGTGCAATAAATAAGCTCATCAAAGCTAAACAAGGTACACAAGCTTGTTATGTAAATATAAGGTGGCCAACCTTGATTTCAAATTCAAGAAAAATTAATGCAAAACAAATAACAAACTTTTTGGTTTAAAACAAATTTTATGACCAAAAACAAAAAGCACACATTATACTAAATGAACAATGCAAAGCTATGCATGATAGTGCTTCACTAAGCTATAGATGGTACACAAACAAGAAATATCAATTTCTTAATTAACCCATGAGTACATGTACAAACTAGTACATACTCACACAAAAGAAAAAAATAGCTTAGCACTTATATAACACATGCTATTCAAGTTTCTCCACAATGTCAAGCATGTTCTAAATCAAGAGAGAGACATCATAACTCATGTAATCCTCAAAACAAATAAAACAAGACACAAAATAAAATATTTTTGTCTTTTTGAAAAATTTTCAAATACAACCAAAAACAGAAACAAAACATGTCCACAAATAATTGAAAGAATTAAATCAAGAACAAGTTAGCAACACTCACCTTGGAGAATCTTTTCTCACCCATAGAGCACGAGACTTCAACTTTGTAGGTGAAAATCCAAGAGAAGCAGAGTGTATTTGAGGGATTGCACCAATCTTCTAAGAAAGACTTAAATCCTGCAAATTCCTTTCACAAGCCAACAAGCTCAAATTTTTCAAAAAAATATAAAATAATTTATATGGACTTATGGCAGGAGAAATATCATCACATATCCTAGATTGAAATACAGAATGTTTAAATTTCAATTTATGACAATTAGGACGAATGTAACTGGAGACACCACCAAAGTGACAAACAAGAATAAATTTAGGAACATCAGTATTCCTAACAACAAACCTAGTCTCAGATTGTGGTTTTTGCCTCAACAAAGAACAATTTGGTCTAATATGACCCACAATACCACGAAGGTGACATGTAGGCACAAAAACAGATTTTTTATGCTCTCTAACAATAGGTTTAGACTTAGGTTTAGAAACTTCAGGATCTACATCAAAACTTTTACCTTTATCTAACCTAGCAAGATAAGCCTTTTCTTTATGATTCCTCTTAAAATGAGGGATATAAACTTTTTTAGCTTAGGCTTAAGAGAAACAGAAACACTTCTATTATCAACAACAGGCTTGGTACTAGTCAGATTTTCAATTTTAGCTTTAGATTCAACTAACTCTTGTTCCAAGCTTTTCATCTTCTCATCTTGAGAGAAAATTTGATTTCTCAAAAATTCATTCTTTTTATTAGATTCATCTAATCTAACAACCAATTCCTCTTTTTCAAGATTAGCCAATTTTAACTCTTCCTTAAATTTCTTAGCAATTTTCAAAGATTTAGATAATTCATTGCGAAGAGTTTCACAAGCATCAAAAAGATCAACAGAAATAATAGTGTCCTTTTTATTCAAAACATCACAAACATTAGCAGAAAGACACTTAAAATTATTCATGACAATAGGGATCAAGAATCAGATCTTAGATCAAAAAATCTACAACAAGAGAGCTACCCGCTCTGATACCACTTGTTAGAAATTTAGACCCCTTAAACCAACCAGATTAACCTAGTTAATTAGTTAAGTGATTAACTTAGTCAATTTATGTAAATCTAGGTTATCACAATCACACAATCATATCAAGAATATAAAGCAGCGGAAATAGAAATAACACAATGATATGATCACCAGGAAACCACACGGTAAAAACCTGGGAAGGATTTGACCTAGCTATCATCAAGGTAAACCTGAATCCACTATGTGAAAGAATCGAAGTTCATACAAAAGGACTTACAAGCTCCCCGCTTGACTTCCTAATGCTACCCACCAGTAGAACTTACTGACACGACCATGTACAAGCTTCGAATCCACAAACTCCTTCTTTCTTGGATTCTCCAATTAGCTACAAGCACCCACGCTTGTTATTCTTTAAACTCCAATGGTAGCAACCTTGTTGATCATCAAGATGTAAATAATATCTCTACCTTGAAAACCCTAAGTTTATGTGAAGGAAAGCTCCTCAATGATCTCACAAGAGATTCACACAAACCGCAATGTATGAGCAACAAAGACTTAGAGAGGTTTGGGTACAAAACCCTAGATACAAAAGAGACACTCTTTTCTCTCTCTCTAAAGTCTCAAAAACGTGGCTTAGGGTTTCCTTTATATAGTGGGAGAAGTAGATCTGAAACCTTAATCCTTAATGGGCTTGGGCTAAGTTGGAAAATTCTGCAGAAAAATAATCTGCACGACTTTCGATTGATCGAGTCTAATTTTCGATCGATAGTCAGGTAGATTTACATAGTAAATCCTGCTGAACACTCGATTCCAACTATACAATTAAACATACTTTGAGCTAGTCTAAAACAAACTAAAACCTGTTTTGATCATGGTTTGCAAACATTACAAATTAGAGTTCTAATACATTGATTCCTAATTCCTTAGAACCTAACAAGTTTAAATCAGTTTATCTTCCTTTTCTTGTCATTTGAATCCATTTCACTTGTTGTCCAACTCATTAAAGTCTAGTTTTCTAACTCACTCTCTACAAATTCATTGTATTGGGCTTTTTGGGCCTAAATTCATTCATCACTTAGGCTGAGGACCCAAATTGCGTCCTTACAATTGGCACCGTCTGTAAGGAAATTTTGGTGTTGTAGTGAGTCTAACGTCCAACTATGGTAGGTTCAGGTCTCCACCAGGCAGAATCTATGGGGTCTCAACGTCAAGATCATTTTCGTGATCTTGAACAAAGAAGAGACTGGGAGGGAAGTGTCCACACTACCCATACTAGGAGCCAGTCTCGGGGTGGGAGCCGCGTCTTTCATGAGAAAAATGCTAAGGACATGCAGCTGAAGATTGATCATTTAAAGAGGAAGTTGCGCCACGAACGAAGAAGGTGAACTCCCTCAATTTCTGACGGTGAAGAGGATTGTAGTTATAGACGTAGATCAAGGGCTCCTCTTAGCGAGTCTTTCTCGTATGACGAGGCTACCATCATGAGCGCAGAAACAGAAATTCATCTTCCAAAGGCTTGGGGAATGATGCTATGAGTAGAACACTCAACCAAATTTCTAGGTCACCCTTCACGCACAGAATTGAGGGAGGGAAACTTCTTCGGCGGTTCACGCATCCCATGTTCACCATGTACAATGGCCGAACAGATCATGTGGAGCACGTGAGCCACTTTAACCAGAGAATGGATGTGCATTCTAAGAATAAGAATTTGATGTGTAAGGTGTTCCCCTCCAGTTTAGGGCCTGTGGCCATGAGGTGGTTTGATGGCCTAGGTGCAGTTCTATTAATTCCTTCAAGGAGCTCACCTAGGCGTTTGGATCTCGTTTTATCACGTGCATTACCCGATCTGTTTGCTGAACATTTTATTTACTAGCCTCTGGTAAGTTGCTCCGGCATTTTTCAATCCGAAAGGCATTACCTTATAGCAATAGAGCCTTTGGCTCATGATAAAAGCAGTTTTTTTCTGATCCTCTTCAGCCATCTTTATCTGGTTGTATCTTGAGAAGGCGTCCATGAACGTCAGTAGCTTATGCCCTGCTGTAGAATCCACTAGCTAGTCTATCATTGGCAGAGGGAAACTGTCTTTTGGGCAAGCTTTGTTCAAGTCCATGAAGTCCACACACATCCTCCATTTCTCATTCGTTTTCTTTACTATGACGACATTGGTGAGCCATTCCAGATAGTAGACTTCTCAAATGAAACCTGCTGATAGCAAGTTGTTAACCTCCTCTGTAATGGCTTGATTCCGTTCTAGAGCAAAGACCCGCCGTCTCTGCTGGACGGACTTCTTCTCAGGGTTCACATTTAGCTTGTGCTCGATGACTCTCGGGGATATGCCTGGCATGTCCTTGTGACTCCATGCAAAGACATCGAGGTTCTCTTTAAGGAACTGGACAAGCCTTGTCCTCATCTCGGTACTCAGTGTCATCCCTATCCTAGTCGTATTTGTTGTTTCTCCCTCGACCAATTCCACTGTCTCCAAGGCTTCCACTTTCTCTTCTTCCTTCCCCTCGATCATCCATGTATGGTTTTCCTTGGCAGCTAACACAGCCTGGTAGCACTCCCTGGCCAGTACTTGATCTCCTTTCACCTCGCCCACACCGTTCTCTTTTGGGAACTTTACCTTCAAGCAGTAGGTAGACGTGGCTGCTTTCCAATGGTTAAGCATGGGTCTCCCAATGATCACATTGTAAGATGAAGGGGAGTCTACTACCAAGAAGTCCAACTGACGAGTCAATTGCCTCAGGTGAGCCCCTACTGTAACTATCAGTGTCACTATGCCTTTGGGATACACCCTGTCTCCACTGAAGCTGATGAGGGGAGAGTCGAATGAGTGAAGCCTTGCTGGATCTAGCTTCAGCTGCTGGAAAGCGAAGAGGTAGATAATGTCCTCCGAGCTTCCATTATCTACTAGGATTCTCCGGGTATTGAATCCTTCTATCACAAGCATTATGACCAAAGGATCATCATGAGGCTGTTTCACTCCCCTAGCATCTTCTTCTGAGAAACACATGTCCCGGTCCGTCCGTCTTTACTTGAATAGGGGCATCCTGTGGACGCTGTTCACCTGCCTCAAATACGCTTTCTTGAGGGATTTGAATGATCCCCCTATGGATGGGCCACCTGTGATTGTTTTTATCTCCCGAATTACATTAGGCGGGTGCTGTGACGTGTGATCCTCGTCACTAGGTGAAAATTCCCGCTGGTTCTTGTTGTCGCCTCTGAATCTGCTAGATTCCCCATTTTTTACATTCTTCTGCAATGTCCCTTTTCGTATAAGCTTCTCTATCTACTTCTTTAGGTCCTTGCAATCCTCTGTGAAGTGGTCGTGATCCTTGTAGAACCGGCAATACTTCTTCTTGTCACGAATGTTGGGGGATGAATGTACTGGCATTGGCCATTTGCAGTAGTGCTCATCCTTAATCTGCACCAAAATTTTGTCAACAAGCATAACTAAAGGAGTGAATTTTACCATTCGAGGAGTTTTTTCGCCTTTCCTTTTACTCCCGTCATTGGTCTGACAATCTGGACGCTCCTTTTTTTGTCCTCTGTGAGCATCCTCCTTCCTTCTCTTATCTCCTTGCTTTTCCACGTCCTTTATGGCGGCTAATGCGTCTTCTGCGTTCATGTACTTTTGCGCCTTCAAGAGCATCTCTGCCATCATCTTAGAAGGATTCTTCGTGAGGGAAACCATGAACTGTCGTCAATTGCACCTTGTCGTTAGCTTCGTCCGCCTCCAGGGCCTCCCAAGTAAAGCATTTCACGTATGACCTCAGGGTTTCTTTCTCCCCTTGTCTAAGTAAGTGGTCTGCTAGCCTCTTAAGGAGTTGCCCCCCGATAAAATGACGTAGAAAGGCATTGCTCAACTATTTGAAGCTGTCGATGGACGATATTGGTAACTTTGTGAACCATTCCCTTGCAGCTCCTTTGAGAGTGGTGGGGAAGGAATGACACAGTATCTCGTCAAGAAACTGTTGAAGGCCTAGTGTCATCTTGAAGGTGTTGAGGTGGTTTTGAGAGTCCTTAAGTCCGTCAAATGGCTTAAGCTGTGGTAGACGAAACTTTGATGGCACAGGGCATTCCAAGACTGCCGTGGTGAATGGCGAGTTTGTTGCCCTGACCATTCTATCCAGACTTCGATCTGTTTTTTCCTTAATGGCGTTCCTTAGCTCCTCCATTTCCTTTCTCATCTCCCGGAAAAGGTCTGAATTTTGTTCGTCTGGAGTAGTTGGTCCTCGATGGTCACTCCTCTAATGGCTGTCCCCCTCATCCTTTTGGTTGGCTCAAGACCGGTTCTGCCCTTGCTGAAGCCGTAGCCTCATTTCCTGATTTTTTCAGGTGAGCTCTTCGATAGTAGCGGCAAGAGCTTGGACTTGCAAAGCTAATGTTGCTGAATCTTGGTTGGGCTCCATCTGAATGTAGAAGTTAACTGGAAACTATGCTTTTGAACCTAAGTACGAAAATGTCGATCCCATAGACGATGCCAAACTGATGAAGTGCAGATTCGTTAGTCATGATAAGTACGTCCAGATGAGGACCAAGAAGAACGAGCCCCTTTCCAATCTTGGGGCCAAAAACATGAGGGTGATGGACAAGGGTGCTTCCATCACTTTTGCTCAGCTGATGGGACTAACGACTTCAACCTCCCTAAACAATCTCATCAAGACCGACGAGTCCATCCTCTAAGATGAGCTAACCACATGTCCATGTCATTGACGAAAGTAACGAAGCCATTCAATGCAGCCAATAATGTCCCAAGCGGTTACAAGATCAGCTGTATAGACCATTGGAAGCCTCATTAAGGCCCACATTACTGAGCATGAAGCGTTGCCAAGAGAGACATTAAAGCCACATTAACAACCACAACGACTAGGGGCTGTTGGAACATATATAAAGCTCTCACAGCACCAATACAAGGTAGATAGACAGACCGAAAAGCACTACTAGTTATTCTGATACTCTGCTATTTCCTATAAGCTTTCTTATACTGACTTTAGCATCGAAGACGTTGTGGCAAGCACCACACCGATGACCACCTTAAAGGAACTATCTTACCCTTCTTCTCGGTGACATAGGCGAACACTCGGCTCCATCTGGATGTACTTATCACGATTGACGAATCTCCACTTCATCAACTAGTATTATGCCTGTGTGATGCACAGTTTAATAACAAAATTCATATATAAAATTTTAAATATATTTTTTTTGATAATATAATCAAATCTAATAACAAATAAAATAGTAAAAATATTTTTAAAGATCAAGCTACATGGAAAATGTATATTATGTAAGTTTTTTTTTTTTTTTTTGAAAAAAAAAAGATATTATAAAATATTTTTTAAAATTATGGCAAGGTTTAACTTTCTAAAAGCTCTTAGAAGTAAAATTGTAATTTAATTATGTGTGTGTGTGTGGGGGGGGGGGGGGGGGGGGGGGAAGGGGCACTTAAAAATCTATACATTGTACTTGCTAACATGTATAGTAGCAGAAGTGTGCTAATGATATATAAATTTCTTGTATATATGACCAAAAACAAATTCCATAAATTACAAAAATGTAAGTATTTAGACTGCAATGTAAATATTTACCTATAAATTACCAATCATAGCCATTTTAATGTTACCATAAGTGAGGAAATAATTTGCACAATCAATTAAGAACACCAAATCAAAAAATAATATCAATAATCAAGATGAATTGCATTATCTAAAATTTTAAAAAAATCATATAATTTAAGCAATAATTAAACTACGTTAATAGAAAAATAGATACTCATAAAAAAAAAATGAAGATAGTTCTTCTCACATAAATCTCCTAATTTCATATGGTAGATGAGTTCCATCCCAAATAGATTCAGTGATAAAATTTTGACTAAAATAAAAATTCCATAAATTAAAAAATATATATAAATAAATAAAAGTATCTAAACCTTCTAGGGTACCACAATCAAAATAATTTCAAAAATAGATAATAGTAAAAAAGTGCATAAAGAGAAACAAAAACTATATTGCAATGTAAATGTAAAAGTTTACATATAAATTACTTGTCTAGCCATTTTGATATTGCCATAAGTGAGGAAATAATCTGCACAATCAATTAAGAACACCAAATCAAAAAATACATTAATAATTGAGATGAATTGCATTATGTAAAATATTTTTAAAAAATATAGAATTTAAGTAATAATTGAACTATGATAATAGAAAAATAGAAAAAAAAAAAAAAAAAAAAAAAAAGAGAAAATAGTTATTCTCTCCAAAAAAGCCAAATCTTTCCTTCTAAAGTTCTTCACTTAATTTTGGTTTTTTATTGATTGATTTTAGCATTATTAAATAGTAGAGTAGAGTAAACTTATAGAGTTTTAGTTCAACTCACGTTGCTGTTTTGTTTTTTATTTATTTATTTATATCTTTTTTTTTACGTGTAGTAATTTGGTATTTTTTTTTTTTATTGATTGATTTTAGCATTCTTAAATAGTTTTAGTTCAACTCAACTTTTCTTAGAAATCATATATCACGTTGTTTTTTTTTTTTTTTTTTTTTTAATCAAGTAGAAGATAAGAAGGAAAAAAAAAATTAGGGAAAATTACACTTTGCCTACCTGTGGTTTAAAAATTGGCACTTTACCCACCTGAAGTTAACTCTTTTTGTCACCCATTACCCACCTCTGTTAAAAATATGGGTAAATTTGTATTTTTATTACCCTTTTATGTCTCTCTCCTCTAAAAAAAAAAAAAAAAAAAAAATCAAGGGAAAAGAAGATCTAAAAGTAGGTTTTGTAAAAATTAAAACCTAACTTTTAGATCTTCTTTTCATATATTAACTTTTGATACATGAAATGGCTTCCTACTATTGATACATATTAGAGCATCCACAGTCGTGGGGCTATTTTTTTAGCTATTTGGCATCTTAAAAAGTTACTTTATCTATTTTACCTACTCATTTTACAAAACATCCAGCAGCAGTAGATCTATTTTAACTTTCAACACAATAAAATAATATATTTACTACAATAAAATAATACATCCCAATACCAAAAAAATCCACAGCACCAACCACAACCACCACCACCACCACCACCACCAATCCACAACAGGGAAAAAAAAAAAAGCCACCAACCCAAATCCCCAATCTTTTTCCTCAACCCAGACCAAACAAAATCACCAATCACAAACAAAATAAAAAATCATCAATCACAGAGCTGGGCTTCGATGAGGAGGACGGTGTCGGTGTGGGTTGGCGAAAACCCAGCACAAATTGGAGACAAACCCACGCGTCGATGCTGCCCACGCTGTCAACATCCTCACTGATGCTTTGGTTTCCGATTACGCTACATCTCTCTCTCGACTTCGATCTCATCGCTCTACCTGTACATCTCTCTCTCGACTTGAGACTTGGGGCTTGGGTCAGTGGAAGGGGTGGGTTGGAGCTGGGCAGGCGAGCTGGGTCTGTGGCAGCGTGGGTCAGGGGGGCGGCGGCGTGAGAGGTCTGAAAGTTGAGAGAGAGAGAGTTGAGAGTTGTGAGAAGAAAAGAAAAAGAAAAAAAAGAAATGAAAAAATAATATTTTAATAAGAGGTAGAATATTTTTTTTTTTTTTTTAGCTTTTAGCTACAGTGCACAGCAAGAAGGTAAAATTTTTTACCTATTACACCACTATTATAACATGCATTTTTGTGTTTTTGTAAAGCTAAAATAACTATATAGCTATTTAGCTTCATTACTGCTAATGCTCTGACCAAGTAGATGGGATCCTTGGTCAGCCTGGAATGGTCTAGTACGTCCCCACCCCAACAACAACTTCGTCCAACGGCAATGAGGAAACAATGATCAAGTGGGCCAAAGAGAAACTACTGATGATTGATCCCATCAAACCGTGTTTGATCAATAAGATTATTGATAATAACATAGGCATGAAGTCATACGTGGGGAAACTCATATTGTCGCCAATCAACGATGATGGCAAAAATGGGTGCAAGATCGAGTGGTCCTTCGTCTGTGATCCGATTGAAGGTTTGAGATTTGAAGATTTTCTCCCTTATGTTGACACTGGTCTCCAGTCCATGGCAAAGAAAATGGAAGATGCCCTCCTATTTACTAGGTGCAATCTAAAAGTTAGTACATGAAGGAGGGGAAAGTTTTAAAACAGAAGATCTAAAAGTTGATGCATAAAAAGAAGGTATAATTTGCTTTTTTTTTTTTTTTTTTTGGTGTCAAAGAAGATACAAAAGTCAAGTTTTAATTTTTACAAAACTTAGAGGCTGTTTGGTTGGCTTGTTTCCATAACTCAATTTTCTGTTTCCATAACTCAATTCTCAAAAATGGTGGGACCCATAGCAAATACTTGTTTGGCTGCATAATTTTTTGTTTCCATAACTCTGTTTTCATTTCTCAATTCTCAACTTTTTGAGTTATGAGTTGTGGAAACTGAAAACAACTTTTGGCTGTTTTCAGTTTTCAATTCTCTGTTTTCAATGGCATACTTGTAAATAATATTTACAACCTGGTCCCACCGTCAGATTTTTGCTCCATCTTTTTCTTCTTTTCTCTTTTTTTTTTATATTTTTTTTCCTTTTGTCTTTCACGGGTCTGGACACTGCTCCTCTTCTTCTTCTTCTTCTTCTTCTTTTCTTTTCTTTTCTTTACTTTTCACTTTCTGAGTTTGGTTTTTTTTTTTCTTCTTTTCTTTTCTATTCTCCTTTCTTTTCTTTTTTCTTTTCTTTTCTTTTCACGTTGATTTTTGGGTTTGGTTTCCTGGGCTTGGGTTCTTCTTCTTTTCTTTTTTTTTCTTTTTTTCTTCTTTTCTTTCCTTTTCACTGGGTTTCCATTCTTTTTTTTTTTTCTTCTTCTTCTTCTTTCACTGGGTTTGGTCTTCAGTTCATCCTCTTTTTTTTTTTTTTCCTTTTCCTGGGTTCGGTCTCCCCGGTGTTCATCCTCTTTTTTTTTTTTTTTTCCTTTTCCTGGGTTCGGTCTCCCCGGTGTTCTTCCCTTTTTTTTTTTTTTTTTTTTTTTTTTTTTTTTTTTTTTTTTTTCACTGGGTTCGGTGATCTGAGTATTTTTTTTCTTCCTTTCTTCTTTCACTGGTTCGGGTTTGTGGGTACTGGGTTTTCCTGGGTTCCTAACATCAACATCAATGGCCTGGGCAGATTTGAGTTTGCTTTTTTTTTTTTTTTTTTTTTTTTTTTTTTTTCATGATTGAGAAATCTGGGTTTGTTCTAGAATATATTTATGCATGTTTAATTTTGTTCTGGATGAGAAATCTGAGATGATAGAGGTGAAAAGGGAGAAAAATGAAAAATGAAAAAAGAACGAACTGAAGAACTGAGAAAGAAGAAAGAAAAATGGAGAAAAAAAAAATCTGACCAAGTGACAGAGGTGGGGTCCATGAATAGTGTGAAAAATATTGAGTTATTGAAATAGAGTGATGGTGCCAAACAAGTGTATATTTTAGAGTGATGAGTGATGAGTGATGAGTGATGGAAATTGAGTGACGGAAATTGAGTGAGCAAAAAAAGGTGGCCAAACATGCTCTTAGTTTTTAGATCTTTTTTTCCCTTAATTTTTTTAGTTTTTTTTTTTTTAATGTTTTTAGAGGAGAGAGACATCAAATGGTAACAAAAATATAAATTTACCCATATTTTTAATTGAGGTGGGTAACGAGAGACAAACTGAGCTAATCTCAGGTAGGTAAAGTGTCAATTTTTAAACCACAGATAGGCAAAATGTTTTTCAAGTAAACCACAGATAGACAAAATGTAATCTCCCAAAAAATTATAAATATTGCTGCAATTTAAGATGTATTAGACCTCTTTAATTTTACTCACTGTTTTTCTCTCAAAGCCCAATCCATAGATGCAAGTGTTTGGATTACACTACGTTGCAACCTTAGAAAAAAAAGTCTAAAATTAATCTAATTTTGTTTCAATTAAGATTTGTATCACTTGAAGTAATTTTATCTACAACGTATTTAATTATATCTTTCCCAATTCTAAAATCTCTCAAAACTCCAAGTAAAAAAAAAAAAAAAAAGGTAAAAATTACATGAAATATAAAAGTAGTTGATAACTGCAACTTTATCAACAAAAAAAAAAGTTGATAAGAACGAAATTTAAGATATATTTTATTAACTTAAAAATTATAGGTAAAGAAAAATTATATACATTTTTAAAATTTAAAAATTTTAAAAATTTGTGTAATATGGTGAAGCCGTACAACCACAGCATTTAAGCTCAATTTTTTTTCTTTTTTATAAAACTTAAAACCTCAACTTTTATTATTTAGTCAATAGTATATGATATATTTGTTCAATGCAAATAACAAGTGGTAGACTTTGGTAGATTGAGATTAGATGCAATACCTATAAATGGCTGAATTTTTATTTTTGATAGGATGAATGACTGAAATTGATAGTTGAAAAAAAAAAAACTTTCAATCTCTAACTATTGATTAACATTAAAACTAAAAAATTAAAGTAGAAAAAAGTGAAAAGTGAAAAAATATTGTGAGAGTAAGGTGGGTAAATTCATAAAACACCTTCCATTTTTTTCCAAAATTGTGAGAGTCAGTCAACACAAGACAAGACCTCCAACTCTGATTCTTCGGACCACCGCTCCGCTTGACTGACTTCGATCACAGCTGCCGACCGCTTCAGAAATTACACACCAACACTTTGGCTTCTCCACGTCTCGATCCAATCACCGTTCATAATCACACAAGAGTCGAATCGGCTGAGGTATGTTCATAGATCTCCCTTCTCTAATCTGATATCTCTCTCTGCGATGTGTTGTGACATAGTCTCGGCGTTTTTTTTAATTTTCATGAAACCTCTCTCTTTTCTCTTTCTTTGATTTCTCCCTGATCTCTCGCTTCTTTCTCTTGAATTGAATTATGATAAATGCTTTCATGCTGAATAATAAATGTTTCACTTGACCGATCAGTAGAAAAATTATAACTTTCTTATTGTGCAATGAATTATTAGCATTAGTTTTAATGTTTAATAAATAAAAAAATATTATATGGAAGTATGGAACTAATTTTTGGTACAATAGATTTATAAGATGGGGAAATAATGAAGCATCTTAAAATTAAATAAATAATTAATGGAATGAAAACTCAACAAAAAAATGGAATGAAAAATTAAAACATTAATTTTATGTAGGATAAAGTATCATGACTTTACAAGTCAAAAAATTATTTGAATTGTTATTAATAATAAAGACATTTAAAAAAAAAAAAATTGTTGATTATGGGGAAGTTACCTGTCACCTGCAATGTTTGATTTTTTTAAAAGAAAAAATACAAATAATTTAGAAGGTAATGGTGATGATTTAATGTTGCCATCCTCTAGAGTTGATGTCCTAATTTCTAAAAATCCTCAAATTTTTTTTGAAAAAATAGCACTGATAAAAGTCGACGAGCTTACATTAAGCTTGGCCCCCCTCCCCTAGGTTTGAATATTGGTTCCGTTCCTAGTCCCACCCCACCCCTTTAACCACATAAGTCCATGGAGAATATGGTCCTCTTATAGAACACAACTCCAATAACTAATTTAATGTTGACTCCACATGCATATCTCAGTAGACAGATTTAAAGTGCAACTCACCAAGCCTTGTAAGGAGAAATCTGAACACAATTCACATTCAATATTCCGACGAGGACATTCAAAATGGAGCATAGATGATCAAATGGCTATCACTCCAAGAGTAATCTGGAGGAATTGGAGGCAAAAGCAGTCTGGTGATAAAAAGAATGGCGTGATCCTGCAAACAATTATAATTTTAACAAACTAAAATAAATAAAGATAGACAGGACAGAACCAGCGCCAAGACAGATACACAGTAACAAACTGAGGTGGTGTCAACAAGCCATTACAATTGCCCAATACTTGCAAGCTGGTAATTGATTCCTTGCCATGCTTTCCTAGAACCTGTTTTTCTATCCTTTGATTGGTAAGGCTGCGTTCACTTTCATCGATAAGTTCACATTCTTCTTCCACAACAATATTAGCAACCACAAGTGTCGAAATACACAATAACATGAACAAGCATATATCTAGGCGAGGCACAGGTCCTTCCTAAAAAGAAGTAAAATGAAGGCCGATCAATGTAAATATCTAGAAACAGAAGTTATGTAGAACCACATGGGAATCTTTAGAATGATTCTTCGTGAGATCCAACTGCATTCTAGTCTCTGATTCTACCTTCTGAATGTATTAAATGCTGTGATTTGTGGAAATAGAACTGAGTGATGTATTTCAACAGTTAAAATTGGTATCCCACTTGGCAGTTATGGTGCAAGATGTGCTAGGCTGGAATGATTATATAAGGAATTATGGTGCAAGATGTGCTAGGCTGGAACAATTATATTAGGAAATCCACGATATATCAGCATGTTTTCAGATTGATTTCAGACAAGATTCAATAAAGCTCACCATTTGGTTTTGAAAGTTTAAACCCTATGCATATTGAAACCAACAAGTAACAACTTTAAGCCAGGAACTTATATATGAAGTTATGGACAGTAGTGTATACCCCAACTCTTCTGTGTAACAGATCAAGACTTCTTACAGCATCCTTTTCATCCCGGAAAAATGATAGAAAAATGAACACTAGAGAGAGATAAAGAGAATGCATTACATCAAATTTTATTGAACTCATGCTATAGTAGTAAGATTTATGAGGAACAAATAAAAGGACATGAGAAAGCCATGTGCTGAAAAGGACAAAGGAGCTCCCAATTCTTGTTTTAAAACAAATTACAAACTAAGAGGTCTTAAGTAAATTTTGTTAGACATATCTAGTAAAACCTATGACCAGCAGCCAACTGCTCTACCACCGAGCTACTGAGGAACAATGAGAGACTAGATATCATAGATTTTAATTTCCATTCTTAACCCATATGAACTTGAAGTTCCTGGAGTTACAGGTATTGTGCTGGATATCAGATTGAGATTGAAGGTTCAACAGTGTTTTGTTTCTCTTTTTGTTTGAAACCTTATTCTTTCCTAAAGGAGAGAAAGCTCCTAGAAGACAACCTTTAACTCTGTTTTTCTCTCAAAATATTCAAAAGTATTATGCAATTGAGAGTAACTTGGTCGTCACAGTCCCTAATCAATAAGGATGCCTTGCTCATCAGAATTGCTACTCCTACCAGCTTCTATAGTTTGAAAGACTCGATTACCATCCCATCTTGTGTAGTACTTCTTCACTTATTCGCTTTTGCTTCATGAGAAATATTTAGTTGAGAGTTTTATGCTTATAAATTCCAGATTCATAAATAATGTTTTCTTCAAACTCTTGTGTAAAAAAGTTTTTTTGTTTTGTTTTGTTTTTGAAAATAAGTGGTAGTATAGGCCTTTAGTACAAATATTTGAGATTTAGATAAACTGATGCTGAAAAGCAATAAATACTCCTACACCTACAGAGAAATTTATAGCGGCAGCCATTAAATTTGAACATCACAGTAATCAGTGATTACAAGCATTTACATTCTAAAAATTGTTTGCAAAACATTACACTACAACAACATTGCATAAGAAGAAAAGCACAAAACTTTGAGACAACAAAAGACCAACTTACATCCTGTCTAGCTAGATCAAGGCGATTATGTCCATTAGAACAAGTTCATTGAGTTCTCCTTTCTCAGCAGCTTCCTAAATTTCCTACATATAAGAAAGTTAATCAACACTTACAATTATGCTACTTGAACTGTTTGACTCAGTTCACCACAAGGGCTAATATGCTACATGCTTCGAAGGATTTATGAGAATCGACAACAATGAAATGGGATATTTTTAGATATAAGACAGAAATATTTTCTTAGTAATGTAAAGAAAAGCATCCAAAAAAGAAATTTCAGAAGGATTTCTATTAACCTGTGTATGCAGGAAACACTCTTTAGAAATAAACACATTCTCATAAATTTAAAGCCTTAATCTCTTGACAGATTAAACAATTTATGAGGTAATGGCTTTGATATTGTACATTCTGATTACCTCTACCACTTCTTCAGCTGCTCTGATGAAAGCTTGAAAGTTGAAACCAGTCTCCATGCTTTTCTGACATCTTCATCTGGATACCCTTTCAAGTGTGTGCTAATCTCACTATACTCTTCAACCTTTCTTTTCTTTTTTCCTCTTCCTGTTGATATCTTTTATGCAGCTTCTTTGTCTTTTCCCTCTGCTGCACTTGGCATCCTAATCTAGAGAAGGTTAATGCCAGCTTTCCAAATAGTGCATATCAGAGATATTACATGAATTCAACATAACAAGATTGTAGGTTTTGTATTCAGGCATCATATATACAGAATGCACATGGTCTCCCAATACTCATAAATCAGGACATGGACGATAAAGCTAGGACAGTGATCTGTTCAATTGTGGGATTAACTCATTAACTGTAATCTGAACAAAAAAGCTATAATCTAGTTGATTTACTTCTAAGTATTTTCAGCTACAGTATCTAATAGCTCAGATTTAATTTTGGAGGACATAGACAATGCAATAATATTCAGAACCAAATTTTCTTAGCTAGTAAAACTAACAAAAATTTCTTAACACATAATAGATGACCGAGAAAAGAGCTTCACTTTTAACTCACATGTCAAATTGTCAATTGCGATTTCAGAAAGGTGAAAACTCAGATTGCTCAATTTGTAAGCTATAAAGGCATTCTGTTAAGGATGTTATAGAAAGCACTTCAAATTGACCAAGAGTGAGTCAACCATAACTTAAGCTACTATGATATTTTTCATAGTAATACAGATTCAAGTGTAACATAACCCTGCGTGATGTAATTTTACAAACATAAATCTTAAATTTCATTACTGTCAGAACCTTGTAAAGCATTTCTTTGGGAGGTACAAAATGATTCCAACCCACGCATTTACTATACTTTTATTTCAGGACTAATTCTTGGTCCTTAGGTAAAACAAATCAATAAGGCTCACTCTAATAAATTTCTTTATCAAATGTATACATAGAGAAAACCATTAACCATTTGACCACTCTCTCTCTCTCTCTCTCTCTATATATATATATATATATTCACTGAAAAAATTGGTGAATCAACCAAGTGGGTCCCCTAACTTCGATGCACATTTACTGAAGTTTGTATTATGCAAACATTTCTTTACAAGGCTGACTTCCGCTTATGCACTGCAGTTAAAAGGGGAATTTCCTTCACAAGTTTCTATTAATACCTCAATCCTCCTCTCTACCACTCCTCTCAAGTGGCAAACCAACATTTGGTCAATATCTAAAATTTGCATAGCTTGTTATGTCAAATAAGATCCAACATCCTTCAATTTAACATTCCAAGATAAACTATTAGAATACTTTTTGTTGCTTTTTGTAAAAGAACAGAACAACAAAACAGAAGGCTGTCCAAAACTTGAAAACTAGATTCCTTTGTGTTTAATGCTAGTTTCTTGGTATCTTCCTTCATCATAAAAGTCGTATTGCTATATGATTTGCTACCGTGTGCACAAAGTTAAATTCACACTAATTTCTTGCAGAAACAGAACACAGAGGAAGAGAGAGAATAGGGAAAGCTAAAAAACAAAAAAGGGAAAAAAGAAGAAGAAGAAGAGAGAGAAATCCCAAAGAAACATCTGGTTCTTGCTCCTTTACTCCACTCTGTGTTGCAACCATGGCTTGTTACTTTGCTCCTTTTCTCTTCTTGAGTTTAGGCAGTGCACTGCTCTTACCTCAGTTAGGTCTCTGTGTTGCAACCATGGCTCATTCTGTGGGCCAAGAAAACTTTGCTCCATCTATATCAACCCCAATATTGACATATGAAAATGAGGTCTTCATTAGTTTTCATGCGGAAGATACGCACACAAGATTTACCGGCCATCTCTTTGCTGCTTTAGAAAGAAAAAGGATTCGTGTGTCTGAACTGATGAAGGCAATCGAGACATCAAGGATTGCAGTTGTGGTGTTCTCAAAAAACTATGCTACTTCCAATTGGTGCCTGGATGAGCTGGTGAAGATCATGAAATGCAAAAGGGTGTTAAATCAAACGGTGCTGCCTATTTTTTATGATGAGTCTCCATCCAAGGTGCGAAAACATAAGGGGAATCTTGCGGAAGCAATCCTGAATGGCCCTGAAGACAAGGTGAACATTTGGAAGGCTACTTTGAAGGACGTTGCAAACATCTCAGGATTTCACTTGAAACCAGATCGGTAAGTTTTTTCATATATTCAGGTGTTTGTTTGTTAATTATAAAAGCTGATTCACTTGTAATTCAGGTATGAGTGTAGGACAAGTAGGGCTTTATCAGGATCTCTGTGTGTATGGATTAATCTCTAGAAATGTGTTTAAAATTTTAAATGGCATATATTTGAGTCCATCGAAAAAGAATTTGAATGTTATTGTCAACTAAGATTTCTCATATATTCAGGTGTTTGTTTGTTAATTATAAAAGCTGAGCTGATTCCATTGTAATTAATACAGAAATGAACTTCAAGATATTTCATATTCTAGATAGCCAATAGAAGTATTCAATCGCATGATGATTTTTTGTTTTCAATCACATGGTGACTTAGTTGTTGTCATAGGTGTAATTTTTAAAATACCGAGTCTTTTGGTGCCTTTTGTTCAGAGATTGAAGTATTTCAACAGATGGAGGTACTATTGATTATGAAATGTGTTACCTTGTATTGTTAAGTACCTACTTGGCCCTCTATTGATCATTTTTCCCTATTTAGTTAATATGTGAATATAAATCAATAATACTCAGTTTTGGTCTTTCAATTAGTAGATTTTTATTATTGGTTGGTGCTTCTGTTCATTTTATAGCTGACTCCTCTCTCTCTCTCTCTCGTTTGTTTGTGGAGAATTTGAAAGGGCTTCCAAATCCATGATACAGAGGAGCATAAACTGTTGTGTGAGTTTGAGGAAGTGACAGAGGTCGATAGAGTGATTTTATTTATAAACTATTGTTATTATAATCTTGAATATTTTAGCCTTTGATTTATTAAGATATTTCTATAATTTGATGATCAAATTTTAAAATCATATATAATATATGTGTGTATGTATATTCAATAAAAAGGGGAAAAAAATAATTAAAGTATAATAAATAAGACAACAAATAATTTACTAATTTGTTACTTTATGTAAAAAGAAAATGTATTTTGGCATTTCATTCCATTTTTCGTAGCTCATTTATTTTTATTTTATGGTCACTAACATCTATTCTTTTAAAAAAAAATAATAAATAATTGTGGGTGTTGCAGTCCAGAGCCAGATTTTATAGAAGAAATTGTCGAAACCATTTGGAAAATTCTATACGTGGAATCACCTACCAGTATCATTCCACCTTGTCGTCAGAACGATGTTCCTGGTCAATACTCTTCATTAATTATCCCGCGAAAAGCTGAGCTGAGCGGACCCACATTTTTTTTTTTTTTTCAAAAAAACCATGTATAGTAGAAGTGGCCATTTAAGTCATCATCACATCATGACTCAGAAGATGCTACTACCACCACGTAAATTCCTCACTTTCCCATGCAAGTCCCTCTCAACTTCCAAGGCCAACTCAAAAAAATAAAATAATAAAAAGTCCCTTTCAAGTCCATTTAACTATTTCTTCATGCCGTTACTAAAAGTCTTCAGTGGTCCCGTTTTACGTCGTCTTCAACTGGTACAAACAAAGCCGAATCGTCCCTTAGACGCCATTGGCAATTAAGGATTGCAAGTGAATCCCATTCCAGGTCTGGTCGATTCATCCCTCTCCCTCCTTTCGTTCCCTGCTTTATTCATTGCCGTTGTTCATTGTCATCCTCTTTTTCCGAATCTTGATTTCTGTTCTATTTACCAAATTTCTTCTTCTTCTCCTTCACACATTTCTGTCTTACTTTGTTTTTTCGTCTGTCCTTAATTTGTCTCACTTTCAGTAAACTTTTTGTTTTTTTTTTTTTTTTTTTGAGAAGACCATTGTTATTGTTTCTAAGTCAGGGGGTCCAATGCAACAGCAAGTATCTATACTCTCTTTTATTAGCTCAAGAAAGACTTTTTTTTTTTTTTTTTTTCAATGGTAAACTTGGAAAAGTATCATTCCAACTTGAAATTGAATTACAACAGAGCAAGGAAACAGGCAGAAAACAACAAGAGAAATTACAACAAGTCATCCCTAAGAATATGCTAAATGGGGGGGGGGGGGGGGTCATATTTGAGTTTGGCCCGAGAGTTTAGCTTCCCTAGCTAACACACGAGCTGCTCTGTTGCCATCTCTTTTCAAGTGCTTGAAGGAATAACAAGAGAAGGAGTGCGATGAAGACTTGATATCATGAAGGATATGACCAACCTCACCACCTAAGTCTCTCGAGGTTTGAGCTTGAATCACTGATAGAGCGTGTAACTCAAAGATGGCTCTAGAAATCTGCATCTCTGAAGCGAAAAGGATTCCCTGGAGAAGAGCAAATGCCTCAGTCACCTCAACATAAAAGTCTGATGGGAGGGGTTTGCTTAGAGCTCCAATGGGGTTGCCTGAGCAGTCTCTAATGATTACACCTATGCAAGAGTTCCTCCCATTATCTGAAGTTGCTCCGTCAAGAAAGACAGTTTCTTGGATCGTTTTTTTTATTCTGTCATTTGTTAAAATTAAGAACATGCACTTTTTGAATATGATGATTGCATAATTTATATATGTTGGTTAGAGAAATTGTCATCTTATTATTTTGTTACTGTTATTAAGAAGTAGTTCTTTGGGATCCACCCCTCCCTCCCTTTGTGAAAATATGCAACACTTCCTTCCACCTATATGCTAACTTGATCTTTATTGGGACTGCCAATTTTATAGCTATCATCATCTATATCACGTGACTCATTGCATGATCCATATATATGGAAGGAGATGTGGAAGCTATTTAGAGTTCTGTTTCTTTCATCGTTTTGTACATTAATTAATTGCTTCATTATTATAATCTTTAGTAGAAGTTGAAAAAATAGCTCATGCGTTTGATGGAGTGAGTGCTTGCTTGGTAGTGGGTACTCTAATCAATCATTCAAACAAAGCTTTTTAAAACAAGTTCTGGTCTCTACAAAATTAGCAAATTGGGGCATCTATCACAAGAAGAAGGAGATCTAGATTATGTGTTCGTTTGGGATCTGTTTATTTTGCTGAAACTGAATTTTTTGCTGAAAGTACTGTAATACTTTTTTCTCTTAATAGAAATAGCAACCTAGATCAAAGTAATACATTAGCTTGGATATTTTAGATAATTGTGATAATTTAGCCAACTAAAGCTCCTCTAGCATTCCTTGCACATAAGTTTTAGTATCCTATTCTAATTTAGCAAGAAGGCCACCATCCATTATGAAACTTGATAAAACCCCTTTGTACGTGGCTATTATAATATTTGACTTAAAAAAAAATTCATTTATGAAATTTTCTTGCTCATAATGTTAATTAGCAAAACATAATTTTTTTTTTGCATTAGTATCACTTAGTATTTAAATGAATAGTTTTAAAATTTTCAAATTGGTTTTCAAGTTTCTAATTGACTATACATTCATCTAAGGCAACTAGAAGCTAAGGAAGTTGCCCCAACGCTTTACTTTCTAGGCCCATAATGAGGCTATAATGGCCAGGGCAACTAGAAGCTAAGGAATTCAAGGCTAACCCAATTGGGGTTTTATTAGGGTTAGGCTTTTGGTAGTTTTCTACTAATTGGAAGTTTCAAGTTTTGGATTCATGGGTTGAAAGTTTGGATTTATATGAGTAGTGGGTATTGGGTTTTAGATAGTGGATGGGTTGTGGGCATATCTTATTTGGTAGGATTTGGGCAACGGACTTTGGGTTTGAAGTTGGGTTGGTAATTATAGGTATAAGATCGGGTTGAAGCCTTAACCCAATAAAAGGAAGGTCTGTGGGCTTTGTTTTAGCAGCATGACCCAAGACGGCGGCCTTTGGATTCGAGGTCTTACTTTTTAGGTTGTTTGCCTGGCTTATGTCTGGTTGTCTATGGGGCGTATGGGGTTTTCCAAATGAGTTTCGTTTTTAGGTTGGGCTTGAGCTCGGGATCCACGCATGGTTGTTAGAATTAGGATCGGTGAGAGGGTCCCACAAGTTAGATCAAAGGAATTTCCAATTCCTCTGTTAAATTTGGAACCTCCAATTTCTAAAAATAAAAATATCATTATTTGTTAAAGTTCCAACAAAGAAGCAAAAGAATGAAAATAAATTTGCTTGGACATCTAATTTCTCAAAAAGAGAGCCTCTGGCTCAATTTTCACAAAAAAAATATGGAACAAAGTTTTTCTCCAAATTAGTTTGGTGAGAAATTTTTCAAACTTCTCATATATCTCTTTTTTTGGGTGTGAATTTTTGAAAATCTAACCGTTGAATTTCATGTTGATTATGTTCTTAACATACATATCAAATTTACACTCACTATAAAGATATATGGGGAGTTTGAAGGATTTCTCTTCAAACTAGTTTAGAGAGAAACTTTGTTAAAAATATGGGTCTTTGACTCATCCTTGAGATTAACTAAAGGGTCTTGTTAACAAGTATCCTTAAGGCATTTTGTAATTTAGGAAAGTTTTAATACTAATATCATAGAAATACAAAAATCTGTAAAGAAACTAAAAAAATAAATTTTTTTTTTCCATAAAAAGTTTTTAAAAAGTTTTCCTAAACTAATACCCTTAGAGCATCCGTTAATTTTTCTCTTAAATAAATTATTTCACCCAAAAATAAAATTAAGTCAAAACTTAGTCAAACACCAAGTATTTGACATAAATGTCCATTTAATTAAGAGAATCCTGAGAAGTGGACAATTTTTTTTTTTTTTGAGGACTTTAATTAAATACAAATTAACAAAACCTTAACTTATGAACTAAGAATTGGCTTGATCCCACCAAGGCTATATGGCAATTTTTTTTTCCTCATAGGCAACCTAAATGTAATATTTAGGTGTAGCCACAAATAAATTAAAACTCATATTTTCCCCTAAATACAAACTCAAATACCAAAATACTATTTTTGTGTCACTACCAATCTGGTTCCTACGTTTTAGAAGTAGTCAACTTACGTGTCACACAACATGCACAATTAGGATGCTTGAAAGTTACTTGGCTAATAAAATAATAATACTTTTTTATAATAAATATTAAAAAATCTCAGGTTATATTATTACAGTAATAAATATTTAAAAAAGTTAGGGAAGCATTTAAATTGAATTTTTTTTTCTCAATTTTAAGGATTAAAAAAAAGTACCTAATTTTCTTTCATTTTCTTACACTTTCTTAGCAATCAAACACCAAAACACAAATTAAATTTACCAATTTTGAATTGAAAAATTAGCCCAGCAATTAAATCAAAATTAACAAAATTAGACCCAAATTTGAACAAACATAGGCAAGCAAATCTAGGTCCAAACTTACCATTCTCTTTCTAGAATAAGAAGAGAAGGAAGCTCTCTGTTCTTTAGATTATCTTAGGTGCAAAGTGGTATGGGACGAAGTGGAAGAAGTTAACCAAACCAGAGCTGATCTCAGGCAAGTTGGAGAAACAAGATCCCCTCAAGTCTCTTTGCCAGGACAATCTATAGACCGATGAGTGCTAACTCTATGATAACTGAGACTCATGACAACTTCAAATGTTCAATTCACCATTGATGTTACATGATTCAGTGATTTTGAGGTTGTCATGTCCTAGTCTTTTTTTTTTTTTTTTTTTGGTATATGCTTTACTACGATCCGGGCAATGATGTCAGATTGCATAATAACTTGTTGTGAGATATATGTATTGTGATGTTGTTTCCGTAGTGTCCACTGTATAGTTTTGTATTGTGTACTTGATTGAATCAAATATAGAGGAAAAGGGCTTACTTGAAGCAACAAAGAGTAGAGAGCTTCTTTCTTTTTTGGTTTTGGAGAGAGAGAGAGATTGGTAATTTTGGACCTAGATTTGCATGAGTTTGTAATTTTGGTAAATTTGATTAAGTTACTAGGTTGATTTTTGAGTTAGAAACGAGAAAACGTTCTATCAGTAGTTGGCAGAAAAAGGCTTGTTTACGCCACCAATCAGGAGCCGCCACACCAAACATTTAATGAGGAAGCAGTACACTCTATCACACAGGATTATAACTCAAATAAAACCAAAATCTAAGCAGCACATATCAGATCAGAAGCCCTTACCTGGAGAAACAGCACCAACGCCTCCTCTCCTCCGACCAATATAGCTCCTCCTTGCCGCTGGAGCCACCACGGTGTCGTTCTGAGACGGCGCCCACACACCCAACGTTGAGGTTTTTTCTGATTTTTGTTTTTTGTTTGATTAGTAATTTCCCCAAATTTTAGGTTTCAAAATTTTAATGGGTTTAGGCTATTTTTTGGATATCAATCTATTCATATTGGTATAGGTTTTGTTGATTTATATGGATTTTGCTTCTTTTTTTTTTGGGTATTTTCATGGGTTTTGGTTAGATTCTTAAGTGATAGGCCACCCATCTCTCTTTTTTATCTATGATTTTTTTTTTTTTTTCCTGAAGAAACAATTTCAAAAGAAGGGGAAATTGTCACAAGATGGCTTACAACTCCTACATAAGAATCAATAATGAAGTTTTGATAGGTGCTGAAACTCTAGACAAGACCCAATCCCCTGTTTCGCTCCACACAATTGATAGCTAGCAACACAACTCTTTTAATTAGAACCCAATCCCCTGTTTTGATATGTAAGCTTACTTTCTTTTTTCTCTCACCTTTTATTTTTATTATCGATGTGTTGTTGATTGCATACTCAGCTTAGATTTATGTCATTGACTCATCTCCCCAACAAGTTTCATTTTATCTAGTTGAGGTTGCCACATTAGGTATGCGCAAATTGACAGAGTTGTGTCATTAATATATATATTTTTTTATTATTGCTTGCTTCATCCAATAAACAGAGTTGTCAAATGTAAGAGAGGTGGTCACTAGGTGCTAAGGCAAGGTGAGTAGTGCTCCTCTGATGCCTTTTGAGCTTTAAGGCAAGGAACACTCACCTTTGGGTCTGAAGTGAGCACATTTGGGCTTTTTATATTATTTAAGAACTTTCTTTTTTAATATTTTAAGAGATGAGTGGCAACCTTGTGGACAACCTAAATTGCATTCTTTGCTGGTCTAATTTTAAAATTTTGAATTATGTTATGTTCTGAAAGTCCCTGTGTTCCATCTTTATGTAAAACAAGTATTAAGTGCAGGCAAAAATAACTATTTCTAGGTTGCCCTGTTGTGAATATATTGTCATATTTATTTAATTTTCAGTTTGTTTTTTTCTTTTTTTTTTAACCTTGGCTTAAATTTTTGGATTTTCTTTTCTTGGGAGCTTGTTCAATTAGGAATCCAACACTAAAATGAATTTAATTGAATGAGAATCTTGTTTTGTGTTACAAGTGTCTTTTCGACAAGTTTTTTTTTACTGTGGTTGTTGAATTCTCCACCGTGAACCTAGGCCTCTGGGACACAATTGGTATCATTTATTTGATAGATGTTATCATATTTTTAGCTTCAAATATTATTTTATACTACTTGTAATTTCAATTTTCTCCTACTTGTAATGTCAATTTGCTCTCGATATGTACCAAAGTGCAATTAAAGATGTAGTTGGAGTTGTTTTATGTAGAGTTTATTGAGTTATTGAGCAAGGTGTTCAAATGTACCCTGCCTTTGTTGTGCTTATGTGGAATTAATTTGAATTTCTAAAAATTCAAATTGGTTGTTCGGTTTTGTATTAAGTGGTTGGATTTACTCTTTACTTGTATCCTAAAACAAGTTTGTAATTAAACAAGTTTGCCATATTGGGCAAGTTTGGTATTGTAATAGCACAATATTTGAATTTATTCTCAATCGTTTCTTATTAATTTTTCTTCTCTTTTGTTTTTTGTAGGTTATTTTGAAATTTAAAATTACTTGAATTGAAAATATGAGTGCGAGCAATGAAGAACTCGGAACAATCTCACTTTATGATATGATGGAAGATGAGTCAGAAATAAATGAAGATCAAAATGATGTAGACTTGTCATTGAATGTTTCAAATCAACCTTTTGCATGCAATAGGCATTTGGAACCATGTCTCAATGTGGTATTTGATCATCTTAAGGATGCTAAAGCATGTTATAATGCGTATGCAAGGCAAAAGGGATTTGGCATACAAGTAAATCATACTCGAAAGACTAAAAAAGATAGAATATTGGTTGGTATTGAATATGTTTGTTCAAAGGAAGGGTTTCGTTGTAAACATGATGAATACACAGAAAGAATAGGTCCAGAGCGTACAAAAACAAGAGTAGGATGCAAAGCAATGATAGGTTTAAAGAAAATTGAAGACACATAGGTTATGTGTAAGTTTGAGGAGGATCATAATTATGAGCTTCTTACTCCTAAAAGTACAAGCATTATTCGTGGGCATAGAGTGATAACAAATGCCTAAAAGAATTTTATAGATACACTCAATGAGACAGGTATACCTCCAAAATTATAATATTGGATGTATTTTGGTCAATATTCAAAATTATTTGGGTAATAAAAGAAGAAAGTCGTCTCAAGATGGAGATGCCCAAGGAATGTACAAATATTTTATTGAGCAACAATGTAAAAATCTAGGTTTTGTTTATGTAGTTGAAATTGATGAAAATGAGTGCATGGGTAATTGCTTTTGGGCAGATGCTAGGTCAAGAATTGCATAGCAATATTTTGGAAATGTCGTTATTTTCGATGCTACATACCAAACAAATACTTATAAGATGCCTTTTGTTCCTTTCACAGGGGTTAACCACCATCATCAATCTATGATGTTTGGATGTGCTTTGCTTGTGAATGAAACAGTTGAATCTTATACATGGTTGTTGAAGACTTGGCTTAATGCAATGCTTAGAAATCCTCCTTTTACAATTATCACAGATGGTGACAAGACTATGTCTAAGGCAATTGCAAATGTATTACCTATTGCAACTCATAGATTGTGTATGTGGCATATTTTACAGAAAGTTTCATATCAGTTGTCCCATATATATAATAAATATCCATGTTTTCAAGGAGAATTTCACCATTGCATCCATGATACACTCACTATTGAAGAGTTTGAGTTAGAATGGAGTGAGATTATGGAGAACTATGGATTGGGCAATATCGATTGGTTGGGAAATCTTTATATGCGGTGTGAAAAATGGGTTCCCGTTTACTTACGAAGGAAATTTTGTGTTGGGATGTCTACAACTCAAAGGAGTGAAAGCATGAATAAATTTTTTAAAGATTATGTTCATTCAAGTACAACGATTAGTGACTTTGTGTATCAATATGAGAAAGTTTTGAATGCACGTTATCTTAAAGAGAAAGAACAGGATGTAAAGACAAAAAATTCAGTGCCAATTTTGAAAACATGTTACAAGATGGAAGTAGAGGCAGCAAAAGTTTATACAAGAAAGATGTTTATGGAATTTCAAGAAGAGTTATTTTGTAGTAAAAAATACAAGGCATCCATATATTTTGAAGAAGGAGTGAAGAAGATATATAAGGTGATAGATCATGGGAAAGAAAGTCCATTTTAGGAAGTGTCACTGGATATTGTTGAGACAAAAGCTATTTGTACATGCCATATGTTTGAGTTTGTTGGAATTATTTGTTCGCATATTCTTGTTGTTTTTGTGAAGAAATCTCTTGTGCACTTTTTTCCATCACATTATATTTTAGAGAGATGGACAATAAATGCCAAGAAGCGCATTGTACATGAAATATTTGGTGATGACGTACATGTTAAGCCACAAATTTCTTCTACCTTGATAAGAAATAGTTTGATACTTCAATTTTTGGAAGTTGCAGAGGCAAGGTCACAATCAGAGAAGAAATACAAGCATCTTGGGCAAACTTTACAAAAGGTTCATGAGGAGCTTCTAGCCATGCAAGATGTTTGTGATGTTGATGATTCAGGAAGTCCTGATAATACTACATTAAACAATCAAGTATTATCAAATCTTCTAATTACTTTGCGAGACCCTGCACATGTTCCTTCAAAGGGAAGGCCTAAAGCTTTGACACAAAAGCATCCAAGAGAAAAACAATTGACAAAGAAGAGAAAGTGTAGCATTTGCAAAGAAACGGGCCATGTGAGAAGCAATTGTATGTCACATAAGCATTGCGGGTAATTATATAAAACTAGTCGCAAACCCACGCGATGCGTGGGAATATATAAATATTATGTAATGGAGTGTAATTTATAAAAAGTAACAAGTACTTCAAGTATTATCTATTTAAAAAAAAAAAAAGATTTCTACAAGTATTTTTCATCTCTACAAATATATCATATTATTATTTTTTGTATGTTTGATTAATATTTTTTTAAGGTGAATCATATTCTTCTAACTTCTGTTGTAGTGTGTTATATTTGCCTAATATACAACTAAACTTTATAAGTTTTAAATTTATTATTCAAATTTCTCATCTCTTAAAGAATAAGGAGATTATCAATATAATAAAAACTTATCACAAAATTACAATTTATGTTAACCAAAATTAAAATGAAATCAAAGGAATAAAAGATAGACTTTATAATAATTTATTACTCAAACAAATGGTAGGCATATTCAAATTTATAGCCATGTAGATTGTGTTTTTATATAAATTCCTATTTCCAAAAAAATTAAGTATTAACCCAAACCAAAATTCAACCAAACCTACAAAAGAAAGAGAGGACTTTGTGATGGGAAATTTAAAAAACACAATACCATAACACATATTAAAAAAAAAAAAAAACCATCAACCTTAATCAAAGTTATAAGAAAGAACAAAAATATATATATATATATATATATATATAGAGAGAGAGAGAGAGAGAGAGAGTACTCACAGTTTTTTTGTGGGAAAAATATGGATTGAATGGGAGAAATGATATCGAATTTATACAAAAATAAAATGAGGAGAAAAAGAGTAAAAATTTAAGAAAGAAAAAATGATGAAGGAAGTGTAACGGTAAAGTAGAGAATAGTGGGGAGATAAAGAAGCAAAAAGGGAGGGGAAATGTTGGAGGAAGTGTAATAGTAAATGTGAACTAACAGAGAGAATAAGATTTTTTTTTTTTTTTTTTAAAGAATAGGGAGAATAAAAAAGTTTAAAAGAAAAAAAATAGGTATAAAATAAGTTGATGTGACCGCTAATATAGCTCAACAGAAGCGTAGTAATAATAAATACTACACTTCAGCTTATATATATATATATATATATATATATATATAGGAGATTTTACTATTTGAGCTAATTGATGCAACTTAAAGAGTATTATATTATGTTGATTTTTTCCCCATACATGGCACAAGGTATGCTTAGTGAAAAATAAAATCAAGGAACTACAACAAATCTTATTCAGTTGTGTACCAGTTTGGATAAAACTTGTAAAGGACAAAAGTTCATCACCAAGTAGAAAAGTTCATCACCCACAAACTTAAATTATATTCTAATTACACATTACATTTTGATAATAGAATTGATGTCAGATAGTTCAACTTCCAAATTCATACTTTGTGGTAGAAAGTCTCAAATCTTAGGTCACAAGTCGCACTAAAGATCTGCACTCCTTTACTCAAGTCACAACATTTTGGAATAAACCCAATTGAATCATTGAGGCACTTCATACAGTCTAAGCTTGAAAGGTCTCTAGGGCATTGAACTGACCCGTGGAGTTTGTAATTGTCTCCAACATCGAAGTCTCTGGTTGAAAACATTTGTGCATTCACAGAAGCTTGCCCTGCGAGTTGGGCCAACCACTCTCCTTTCTTTTGTCTAATCAATTGGTTAGTATTCATGTTTTCTGGGGTATTTGCGAAGAACAATGTGTCACGGTCAATTTGGCCAAAGAAATCCAAATTATGATACTTCAATGTGCAATAATAGTACCATATTATTGCACCTTTATTATTGGGACAATGTGACCGAATTTCGTTGGTTGCATTAACAATACAACTCTTGCAATCTTTCTCTAAGATATCACCACAACAAATGGCAAGCCCATAAACTGTGTCTGCGCCTTGACCCTTTGTGCCTATTGCAAAACTAGAGGAAGGGATTTCGTAGGAAAGATAAGGTAAAAGCTCATTCAAATTTGTATCATAATGGTCACTGATTGTGGAATTTAGCAAGCCTAAACAGTCATAAAGGTCACTGATTAATTTTTTTTTTTTTTAAGGTGAACCGTCTTCTTCTAATTTCTGTTGTAGTGTTATATTTGCCTAATATGCAACTAAACTTTATAAGTTTCAAATTTATTATTCAAATTTCTCATCTCTTAAGGAATAAGGAGATTATCAATATAATAAAAACTCATCACAAAATTACAATGTTATTTTAACCAAAATTAAAATGAAACCAAAGAAATAAAAAATAGACTTTATAATAATTTATTACTCAAAAAATTAGTAGGTATATTCAAACTCATAGCCATGTAGATTGTTTTTATATAAATGCAAATTCCTTTTCCAAAAAAAATTAAGTATTAACCCAAATCAAAATTCAATCAAAGCTACAAAAGAGAGAGAGAAGACTTTGTGAAGTAAAATTTAAAAAATACAGTATCAAAACATATATTAAAAAAAACCATCAACCTTAATCAGAGTTATAAGAAAGAAAAAATATCCAGAGAGAGAGTGAGAGAGAAAGAGCACTCACAGTTTTTTCGCAGGAAAAATATGGATTGAATGAGAGAAATGATATTGAATTTATACAAAAATAAAATGGGGGAGAAGAAGAGTCAAAATATAAGAAAAAAATGATGAAGTGTAACGGTAAAGTAGAGAGTAGTGGGGAGATGAAGAGGCAAAAAGGGAAGGGAATGGTTGGAGGAAGTGAAAAGGTTGGGGAAAGTGTAATAGTAAATGTAGACTAATAGGGAGAAGAAGAGGTGTTTTTCAAATTATTTTGTTATTTTTAAGAATAGGGAGAATAAAATTTTTAAAAGAGAAAAAAAAATTAAATAGAAAATAAGTGAATGATATGGCCGCTGTGTAGCTCAACGGAAGCGTAGTAATAATAATTGCTATGCTTCAACTTTTAGATATATATAGATTATTGATTTTTGTATTAATTTATTATTTAAATTTTTGGTTTATAAAATTTTTTCTTGTAAAGATGTTGCAAATACAAGCTTGACACCACACTAGGAAACAATGCATAAACAAAGTCAAACTGAGGTTATTTAATTATAATATATTCAATTTCACGATAATACATATCTTTAATGATATTTTCCAAAATGAACTTCTAATTTTTTGAATTAGGAATCTTCGATTACAAGGTTGAACTCGTCAGCCATAGCAAATACATTGTACTCCACAAGTTTTGTACAGGTATTAGGTATATGATGTCTTTGATTTTTTTTTTTTTTTTACTTAGTATAAATTGTTCTATATTGGATGATTTTCTTATTTATTCTAATTTGTATTTGTCAATCATCTTTAGGATTCTTTGCCAGCTGTGACGTATCCTTCTACATCATCATCATCTACTATGCATATACATCCTAACCAGTCATCATTTACGGTATGAACACGTATGACCACTTACTGTTTAATTAGAATATATTGAATTTTTTTAACTGTGCTCATTTTTTTTTCTTTTTTTCTTTTTTTGGTATTTGGTTGTACGTTCTTTTATTTAGGATCTATTACAACAATTCCAAGAAAGTTGATGTACAAAAAAGTTTTGTGACCAAGAGAATTCATTGGGAAGCAAATATTTTTTGCTATATAATATTTTAATTGTGGTAGATGGAACCATCTTCTTGTAGTTTGAATTGAGACAAGTTTTATTTTATGATTGTATCTTCAGTCATATGATTCTCTTTCTGTATTTTGAATCATGACATGTTTTATTTCAGGTGAATGTATTGTCAATTAGAAACTTTTATAAAAAAAAAATTGTGAAATGTTTTATTTCAAATGTATTTGTAATCTTGTGATTCTCTTTTTGTATTCTAAATCATGACATGTTTTATTTTAGGTGAATGTATTATCAATTAGAAACTTTTATAAAAAATTGTGACAGATTTTATTTCAGGTGAATGTATTGTCAATTAGAAACTTTTATAAAAATTGTGACAGGTTTTATTTCAGATGTATTTGTAATCTTATGATTCTCTTTTTGTATTTTGAATCATGACAGGTTTTATTTTAGATGAATGTAATGTCAATTAGAAACTTAAAAACCAATTTCAAAATTTTAAAACTATTCATTTAAATACTAAGCGATACTCATGCAAAAAAAAAAAAATTATGTTTTGCTAATTAACTCTATGAACAAGAAAATTTCATAAAAGAATTTTTTTTTTTTTTAAGTCAAATATTATAATAGCCACGTACAAAGGGGTTTTATCAAGTTTCATAATGGATGGTGGCCTTCTTGCTAAATTAGAACAGGATACTAAAACTTGTGTGCAAGGAATGCTAGTGGAGCTTTAGTTGGCTAAATTATCACAATTATCTAAAATATCTAAGCTAATGTATTACTTTGATCTAGACTGCTATTTCTATCAAGAGAAAAGAGTATTACAGTACTTTCAACAAAAAAGTTTTCAGTTTCAGCAAAATAAGCGGATCCCAAACAGACACATAATCTAGATCTCCTTCTTGTTGTGATAGATGCCCCAATTTGCTAATTTTGTAGAGACCTGAACTTGTTTTAAAAAGCTTTGTTTGAATGATTGATTAGAGTACAAACTACCAAGCAAGCACTCACTCCATCAACTGAATGAGCTATTTTTTCAACTTCTACTAAAGATTATAATAATGTAGCAATTAATTAATGTACAAAACGATGAAAGAAACAAAACTCTAAATAGCTTCCACATCTCCTTCCATATATATGGATCATGCAATGAGTCACGTGATAGAGATGATGATAACTATAAAATTGGTAGTCCCAGTAAAGATCAAGTTAGCATATAGGTGGAAGGAAGTGTTGCATATTTTCACAAAGGGAGGGAGGGGTGGATCCCAAAGAACTACTTCTTAATAGCAGTAACAAAATAATAAGATGACAATTTCTCTAACCAACATATATAAATTATGCAATCATCATACTCAAAAAGTGCATGTTCTTAATTTTAACAAATGACAGACTAAAAAAAACGATCCAACAAACTGTCTTTTTTCATGGAGCAACTTCAGATAATGGGAGGAACTCTTGCATAGGTGTAATCATCAAAGACTGCTCAGGCAACACCATTGGAGCTCTAAGCAAACCCCTCCCATCAGACTTTTCTGTTGAGGTGACTGAGGCATTTGCTCTTCTCCAGGGAATCCTTTTCGCTTCAGAGATGCAGATTTCTAGAGCCATCTTTGAGTCAGACGCTCTATCAGTGATTCAAGCTCAAACCTCGAGAGACTTAGGTGGTGAGGTTGGTCATATCCTTCATGATATCAAGTCTTCATCGCACTCCTTCTCTTGTTATTCCTTCAAGCACTTGAAAAGGGATGGCAACAGAGCAGCTCGTGTGTTAGCTAGGGAAGCTAAACTCTTAGGCCAAACTCAGATATGGAAGGGTGTCACCCCCCCTCCCATTCAGCAGATTCTTAGGGATGACTTGCAGTAATTTCTCTTGTTGTTTTCTGCCTATTTACTTGCTCTGTTGTAATTCAATTTCAAGTTGGAATGATACTTTTCCAAGTTTACCATTAAAAAAAAAAAAAAAAAAAGTCTTTCTTGAGCTAATAAAAGAGAGTATAGATACCTGCTGTTGCATTGGACCCACTGACTTAGAAACAATAACAATGGTCTTTTTAAAAAAAAAAAAAAAAGCTTACTGAAAGTGAGACAAATTAAGGACAGACGAAAAAACAAAGTAAGACAGAAATGTGTGAAGGAGAAGAAGAACAAGAAATTTGGTAAATATAACAGAAATCATAATTCGGAAAAAAAGGATGACAATGAACAACGGCAATGAATAAAAGCAGGGAACGAAAGGAGGGAGAGGGATGAATCGACCGGACGAGGAATGGGATTCACTTGCAATCCTTAATTGCCAATGACGTCTAAGGGACAATTCGGCTTTGTTTGTACCAGTTGAAGATGAAGAACTAGCGTAAAACGGGACCACTGAAGACTTTTAGTAACGGCATGAAGAAATAGTTAAATGGACTTGAAAGGGACTTTTTATTATTTTATTTTTTTGAGTTGGCCTTGGAAGTTGAGAGGGACTTGCATGGGAAAGTGAGAAGGTCATAAGGAATTTACGTGGTGGTAGTAGCATCTTCTGAGTCATGATGTGATGATGACTTAAATGGCCACTTCTACTATACATGGTTTTTTTGAAAAAAAAAATAAAAGGTGGGTCCGCTCAGCAAGACTTTTTTGCGGGATAATTAATGAAGAGTATTGACGAGGAGCATCGTTCTGACGACAGCGTGGAATGGTGCTTGGAGGTGATTCCACATATAGAATATTCCCGATGGTTTCGACAATTTCTTCGATAAAATCCGGCTCTGGCCTGCAATTGCAAGCGCACCCACAATTATTTATTTATTTTTATTTTTTATAAAAAGAATAGAAGTTAGAGATCATAAAATAAAAATAAATGAGCTACGGAAAATGGAATGAAATGCCAAAATACATTTTCTTTTTACATAAGGTAACAAATTAGTAAATTATTTATTGTCTCATTTATTATAATTTAATTATTTTTTCCCCTTTTCATTGAATATACATACACACATATATTATATATGATTTTAAAATTTGATCATCAAATTATAGATATATCTTAATAAATAAAAGGCTAAAATATTCAAGATTATAATAACAATAGTTTATAAATAAAATCACTCTATCGACCTCTGTCACTTCCTCAAACTCACACAACAGTTTATGCTCCTCTGTATCATGGATTTGGAAGCCCTTTCAAATTCTCCACAAACAAACGAGAGAGAGAGAGAGAGGAGTCAGCTATAAAATGAACAGAAGCACCAACCAATAATAAAAATCTACTAATTGAAAGACCAAAACTGAGTATTATTGATTTATATTCACATATTAACTAAATAGGGAAAAATGATCAATAGAGGGCCAAGTAGGTACTTAACAATACAAGGTAACACATTTCATAATCAATAGTACCTCCATCTGTTGAAATACTTCAATCTCTGAACAAAAGGCACCAAAAGACTCGGTATTTTAAAAATTACACCTATGACAACAACTAAGTCACCATGTGATTGAAAACAAAAAATCATCATGCGATTGAATACTTCTATTGGCTATCTAGAATATGAAATATCTTAAAGTTAATTTCTGTATTAATTACAATGGAATCAGCTTTTAGAATTAACAAACAAACACCGGAATATATGAGAAATCTTAGTTGACAATAACATTCAAATTCTTTTTCAAAGAACTCAAATATATGCCATTTAAAATTTTAAACACATTTCTAGAGATTAATCCATACACACAAAGATCCTGATAAAGCCCTACTTGTCCTACACTCATACCTGACCTCCATGACATGCATGGCTGATCTGAGAGAATAGCACATTAACAGTTAAGACTCTCTAAAATTTGACTCCAGACCATTATTTCTATCAAATTCATTCAAAAATCTGCACATGTCAACTTAAATTGCTAAAAGCTATAATGAGTTTTTCGTGTTAGAGCACTGCTGCCGATAAAGATGTTCAGCACACAAAAAGCATAGTATATTGTGCATGTATGTTCTACAGAAGAACTAAGGTTTGGTGCTCCCAACACCTAGTCTACAGAGAAACTCTTTTTGTGATGCCGTTTTGACAATTTGGTAATTGAAAAAAGCAGAGGCTGATAAATGTTAATCATGTATTATGTACTTTGGGGGCAAAAATCAAGAACCAAAGTTACAATGATCAAGTAAAACAGGGAGGGAAAAACAAGAAAAGGACGGAAGAGCTAAATTCCATTCAAGGAGAGTATGAAAGAAAAAAGATTTAAAACTAGAGAATAGACTGTTCACAACCCTCAAGGATTCTAGCATTCCGTTCTTGCCAAATACACCACATCAAGTAATGCAGCATAAGCCTCCAAATATAGCTATATTGCGATGAGAACTAAACTTACCCTACCACAAAAATCAAACAACTCAATAACCCCATGCAACATGATCCAATGAATTCCAAACAAGCAAAACACCAAAGACCACAACTCATAAGCTATAGGGCTATGAAGAAGAAAATGATCCGCCAACTCCCCACACCTTTTGCACACATAACACCAATCGACAACAATAATTTGCTTTTTTTGAAGGTTATCTGTAGTTGTAATCTTATCTAAAGAAGCAGAACATGAAAAAAAAGCTATCCTTGGAGAAACCTTTGATTGCCACATCATTTTCCATGGAAAAGATACGACAGTAAGGGGATAAAGAATGATAATATCCTCACACCTCAAAATCTCTACTCTTTGCTGGCTTCCAACAGACTTTATTAGGAACAATACCCCGCACAGACGAAGAGTAAACAATGTCCATAAAGAAAGCCAAAGATTCTAGTTCCCAATCATGCACTGGACGACAAAACTGAGCATCCCAATGGATCCTCCCAACAAAAAAACACATAACCTCTGCAATTGAAGACTCCCTTGCCTTACTAATACAGTAAAATTCTAGGAATGCCTCCTTAAGAGTACAATCCCCACACCACCACATGCTCCCAAAATTTCACTCTAGTTTCATCGCCCACATCATACGGTAGGAGTTTTGAAAAAATCAACCAATTACTTCTAATGAATTTCCATAGGCTAACACCACATGCACTTAACATAGATTTTGTGCACCAACCACCCCCTTCATTAAAAAAATAAACAGCTGTAGTATGGATAAGAGTTTTGAGGTTTACTCAAATTAATTGAAGTTTAGTCAAAATTTTATCATCAAATTATAGAAATATCTTAATAAATCACAAATATAATATATTCATAATTATAATAACGACAGTTTATAATCACTCTATCGGCGTCTATCACTTCCACAAACTCAAACATTAGTTTATGCTCCTCTATATCACAAGATTTGGAAGCCATTTCGAGCTCTCCACAAGAGATTCAAAGTTCTCGCTACTGCATCTAAATTCAATGCCCTTCCAGTTATGAAGCTACTGCATCTAAATTCAATGCCCTTCCAGTTATGAAGCAACAATATGCACATTGCGTTTTGCTTTCATGGCCAGATCAATTTTACACTCTTCTTTTACCAATAAAGAGAGCTTTGCCAAAATATATAATTTTGTAATCGAAAGAACAGAGAATGATACATGGTAATTGTGTATTTTCTACTTTAAATTATACAGAATATATTGTTTTCGTAATACTTTTATTTTGTACAATATATATTTTTTGGATTACATTGTGAAAAAAAAAGAAAAAGAAAAAAAAGATAGATTATTTTTGAGAACCAGTTTAAGAAACTCAATTGAAAGGTAGAAAAATACTCCCACAAAAAACTACCGAAAATATATATACATATTTTTTGATAGGTAATAAAAATTTTATCGAATAAAATGACCATTGTGGTCGTAACGATGAACACTCTGGACGTAAAAAAATACAAAATGCTCAAGAGCTAAAGCTAACAAATTGTAAGAAAGTAGAAATTGAAATACATCATGTAAAACCCCAAATACGAACCTACTAAAATAAAGTGCCAAAAAACTACCAAAAATATGGGGGTAAACACCCAAACCAATTGGAATAAGGTAAAAAGGTGAACTAGATCATAAAACACGTGTTCAAGATCCCAAACAGTCTCACCTAGCTTCACCCCACTAACAACATTTAAAAAGATTGCCTATAGTAAAAAGTCCCAAACAAACAAAAAGAAAGGAACCCCTCTATGTTTGGGGTGGATCACAATTCCCCCTTTATCTTTGAAACAACCAATTTCTCCTTTATATTTGGAAAATGAGCAACCCCCAATCCGATACTTTGAAGTTAAATCCAACGGAATCACAATGATTATAAATACAATGCAAGAAAACAACAATGTAATTCTCAACTTTTTCTCTTCATTGTGGTGTACGACTAATAATTTCTTCAAAAGATTACATTGGATTAAACTGAAAAAGTAACATATTGGGGGTATTTGCTCATTTCCCAAATATAGAGTGGAAAATTGATTGGTTTCACAAATAAGAGGGAGAATTATGAACTAACCCAAACATAAAGGCCAAAAGAAAGAAAAAAAAGAAAGATAGATAGATAGGAGTCACCTATAAAATGAAGAGAAGCACCATCCAACAATAAAAGTATAGTAATTGAAATACCAAAAATAAGCATTATTGAATTATGACATATTAACTAAATAAGGAAAAAGGATCAATAAGGGGACAAGTAGGTAGTTAACATTGCTCAAAACATAACAGAATAGAAGGGAACACATTTCATAATCAATAGTAACTGCAACCTCTGTTATACATCAATCTCTGAATAAAAGGCACCAAAGGACTCAGTATTTTAAAAATTACACCAATGACAACAACAAAGTCACCACAGGGGATTTGCATTAGAAACAAAAAATCATGTGATTGAATACTTCTATTGGCTATCTAGAATATGAAATATCTCAAAATTAATTTTTGTATTAATTACAATAGAATTGGCTTTTATACTTAACAAACACCTAAATATACGAGAAATCTTAGTTGACAATAACATTCAAATTATTTTGGAAGAACTTAAATATATGGTATGCCATTTAAAATTTTAAACACATTACTATTTACTAGAGATTAATCCATACACAGAAAGATCCTGATAAGCCCTACTTGTCGTCCCACTCATACCTGACTTTCTTGACATACATGGCTGATCTAAGAGAATAGCACATTAAAAGAGTTAAAGACTCTGTAAAATTTGACACCAGACCATTATTTTAACAAATTCATTCAAAACTACTTAGCTCCAGTTACCCCTCCAACTGATACGTTATCAGACATAGCATTCTCCTTCTTAGGATACCACACAAAGAGAAACATTCCCACCCAACAAGGAGGAATGTATGTTCAGCACAATCCTAATGTTTGGTGCCGCCAACACCTAGTCTACAAAGAAACTCTTCTTATGATGTCGTTTTGACAATTTGGTAATTAAAAAAAACAAACACTGACAAATGTTTGTCATGTATTATGTACTTAAAGTTATACAAGACTAGTTGCTAATATGAAATTTGATGATTATGATAGTTATTAATAGACATTTATTATGATTGCATTTGTATATAAAAGTATAAAACTATATTTTAATGTGGCAACATTTCATAAGGTTAATCAAAAGTTAATTTGCTTCAGTTTTATATATATTAAAGATGTATACCTTTGTGGTTCTGAATGGAAGCCTTCCAAGTTTGCAGCCTCCTTCAATGCAGTTCTCCAATTGTTCACCTTGTCTATGGGGCCATTCAGGAGTGCCTCTGCAAAAATTTCCTTCTGTTCTAGCACCACGGATTGAGACACTTCATAGAAAATAGGCATCACGCTTTGATTTAACAGCCTCTTGCATTCCATGATCTTCACCAGCTCATCAAGGCACCAACTAGAAGTAGCATAGTTTTTCGAGAACACAACAACTGCAATCCTTGATGTCTCAATTGCCTTCAATAACTCGGGTCCAATCTCTCGCCCTCTAGGGAGGTCTTTGTCATCTCTATAAGCACGAATCCTTTTACGGTCAAAAGCGGCTAAGAGATAGGCTTGAAAGTTTGTGCGGGTGTCTTCCCCACGAAAACTAACGAAGACATCATATTCATGTGTCAATGTTGGGGTCGATAAAGATGTATCAACGTTTTCTTGGCCCTCGGAATGAGTCAAGGTTGCAGCACACAGACCTAATTGAGGTAAGACCAGTGCGATCAAAGTAGCAAGGACCAATAAGGATGGAGCAAAGGAACGAGCCATGGTTGCAACACACAGAGGAGCAAAGGAGCAAGTCAAGATCGAAATCAACACAGGGCCGATCTGCCTCGTGACGGAGGTGGAGGACTGGCCGGAGGGATGAGGAAGACGACGGGGCGCCGGAGGGAGGACAAGCGCGCGCGTCGTTGATGACTTGATGTGGTTCTCTCTCTGTCTCGGGTCTGTGGCTAGGGTTTTTGGGAGAAGAAGGTGATTAACTTTTTGATAAAAGAGGAAAGTGATTACTTATAGGATAAAAATAATTAAATGGGTTAATTATCATTTTGCTCCCTAACCTTTGAAATTCCTCTCTCCCTCTAAAATTTAATTATTATTATTTTGGGTAAATTCCACTTTTATATCCTGGGGTTTAGGTTAATACTAATTGGATCTAAAACATTCCAAAATTGACCAATTTGGTCCATAAAGACTATTTAGTCCCTAAACACCACTAAACAACATTAACTTCCGTTAGTTTCTCTATCTTCTCTCTGTTACTCTTCTCTCTTCACTCCTCCCTCACTCTCTCTCTCCTCAGATCAGCCACAACCACTCCTCAGATTAGCTACAACCACTCAGATCAACTACAACAACAGCCACAACACAATTTTACTACCCATACCAAAACCCAACCAAATCTACCCCAACAAAATCCAAATCCTCCAACACATAGAAAACTCACTACCACTTCAAAACCCAAAACCACCTCCACTGCAAATCCATTCCATATTGGAACCCACCACCGCCATCACTGGCCACTAAACCCAGCAACCACCTCTGGCCATAAAACCCAACAACCACCGCCGGCAACAAAGACCCAACCAAATCCACATCAATAAAACCCAAATTCAAAAATTTCAATCACCACTTCGTAACCCACAACCACCTCACTGCAAATCCACCCTAGATTGAAACCCACAACCACCTCCATTTCAAATCCACCCCAAATTGAACCCACCACCACCACCTTAAACAACCACCGACCACAAAACCCAAAAAAAAAAAAAAAAAAAAAAAAAAAACTCAAACCCACAACAAACCCACCACAGATCGGAATCCACCACTACCAAAAAACCCACAACAAACCAGAACCCATCACTGGCAACTAACAACCACCATAACCATGATCCACAACCAACCCAGACCGCCAAACCCATGCACCACTACCGTTGCCAAAGATAAGAAAGAGATAAATGAAAAGGGTGAGTCAGAGAGAGGAGATTGGGTAAGGTTGGAGAGAGAGACCTAAGGGAAAAGAAGTGAGTACGAAAGATGGGGCGAAGTGAGTTCGAAAGATGGGGCCTTCTGCCCCGCCTCACATGGTTTTGTCTTATCCCATCCCTGCCCTGCCCCGCATGACAGAGGAAATTTCCTTGCCCCATCCTCGCCCCTTAGAGCCCTGCAAAGTCCTGCCCCACCTTGTAAAACATTACTTCTTGTTAATTTGCCCACAACTATTACAATTATTTTTAATAAAACTTATTTTATTAATAAAAATATACTTGAAATTACAAATAAATGTATCCCATCAAATCAAACTAATTTTTAGCAAAAATTGAATAGAATTATTAAAATGGTTAACAAGACAATATCATAAGAAAAACAAAAATCTCATAATACAAAAGTAATAATTCAATAGTATATAAATTTAAAAAAAAATAAAAATAAAAATAAAATAAAATAAAAAGAAAAAAGAGGCGAAAAGTCTTGTTGGTTAGAATAAAAAAAAAAGGGTAATGATATGTTTGTTTAAATAGTAGGGTTTTATGGTATAAAAATTTTACAATTTAACCCTTATTAATGCGAAGTTGGGTGGGAATGGGGAGGAGAGGGGCGGGGCATGTTGAGTCTAAAAAGTCTAAACTCATCCCAACTCCACCCCCACCCCGTTGTGCAGGGCTGAAATCTCGCCCTATCCCCATTCTACCATTTTTGCGGGGTGGAGAAAACTTGCGTGGAGCAAAGTGGGGAAGGGCAGATCAAGCAGGGCAGGGCAAAATTGACATCCCTAGTAAAAAGAGAGTAGAGACCCATAACCATTGAGAGAGGAAAAAAAATAAAATGAAGTAAAATGACTAATGGATGCTAATGGGGTTAGGGATTAAAATGTTTTTAGAGGCTAAATTGGCCCTGTGGAGACTGTTATCTAGAAGGATATAGGAATCATAGGAAATGGGCCTGAGGCCCAACGGCCCAATCTGAGGACATTCGCTTGTCCGAGAATGATTAAAGAAACGTATTGTGGGACCAGTATAAGAAAAAGGGATGGAGGTCATGAGCAATGGCCCAAACCGCATCCGAGGATAATAATCATCTCGGATACCATGGTCCAAGGTGGATATAACTATCTGACTATTCAGGGCACTCCGCAAAGTTACATTAGAACTGGATAGTGAACGGGGAACAAGGGAAGAATCGGGGAAGATAACAAATATCTTCTGGAGCTACTACCTCCACATTAAATGCTTCCCAACTAACTTTCTAGCCGCATTAATGTGGAGGTGATACATGAACAGTAATCAAATAGCCTTATGGCTACTAAGTGAAGGTTCTGGGAGGTGTTAGATGGGACAGAAAGGAGTCCTAAGAATAGAGCCTAAACGTGTACGGTGAAAAGAGAGTGATGAACGGAGTATATAACAAGAAAGTGGGTGACATTAGAGAGGACTTTTTTTGGAAAAAAAGAAGGAGAGGAACGATAGAACTCAGAGAGATACCCCCAGAAACCTAGCCGAGGAGAGCTTTTATCATACAGTTAGCTTGAAGTGTCTGTTACTTCACTGTAACCATGACCTTTTCTATCAAGTAGAACTAGTTCTTGCACCCACGCTCTAAAAATTTATTGTTTGTACTTGTTGGGCTAGAAACCCATCCATATTCTGGGTCCAATCCAATTTGAGTCCTTACAATTGGCGCCCTCTGTGGGGAGAACTTGATCTATTCACAAGGAAAGGCAAGTGCAGTGTTTGTGATGGAAGAGGGAGAGCCGCAGCAACCAGTGGCTGGCCTACAGCAGGTGGATGCTAATCCACACCAAGCAGAGTCTAGGGGCTCTCAGCATGGTAATCCGTTGGTAGTCCATGAACATAGAGGGGATCGTGAGGGAAGTACACGAACAACCCACACAGATAGAAGTCACTCTCGAGGGAAAAGCCATGTTTCCCACGCAAAAAACGAAAGGGACATGCAGTGTGAGATTAACAAGTTGAAGAGGGAATTGCGAAATGAGCGACGAAGGCGTATGGCTCGTAACTCCGGGCAATCCTCTGAGGAATCAGATGACACCAGTTACAGACAGAGGTCAAGAACTCCACCTAGTGAGTCTTTTTCGTATGAAGAGGAGTACCATCGTGAGCGAAAGCACAAGAGTCCACCTCGTTAGGGCATGGGAAATGACGCTCTGAACAAAGCACTGAGTCAAGTTTCCAAATCGCCCTTCACGAGACACATTGAGGATGCAAATCTTCCTCGGCGGTTCCATCAGCCTGTGTTCACCATTTATAACGATAGAACAGACCCAATAGAACATGTTAGCCACTACAGTGAAAGAATGGCCATTCATGCCAGGGATGAGGCCTTAATGTGCAAAGTTTTCCCATCAAGCCTGGGTCTAGTGGCGATGAGATGGTTCAACAGCTTAAGAGCTAATACTATTGACTCTTTTGAGAAGCTCACCCAGGCTTTTGGTGCCCGTTTTATCACCTGCAGGAGGGTTGTTCAACCCTTGGGATTGTTATTATCCATGTCTATGCAGGAGGGGGAAACCCTAAAGGCCTATTTTGATAGATATTGGAAAATGTTCAATGAAGTAGACGGAGCTCATGATGACGTGGCCATTAATACCTTTAAGAAAGGCCTTCCAACCGGGCATGCCTAAGGAAATCTCTGACTGGTAAACCTGTTATTAGCGTGCGTCAACTTATGAATCGGATAGATAAGTATAGGAGAGTAGAGGAGGATCAGATACAAGGTAGAGGAAAGTCTGAGGTAGCCCCTCAGGAGAGGAGGGATTTCAAGTTGGACCAGTACAATAATAACTAACCTCGGAGGGACTTTGGGGGGTAATCAGGATCTGCCAACTCCCAGGCGGTTAATGCCATGTTCCGAGAACCAGTGCAGCGAGTTCTGGAGAAGATAAAAGATGAGCCATTTTTCAAATGGCCCAATAGGATAGCAGGGGATCCTGCGAAACGTAATCGAAACCTTTACTATCAATACCACCAAGACCATGGACATACTACTGAAGATTGTAAAAACTTGTGGGACCACTTGGAACAGCTGGTCCGAGAAGGGAAGTTGACCCAGCTTTTACACCATTCCAGTGGCCGAGGAGGCTAGGCAGGTTCAACATTTCGGGGGAATACTTCTTTAGGACCCCCTTTAGGCACGATAAACGTTATATTTGCTACCCCAAGGAGGACTGGGTCTTGCCCTTCCAAGGTAATGTATGTGTCTCAGTGCTTGGACGAGGGTTCTAGTTCAAGGCCGAAGAGAGCTAAACTGGGCACCTCACTGGTGTTAGGTTTTTCAAAGGAAGATAAGAAAGAAACCATACAACCACATGATGATGCTTTGGTGGTTACGATTAGGATTGGAGGGTATGATGTGAGAAGGGTGATGGTTGATGAGGGGAGTGCAGCCGAGGTAATGTATCCTGGCCTATTTAGGGGGCTGAATTTGAAACCCGAGGATTTGACAGCCTACAGCTCCCCATTGGTGGGTTTCGAGGGTAGATCGGTCATTCCGGTGGGGATGATTAGATTACCTGTGCAAACTGGTTCAAATGTGGTGGAGGTGGATTTTATTGTGGTGGATGCTTTTTCTCCGTATACGGCTATTTTAGGTAGACCCTGGTTGCATGCCTTGGGGGCCGTTTCCTCTACTCTTCATCAGAAGGTGAAGTATCCCTCAGGAGGCCAGGTTTCAGAAATTTTGAGAAATCAAGCCATGGTTAGGCAGTGTTTGATAATGGCCATTCAACATCGGCCAGAGACAAATACTTCGGCAACCGTCGAGGATGACTTATAGCAATCAAAGACTCAGGAAACCCACTTCAACACGTCCGCCGGGAAAACGAAGTGTGAGAATTTGGAGAGGGTGAATGTTGGTGATGATCCAGAAAAATACTTTCAGGTTGGAGCATAGTTACCTTTGTTGGAGAAGGAGCAGTTGGTTGAGATCCTTAGGAGAAATATTGATGTGTTTGCATGGGATGCTTATGAAGCCAGAGGGGTGGATCCAGACTTCATTTGTCATCATTTGAATGTCAATCCTTCTGTTATTCCAAAGAAACTGCCACATCGGCGTCCGTCCAGGGTACACGCCGAGGCTATCAAAGACGAGGTGACCAAGCTCAAGCAGGCAGGGGCTATCAAGGAAGTGTTTTACCCTCAGTGGTTGGCCAATACGGTCGTGGTGAAAAAGAAAAATGGAAAATGGCGCATATGTGTTGATTTCACGGATCTTAATAGAGCTTGTCCAAAAGACCCTTTTCCTATGCCCCGTATAGATCAGTTGGTGGACGCAATAGTAGGCTATCCTCAGATGAGCTTCCTAGATGCCTTTCAGGGCTATCATCAGATCCCATTGGCAATGGATGACTAGGAGAAAACTGTTTTTCTTACTCCTACTGGAAATTACCACTACAAGGTAATGCCCTTTGGCTTGAAGAACGCGGGGTCTACTTACCAGCGGATGATGACGAAGATGTTTGAGCCACAACTGGGCAGGAGCATTGAGGTCTATATCGACGATATGGTTGTGAAGAGCAAGGTAGTGGCCAAACATGTGACAGACCTCACCAACACTTTTGAGATTTTAAGGAAACATAAATTGCAACTGAACGCATCCAAGTGCTCATTCGGGGTAAGCTCAGGGAAGTTTTTGGGCTACATGGTGACTCACCGAGGGATTAAGGTGAACCCTAATCAAATTATGGCCATAAGCAGTTTGCAACCACCTCAGAATTCCAAGGAGATCCAGAGGTTGACTGGGATGATCGCTACTTTGAACAGATTCATATCCCGGTCGGCAGACAGGTACAGACCTTTTTTCCTGTTACTCCACAAGTGGAAAGGATTTAAATGGACAGAGGAGTGCGCCCTGGCATTCCAGCAGCTTAAGGAGTATCTATCTCGGCCACCCATTATGTCTAGTCCTGAGGTGGATGAGGTCCTTTTTTCCTACTTGGCGATAACTACTTACGCGATTAGTTTTGTTCTGATACGAGTAGATAATGGCGTACAACGGCCGGTTTATTATGTGAGCAAGTCGCTTCACGAGGTTGAGGTACGTTATCTGCCATTGGAAAAGGCCATTTTGGCAATGGTGCACGCTACAAGGAAACTCTCCCATTATTTCCAAGCACATACCGTGGTCGTCCTAACTCAATATCCGCTCAAGGTAGTTCTTCGGAGCGCAAACTACACTGGTAGGATTGCCAAGTGGGGCACGATTTTAGGGGCTTTTGATATTAAATACATGCCCCATACCTTTGTGAAGGGCCAGGTTCTCGCCAACCTGGTGGCTGAATTTGCTGAAGGCCCTGAAGAAATAGAGACAAGCCCACGTGGCATGGATGAAAAATCAGTTGGCCTCATCTCCGCGCAACATGCTTTACCCTGGAAAGTGTATGTGGATAGAGCAGCAAATCAGAGGGGGTCAGGAGTGGGGCTATTTCTGATATCCCCTGAACGGGTCGTTATCGAGAAGTCTTTTGTTAGAATGGCTTGAATTGTCAAATAATATGGCTTGAATTGTCAAAATTGGTGGCTTGACAATTAAGCATCAAAACCATCAAGAAGTTGCAAGAAGATTCCATAGCCGAAATTTTTGACTTCATGACATGCATGAATCATCAAGAAACGGCTAGGAAGAATTCAACTTGAACAAGTAATTCATGCATTCTTTGTTCTAGCCGAAATGTATGACTTCTTTGGCATTCATGAATGGTCTAGAAGGCACTTGAGCAAGCAAATACATGGTAGCCGAAATCTAAGTATGCTAGCCACTATTGTTGACTTCCCTAAACAATAGAAGTCTCTAGTGTGCTCTAAAGGTGGAGATTTCGGCTAAAGGTTTGCCTATAAATACAATATGTGTGGAGCAAATGAAAGCATGCAAGGTGAGCTAGGAAGATAGCAAATAACTTCTTCTGTGTGTGTGCACCAGAGATAGGAAGTTAGGATCTTGCAATTTGTCTAAATACAAAAGGGTGTTCTCTATTCATTTGTGAGAGAACCAAGGGTGTATTTGGGGTTTGGGTTTGTGTGAGAGTGCTTACAAGTCATTGTTGTAATCTCCAAAGTTATAGTGAAATTATTCTGTCGCCTCCCGTGGATGTAGGCATATTGCCGAACCACGTAAATCCCTTGTGTCATATTATCTTCTCTCTCTCTTCTTTAACCTTGTGTAAACAGATTGTTTTTCACCCAACGTGTACAACAACTGGTATCAGAGCTCCAGGTTGATTTATTCAATGGAGATCAACGCTTCTATTGCCAAAGTAGACGTAGTTAAGTTCGATGGAACTGGTAACTTCGGGTTATGGCAAAGAAGGGTGAAAGATCTGTTGGTACAACAAGGTTTGGTGAAGGCTTTGTACGGGAAAGCAAAGAAACCAGAGACGATGACGGATGACGAATGGGAAGAACTCGATATGAAGGCGGTTAGTACAATTCGACTATGTCTGGCGGACGAGCTTATGTACGATGTCTTGGATGACGTGTCTACTGCGGCTATATGGTTGAAGTTGGAGAGCCGGTATATGTCCAAATCCCTCACAAATAAACTTAATCTTAAGCGAAAACTATATGAGCTTAAGATGGCAGAGGGTGCGGATTTGGCTCAACACGTCCACACATTCAATAAAATCATCAGTGACTTGTTGCGGATCGATATAAAATTCGATGATGAAAACAAGGCGATGATGCTTCTGTCCTCCCTCCCGGCATCCTATGAACACTTGGTTACAACCCTGCTTTGGGGGAAAGAGACTCTTGAATTTGAAGAGATCTCAGGAGCCCTGTTGGATTACTACCAACGGAAGCAGAATTTGGGAGAAAGTTCTGGTGAAGGGCTTATGGTAAAGGGTAATCAAGATCGTGGAAGGAAGAAAGACAGAGATCACAGTTCTGCTAGGGGACATAGCAGATCCAAATCCAAAGGCAAGACGGTGAAATGCTATAAATGCCAAAAGAAGGGGCATTTTAAGCGAGATTGTCCAGAGTGGAAAAGAGGCAAGGACAAAGACAAGGAAGGGTCATCCAGATCTGCAAACATCGTGGCAGCAGATTCAGATTCAGATGGAGATATGCTTTCTGTTTCATCCAGTACCAACAGACTGATCGATTCTTGGGTTCTGGATTCAGCATGTTCTTTCCACGTGACTCCTCACAGAGATTGGTTCGACACTTACAAGTCAGTTAATTGTGGTTCTGTTCTAATGGGCAACGATGCTACTTGCAAAGTTGTTGGAACAGGAACAATTAAGATAAAGATGTTCGATAATGTGGTGAGGACATTAGGAGAGGTACGACATGTTCCAGAGTTGAAAAAGAATCTAATTTCATTGGGAACCCTAGACTCTAATGGCTATTGCTATAAGTCTGAGAATGGGTTAATGAAGGTGTCAAAGGGCGCTATGGTTGTGATGAAGGGACAAAAAGTAGAAGGTAATATCTATAAGCTACTCGGCAATACCATTGTAGGTGGAGCTGCTGCAGTGACTGAATCTGAGGAGGATGATACACTCTTGTGGCATATGCGGCTAGGGCATATGAGTGAGCGTGGTATGAGGGAATTGCAGAAGAGAAATCTGTTGGCTGGAGTTAAGTCATGTAAGTTAGATTTCTGCAAATACTGTGTCATGGGAAAGCAGTGTAGGATGCGATTCAAAACAGCCACGCACAAGACATAGGGTATATTGGATTATGTACACTCTGATATTTGGGGGCCGGTGCAAGTGGTCTCTAAAGGTGGAGCTCGGTATTTTATGAGTTTCATTGATGATTATTCCAGAAAGGTTTGGGTTTACTTCTTGAAGAACAAGTCTGAGGCATTTGCAAAGTTCAAGAAGTGGAAAGCCGAAGTGGAAAACCAGACTGGAAGGAAGATCAAGTGCCTAAGATCTGATAATGGCACTGAGTACAAGGATGGGGAGTTCTTGAAGTTCTGTGAAGAGCATGGTATCAAAAGGCACTTTACAGTACGAAGAACACCTCAACAGAATGGAATGGCTGAGAGACTTAACCGGACGATTGGTGAGATAGCTAGATGCATAAGACTGAATGCTGGGCTTCCTAAAGTCTTCTGGGCTGAAGCAGTGAACATGGCTTGTTACATTCTTAACCGGTCACCTAGAGCTGCACTTGATGGGAAAGTTGCTGAAGAGGTATGGACAGGGAAAGAAGTTGATTACTCGTTGATGAGGATATTCGGGTGTCCAGCCTATGTTCATATTCCTATCGAAGAACGGTCAAAGCTTGATTCAAAATCCAAGAAGTGTATTTTTCTCGGGTTCGAGAAAGGAGTAAAAGGGTATAAGCTTTGGGATCCAGTAGCTCAAAAGGTGGTGATTAGCAGGGATGTGGTGTTTGATGAGAAGTCCATGATAAAAGATTTCAGAAAGGAAGAAGAGTCTCAAGAAAAGGGAAGCAGTAGTGGCAGCAATAAATCAATGGTGCAGGTGGAGCTAGATGAAGTGGAGTCTCAGTCAGAGAAGGAACCTCACAACAGTGATCAAGAAGATCACAACATGATATCAAAACGGCCTAGACGCAACATAAGACCACCGGTCAGGTATGGTTTCGAGGATCTTGCTTCTTATTGCTTAGTAATCAGTAGCGGGGATCCTTCCACTTTTCAGGAAGCAATTGATAGCTCTGAAAGGGACAAGTGGATGGAAGCTATGGTGGAGGAGATGGAGTCCTTGAATAAGAACAAGACTTGGGAGTTGTCAGAACTTCCAAAGGGAAAGAAACCAATAGGTTGCAAGTGGGTGTTCAGAAAGAAGGAAGCAGTATCAGAAAAGGAAGGAGAACGGTTCAAAGCAAGATTGGTAGCAAAGGGATATTCACAAAGGCATGGGATTGACTACGATGAGGTTTTCTCACCTGTGGTCAGGCATACTTCTATCAGGGTGGTGCTGGCCTTGGTAGCACATCAGGATCTGGAATTAGAACAACTGGATGTGAAGACGGCATTTCTTCATGGGAATTTGGAGGAGGAAATCTTCATGGAACAACCAGAGGGGTTCAAGAAACCTGGTATGGAGAATCTTGTCTGCAGATTGCATAAGTCACTCTATGGGCTTAAACAATCTCCCAGACAATGGTACAAGAGGTTTGATTCCTATATGATCCAGATTGGTTATACCCGTTGTGAGTATGATTGTTGCGTATATGTTAAGATGCTTGATGATGGTTCTCATATTTTCTTGTTACTGTATGTTGATGACATGTTAATTGCTGCAAAGAGCATGTGTGAGGTTGACAGGTTAAAAGCTTTGTTGCGCAAAGAGTTTGACATGAAAGACTTGGGTACTGCTAAGAAAATTTTGGGTATGGAGATTTGCAGGGATAGAGATTCAAGAAAGCTGTGGATATCTCAAAAGAACTATATCAGAAAAGTTCTTGAAAAATTCAACATGCAAGACGCTAATCCTGTAAGCACCCCATTGGCGAATCACTTCAAATTATCTGGTAGTCAGTGCCCGAAGAATGAAAAAGAAATTGAAGACATGTCAAAGGTTCCATATGCAAGTGCAGTTGGGTGTTTAATGTACGCGATGGTTTGCACCAGGCCAGATTTGGCTCACGCAGTAAGTACTGTCAGTAAGTATATGGCAAACCCAGGTAGAGAGCACTGGAATGCAGTAAAGTGGATATTCAGATACCTGAATGGAACTGCAGGATATGGGATCCAGTTTGCAAGGCAACAAGGGGATAACTCAGTGGTAGGATATGTGGATTCAGACTATGCAGGCAATATAGATGACAGAAGGTCTACAACAGGTTATGTGTTCACATTGTCAGGAGGGCCTGTTTGTTGGAGATCCACACTACAATCCGTAGTAGCCGTGTCTACTACAGAAGCTGAGTACATGGCGGTAGTTGAAGCTGCAAAGGAAGCACTGTGGTTGAAAGGGCTAGTCAAAGAGCTTGGTTTGAACCAAAGAGGAGTTCAGTTGCATTGTGACAGTCAAAGTGCCATTTACTTGGCAAAGCATCAGGTTTATCATGCTAGGACAAAGCATATTGATGTGAGATTCCATAAGATAAGGGAGTTGACTGCTACAGGAGAAATTATTCTTGAGAAGATTGACACTTCAGAAAATGCAGCTGATATGTTGACGAAGCCGGTACCTACAAGCAAGTTCAAGCATTGCTTGGACTTGATCAGTGTTTGTAGCTTGTGATAGCCCGAAAGGGCTAAGGTGGAGGCGACTGAAGAGTTTGCTTTGTGGAGCTTGATACAATTCAAGCCAAGGTGGAGATTTGTTAGAATGGCTTGAATTGTCAAATAATATGGCTTGAATTGTCAAAATTGGTGGCTTGACAATTAAGCATCAAAACCATCAAGAAGTTGCAAGAAGTTGCAAGAAGATTCCATAGCCGAAATTTTTGACTTCATGACATGCATGAATCATCAAGAAACGGCTAGGAAGAATTCAACTTGAACAAGTAATTCATGCATTCTTTGTTCTAGCCGAAATGTATGACTTCTTTGGCATTCATGAATGGTCTAGAAGGCACTTGAGCAAGCAAATACATGGTAGCCGAAATCTAAGTATGCTAGCCACTATTGTTGACTTCCCTAAACAATAGAAGTCTCTAGTGTGCTCTAAAGGTGGAGATTTCGGCTAAAGGTTTGCCTATAAATACAATATGTGTGGAGCAAATGAAAGAATGCAAGGGTGAGCTAGGAAGATAGCAAATAACTTCTTCTGTGTGTGTGCACCAGAGATAGGAAGTTAGGATCTTGCAATTTGTCTAAATACAAAAGGGTGTTCTCTATTCATTTGTGAGAGAACCAAGGGTGTATTTGGGGTTTGGGTTTGTGTGAGAGTGCTTACAAGTCATTGTTGTAATCTCCAAAGTTATAGTGAAATTATTCTGTCGCCTCCCGTGGATGTAGGCATATTGCCGAACCACGTAAATCCCTTGTGTCATATTATCTTCTCTCTCTCTTCTTTAACCTTGTGTAAACAGATTGTTTTTCACCCAACGCGCACAACATCTTTAAGGTTGGGGTTCTCAGCCACTAATAATGAGGCAGAGTATGAAGCTTTGTTAATGGGAATGGCGACGGTTAAGAAACTGGGTGGAAAAACACTGAAGATGTTTTCGGATTCTCGACTGGTCGTGGGCCAGGTTAGAAGGGAATTGAAAGCTCGGGACACCAGGATGCAGGAGTACTTAGGCTAGATTAGGCGTTTGCAAGTAAATTTTGAATCTTTTGAAATGACCCATGTCCTTAGGAGCGAAAATGCCCACGCAGATTCTTTGGCTACCCTTGCTACCTCCTCAGCGCAAAGCTTACCTCGAATGATAATGGTTGAAGACTTAGATACACCCACCCCAATAATGGGGAACTCGCCTCAGGTTAATCAAATCAGGTCGGCGCTTAGTTGGATGGATCCTATAATGTTATTCCTTGAGAAAGATATACTGCCTGAGGACAAGTCAGAGGCAGAGAAGATACGAAGAAAAACTCCTCGGTTTTGGTTGTCCGAGAACAAGAAATTGTTCAAACGTTCTTATTCTGGGCCATATCTGCTTTGTGTACATCCCGAAGCATCAGAGACACTTCTAGAAGACCTGCATGAAGGGATCTGTGCTAGTCACACTTGAGGATGATCTTTATCTCACCGGGTAATTACTCAGGGGTATTGGTGGCCAGGCATGCAAAAAGAAGCGCAGGAGTATGTTAAGAAATGTGATCAATGCCAGAAGTTCGCACCAAACATCCATCAGCCGGGGGGAGTTCTTCGGAGCGCAGACTGCACTGGTAGGATTGCCAAGTGGGACACGATTTTAGGGGCTTTTGATATTAAATACATGCCCCGTACCTCTGTGAAGGGCCAGGTTCTTGCCGACCTGGTGGCTGAATTTGCTGAAGGCCCTGAAGAAATAGAGACAAGCCCGCGTGGCATGGATGAAAAATCAGTTGGCCTCATCTCTGCGCAACATGCTTTACCCTGGAAAGTGTATGTGGATAGAGCAGCAAATCAAAGGGGGTCAGGAGTGGGGCTAGTTCTGATATCCCCTGAACAGGTCGTTATCGAAAAGTCTTTAAGGTTGGGGTTCTCAGCCACTAATAATGAGGCAGAGTATGAAGCTTTGTTAATGGGGATGGCGACGGTTACGAAACTGGGTGGAAAAACACTGGAGATGTTTTCGAATTCTTGGCTGGTCGTGGGCCAGGTTAGAGGGGAACTGGAAGCTCGGGACACCAGGATGCAGGAGTACTTAGGTTAGGTTAAGCGTCTGCAAGTAAATTTTGAATCTTTTGAAATGACCCATGTCCCTAGGAGCGAAAATGCCCACGCAGATTTTTTGGCTACCCTTACTACCTCCTCAGCGCAAAGCTTACCTCGGATGATAATGGTTGAAGACTTAGACACACCCACCCCAATAACGGGGAACTCGCCTCAGGTTAATCAAATCAGGTGGGCACTTAGTTGGATGGATCCTATAATGTTATTCCTTGAGAAAGATATACTGTCCGAGGACAAGTCAAAGGCAGAGAAAATACGGAGAAAAGCTCCTCGGTTTTGGCTGTCCGAGGACAAGAAATTGTACAAACGCTTTTATTCCAGGCCATATCTAATCTGTGTACATCCCGAAGCATCAGAGGCAATTCTGGAAGAGTTGTCGAAGGGATCTGTGGTAGTCACACTAGAGGAAGATCCTTATCTCACCGGGCAATTACCCAGGGGTATTAGTGGCCAGGCATGCAAAAAGAAGCGCAGGAGTATGTTAAGAAATGTGATCAGTGCCAGAGGTTCGCACCAAACATCCATCAGCCGGGGGGAGTCCTCAATCCTCTTTCTAGCCCTTGGCCTTTTGCTCAGTGGGGTTTAGACATTGTTGGCCCTTTTCCAAAGGCAGTAGGGAGTAAAAAATATTTACTGGTTGGCACGGACTATTTTACGAAGTGGGTGGAAGCTGAGCCTCTGGCCAACATCAGGGACGTGGATGCCAAGAGGTTTGTTTGGAAAAATATTGTTACTCGGTTCGGAGTTCCCCAAGCTCTCATCTCGGATAATGGTTTTCAGTTCGACAGCAAGGCTTTCAGAAAGTATTGTTCTGATTTGGGAATAAAGAATAGATACTCTACTCCCGCTTATCCGCAAGGAAATGGACAGGCCGAGGCTGTCAACAAAGTTATAGTAGGCGGGCTTAAGAAAAGGTTGGATGACGCAAAAGGAAGATGGGTGGAGGAGTTGCCGCATGTCCTATGGACGTATCGAACTACACCTCGGCGGTCAACAAGAGAAACCCCATTCTCAATGACGTATGGGGCTGAGGCTGTGATTCCTCTCGAAACAGGTTTTCCAACGCTAAGGACCAACTCATTCACCTTGGAGGGAAATGATGAACTATTGAAGAAGAATCTGAACTTGATAGACGAACGACGAGAAAATGCGATGGTTCAATTGGCCTACCATCAGCAAAAGCTAAAGCAGGGTTATGATGCGAATGTCAGGGTGAGACCGTTAGCTCCAGGAGATTTGGTGTTGAGAAAAGTCTTGGGAACTACCAAAAATCCAAACTGGGGAAAGTTGGGGCCTAATTGGGAAGGGTCATATCGTATCACATCTGTAGCAGGGATAGGTGCTGATTACTTAGAAGATTTAGATGAAAAAACTGTACTCCATCCTTGGAATATAAGCAACCTAAAAAGGTATTATTATTGACAAGTTCTGTTTTACTTCCTTTTATAATTTATCTTATTTCTGCAATGTGTGCTTTGAAATCCATTGAAGTATTAAACAGAAACTAAGTCATGTCAGGTCCTCGGACCACAACTTAGTGGAAATTAATACACTATGAAATCTATTGAAGTATTAAACAAAAACTAAGTCATGTCATGTCCTCGAACCACAATTTAGTGGAAATTAATACACTATGAAATCTATTGAAGTATTAAACAAAAATTAAGTCATGTCAGGTCCTCGGACCACAACTTAGTAGAAATTAATACACTAAAATCCATTGAAGTATTAAACAGAAACTAAGTTATGTCAGGTCCTTGGACCGCAACCTAGTGGAAATTAATACCCCGTGATCTCGATTGAAGTAGGGTACAGAGATTAAGATGTGGCAAATTATTTATACACCAAATTTAGTTGGGATCGATGCTTCTCAGGTGGAGTCCATGCAAATAAACTTGTATATCAAAGCAAACTCCATGAGCATCACTTAAAGCATCTAAAGATGTTCAATACCTCCCTGGGTTAAACATTTCAAATACCGCTTTAAATACTGACAATTCCTAGTACATTTAAAGCAAGCCCTTGTAGAGCTGTGAAGCTCATAGTTATAGTTTGCTTTAGTTCACAATCAGTGTATATAAATTTAAGTCCTACCTTGTATCATGAAATATTATCCTTCTACGGCGTGGGAACAGGCAGAAATAAAGACCTTTCGTGCAGAAAATTGTGCAAGTGATAAGCAAAACAACAATATCTCGTGCAAATTTAGAAAGAGAAATATACGCTACAATTAGAAATGTCCTCGAAGAGTTAAAAAAAAAAAGAAAAAAAGAAAAAAAAGGAAAACAAAGAGAATTTAACTATATCAACTATTTGCTTAATTTGATCTGGAGCTTGGGCTGAGGGGCTTTGTCAGTGGCTTCGGAAGGAACATCCTTCTCCTTTGCCTTTGGATTTTCTCCAACAGGTAAGGTGGTTGAGGCTAAGGCTTGTTCAAAGCTTTGAGAAGCTGCTCCATCCTTAGGCCTTTCTGCTCCCTTATCCGAGGGCATGTCCTTCACACCTTCGAGCACTTCAGATTGCTCCTGCTGATTAAGAGGGGGAGGAACTTGAATTTGAGCTTCCGTGGTTGATTCAACAGCTGCAGAGGGTGCCTCTTCTTGTTGAGCGGAGGGGCCTGGGGCTCGAATGGCTGGGGGGAAATAAATGTTTTCAGGCCTTCTCAGTTCGGATAAGGTCTCGACCCCAGCTCAGTTGAGAGCTTCTCCCCAGGTCAAAGCACAGTATACTCGACACACCACGGGCACCTCGGCCTGGAATTTCTCCTCGGTTTCAGCAACGCCAACATCATAGCCACGTTGCTCGGCTGCATCTCTTTCCTTCTCAACCTCGGCTTTTGCCTTCTCAACCTCGGCCTGAGCATTTTCAGCTTGATCTCTAAGTCTGTGGGCTTCCTCTAATTGTTTCTGCAGAGATGATATCTGCTCCTTGGAGGTTGCCAATTGGGCGTTAGCGTCGCGCAAGAGTTTTCTCTAGTCTTCGGCTTGCTTTTGAGTGCTATTCAAAGCTGACTTAGCACTCTTCCGAGCGTGTTCCTCATCGGCCAGCTTTTTCTTCAGCTGCACGTTGGTTTGTTCAGCAGTAGTAAGTGTGTGCACAGCTGTGGCCCGTTTCTTCCTCTCATCATCAATTTGCTGGTAGCAAGAATTGGTTATCTCCTCCAACTTAAAAGTGGCTTGGACGGCCTAGGAGAAAAAGAGTCAGAAGGGCAATACGTGGAGTTGTGTGTAGAAGAAAAGTAATAATAATAATAATAATAAGGAATTAAGGACATCCTACCATGACCAAGTATCTTTTTGTATTCTGGAAAACCTCGTTCCTCTTTATTCTCCTTAGTTCGGCCATATCCTTGGGGAGGAGTAGAGTTTCTTCTAAAACTGAGGCGACTTGGCACCCTATCCCGCCGTTGAAGTCCCTAATTGAAGCATCTTCCCTCAGAGGCTCACCACCAAGCATAGGTGCGGGGAGCCAAGCCTCAAGTTCCGAGGACTGAGTGGTTGCCCTTTCCACCACATGTTGAGACCCATGGGTAACCTTTTGCTGCTTTGCAGCTCGTTGGACCTCATCTTCATGAGGCAGGCGAGGTCTTCCAGGCTCTATCACCTCCTTGTCTTTAGGCTCTCTTCTTCTCTTTGGGTCATTAGGTTCGGTCCCATGTGGTTGGGGTGGCTGAGGAGGAGGATGAGGGGGGAGGTTGGGTTAAACTGACTTCCCCAGCGCCCCCTTTCCAGGCTGGCTTTCGATCACGTCCATTAAGCTCCTCTGGCTCTTCCTTTGGATGCCCATTTCTTCAGAAGTCACCTCGGGAGATTGAGGTTGGTTGAAAACTTCAAACTCGTCTACAGAATCCAACAGTTCTACAACTCCCTCTGAGGTTTCTTCTTCTTCTTCTTCTTCTCCTTCTTCCTCTTCTTCCTTCACTTCCCGAGGAATGGAGCGTGATGATGAAGCTCTTGCGGAGGAAATGGCCTCAGATAACGACTTAGTGAAAGGAACGTCTTCAAGAATCAAAACACCTTCAAGAACAATAAATCCCTCAAAGGCTACACTGATATGGTGAAGCCGAGGATCTTTGGCCCTTATCACGCACTTGGGAGCTTGAAACGCCTTGGAAATTGGCTTGTATCAAAGGATTATATGGGCTGCCCTCAGTTGACCGTCCAATGGGTTTACATACACCTCAGACCGCAAGATCCTATCTAAACTTTCCCTATTAACCAATCTGAACTGAGGTTTGGTAGCACGCCTGTCTGCAAAATCATTACGACAGAAGAAAACTTGTCAGAAATAGAGGTGACTCAAACTAAAGAACACAAGCCAAATTATAGGGGCTTATAGCCCAAAAATCCCACCTGGTTGTCCCTTTTTAGTCGGACAGGGTAAACCATCATGCCATTCCCCAGAAAAAATAAGAAAATTGTCTTTTAGTCACTTATTCGATGTGGGAAGACACTAAATCAACCTTACTTCAGGGAACCTAGATTTCAGATAGTACTGACCCTTCAAATGATTGAGATTATGCACCCAGTTCACATCATGATGGGTCAGACCTAGGTTCAACTTTGCATTCAGGACTTCTATACTCCCTAGCACCCTGAACATGTTTAAGGCGCATTGTGTGGGAGACAATCTAAAGAACCTAAGATAACTTCTAGTAAGGCTACCCATAGGGATAATCATCCCTCCCTCTATAAAGGCGATTATAGAGATGACCACTTCTCCTATTTTCCTATCGTTTAACCACGTTTCTGTGGAGGCATATCTCATACCCACTGTTAGGGGAATCCTATACTTAACTCTAAACGTCTCTATATCCTCCTCGGACTCGACTAGATGCTTGAACCTACCCATTTCCTAAAAGTTGCGAAGAAAAACTAGCGAAGAAGATTGAAGGCTAAGGAGGGTGAAGGAAACTTACAGGTTTGGAAAATGAGCTCCTCGGACAGACTTTCAGTATTTATGAGGTCGTGGAATGATGAAAGAGAGAGAGGCAGGTGCAATGAATATGCGCTGAGACTGTGCGATTTGTGTAACTGAAAAGAGAGTTGATTTGAAAAGCTCTTTATAGTGGTGCAGAAATTGTAAGCGGGAAAAATCCCGCTCATAAATATTGAGAGCCTTCCACCGTCGGATTCCCATCTTGCCGTTGAACGTGGGGGACAGAGAAGCCGCCATCATTTAATGATGGCGTGTTTCTGGCGTCGAAGCATCAGGAGCGTGCCTTGGGCAGATAGAAAGACACCCTGAAGGTTAAAAAAGTTCACAAAAGAAATGAGGGAAGGATATCAAAATCTCCTTTTTTCCGAGATGACAAAAACGAGATTTTGAGGGGCTATTGTGGGGCCAGTTATCTAAAAGGATACAGGAACCATAGGATATGGGCTTGGGGCCCAACGGCCCGATCCGAGGACATTCACTTGTCCGAGGATGATCAAAGAAATGTATCATGGGACCAGTCTAAGAAAGAGGGACGGAGGTCATAAGCAGTGGCCCAAATCGTATATGAGGATAAGACTCATCTCGGATACCATGGTCCGAGGTAGATATAACTATTCGATTATTCAGGGCACCCCACAAAGTTACATTAGAACTGAATGGTGAACGTGGAACAAGGGAAGAACCGGGAGACATAACAAATATCTTCTGGAGCTGCCACCTCCACATTAAATGCTTCCCAACTAACTCACTGGCTGCATTAATGTGGAGGTGATACCTGAACAGTAATCAAGCAGCCTTATGGCCACTAAGTGAAGGTCCCGGGAGGTGCTGGATGGGATAGGAAGGAGTCATAAGAATGAAGCCTACACGTGTACGGTGAAAATGGAGTGAGGAACGGAGTATATAAGAAGAAAGTAGGTGACATTAGAAAGGACTTTTGGAAAAAGAAAAAGGGGAGAGAAAGGGAGAAGGAGGAGGAGACTTAGAAAGAGACCCCCTGAAACCTAGCCGAGGAGAGTTCTTATCAGACAGTTAGCTTGAAGTGTCTTTGCCTACACTGTAACCGTGACCTTTTCTACCACGTAGAACTAGTTCTTGCACCCACGCTCTAAAAATTTATTGTTTGGGCTTGTTGGGCTAGAAACCCATCATTTTTCTGGGTCCAATCCAATTTGCGTCCCTACAGGCCCCTTTTGAAATACTTTGGACTTGGTTGGTATTAACAAAAATTTCAAGATATATTAGTGGAATTTACCCATTTATTTTTGTTGTCTTCTTTCAGTTTTCAACGTAGTAGGTAGAGTGAATTTGACTTTAGGGTGTGTTTATTTGGAGGTGAAATAAGATAGATGGAAAACTTTGGATAGAAAATAAGAAGGAAAATTTTTGTGCGTTTGGTTGGGTGGAGAGAAAGGAGAATAAATGGTGGTGCTCAGATGTTTTCTCCTCGGGCTCACTAAAAAGTTTTCTTCCCAAAATAGAGAGAAAACTGAAGGGAGAAAATAAAACTGCTTAATGGACAAAAATGCCCATGTCTAATTCATTTTTTTTTCCTTTATTTATTTATTTTTTTGGCTGGGCACGTTGCCTCTTCCCCCCCCCCCCCCCTTTTTTTTATTTTTTATTTTTTATTTCCTGGGCTGTGGCATGTTGCTTTTTTTTTTTTTATCTAGGTTGTGGGTGTAATATAGTTGTTTTGTTTTGTTTAAATAGACATGTTTTTTTTTTTTTTTTATAATAAATTGGGTGATTGCTGCCTTTTTTTTTTTTTGGTCACTTTTTTTTGTTATTAATTGACCATTATTTTTTAATAAGTAACTTTATACAAACCCACTTTTTTTCCATCCCTCCACTTTTCCACTCTCAACCTAACAAAAATGAGAGAAATTAAAATCTTTTCTATCCTCCCGCTTTTTTATCCTCTTACTATTTTCTATCATTTCACTTTTCCACCCCTTCAACTAAATGGACCTTAGACACGCAGTAGCAAGCACATGGCAAATTCACTTTTCTGATAACAGGAAATTGGCATGAAAACAGAAAGGAATGGGTCTAGCGTATAAATCATCTAGATTGTAGCTTTTTGGTTCAGACTGTGATCTATCATCATTGAATGGATCACTAGCTAGCTTTATAGTCCATGTCCTAATTTATGAGTATAGACCATGTGCATTCTTTGATTTCTTTCTATAACAATATGTTACCTGAATATAAAACCTACGATCTTGTTATGTTGAGTTCATGTGATATCTAGGAATGACAAGTGCGGCAGCGGGAAAATACAGAGGAGCTGCATAGAAGAGTCGTCAACGAGAAGGAGGAAGAAGAGCTGCTAGAGATTGGAGAAATGATGAAGGTAATTAGAATGTACAGTATCAAAGCCATTAGCTCATAAATTGCTTAATCTGTCAAGAGATTGAGGCTTTAAAATAAAGAGAATGTGTTCATTTCTAAAGAGTGTTTTCTGTATATACAGATTGATAGAAATCCTCCTGAAAAGTAAAAGCCCTTTCCTTATTCTTTTTGGGCTGCTTTTCTTTTCATTACTTAGGGAATATTTATGTCTTATATCTAATGAGATCACGTTTCGTTGCTGTCCATCGTCGTACATCCTTTGTAGCATGTAGCATGTTCCATAAGTGGTAATCTGAGTCAAACTGTTCTTGTAGGATAATTGTAACTATTGATTAATACATGCCATGTGGAAAGTTCATCAACCACTAAGAAACCGCCACATGTAAAATAATAATAATAACGACAAAAGTTTTGACTTTTGTCAATGGTATGAACCACATAATGACAAGTAGGCAATTAATGGTGGATTAAATTAAGTTTCATTCATCCATGATGGTTGTCCATAACCAAGCTACGTCCAAACTAGTTCACAAGAAATGAAGCCCAACAAAAGCACCACGGATATGAATAGGATCCGTCCATGAATATCATGATTGTCTAAAGCAGCCTAGTCGTCCATGTCATATAGGGGCATGGATGACCAAATAACACTTAACAATTTCGGAGAATTTTTCTACAAACAACAAGTAATCAGACTACAATCTATCATTCAAGAACATGAGGAGGATTCTTCAAAATCCGCTTCATTTTCTCCACTAATTACACACATCTCTTATGATGGCAATGGATCTGAACAAGTATACCCACTAAAAACTCTTTATAAAAAGGATCTGACCCCATTAGCCCAAGGTTGTTTTATTATTCATTGATTCACCATCCTTACGTTCGAGAGAGAAAATTTATTTAACTATTGGAAGGTCCTTGACTGGTTCACTCCAATCATCCTTAATAGTCTTTTCTTCTCTTCAGGTTATCAAACCGCCATTGGAGTCCGGAGCATTCAATATACTGATCCTCATGCAACATTATTTGTAATAATGGATACCATAATTTGTAGCAAAATTTAGATTGAAAAAATATATGGCTTCAAAGAAAAGGAAATGCAAAAATGCATCAAAAATATATATATTTTACAGATTTGGAAGAAAAAAAATCTGATATATAAAACACATCAAAAAATTAGAAAATATATTTAAAGTAAGTATATAAAATAAAATAAAAAGTATGTTTTTATGCGAAAAAAAAAAAAAAAAAAAGCACAGTGAAAAAAGAAGAAGATATTTTGGCCACCTAATTGGTAAATCCCACAGTTCAAAGTCATCGTTGAACCATTTCTCTCTCTAACAATTGACCAAATACTAGATTTTCTCCCCACCAAACATCGAAATTTTTATCACTACCCCGATCCTTGCTATAAGTGGTACGAATTATCTCTCCTAATTCTCAGCCGATGTTTTCTTCTTCTTCTTCTTCTTCATCATCTTTGTCATGGTCGACTCCAACTCCGACTCCGACGACGACATCGACGTCGATGACCGAGACGGTGAATGCGTCCCACCTGTTCAACATCTCTGGGTACTCGCTCTCGAAAGGTATGGGGATCGGAAACTACTTGGCGTCCGATACTTTCACAGCCGGCGGATACTCTTGGGCAATCTATTTTTACCCGGACGGCGAGAATGTGCAGGACAATGCTACGTATGTTTCGCTGTTTATAGTTTTGGTGAGCGAAGGCAGTGATGTGAGAGCGCTTTTTGGACTGAAGCTTTTGGATCAGAGTGGGAAAGAGAGGCATAAGGTTTATACCCAGTTCAGGAGGCCGCCGGATAGTGGGCCTTACACGATCAGAAATCGCGGTAGCATGTGGTAATCGATTATTCTTTTTAAATTTGGGTCTTTTTTTTTTTTTTTTTGATGATCTTGATTATAATTGTTATGATTATGATAGTGTTTGTTATGTTTATGTAGTGGGTTATTTATTTATTTTTGCTTAGTGTGTTAATGTTAATTATCATGATTGTTGTTTCTTTGCTAAGTTCATTCTTAGTTGTTGATGATATAAATCCTGTTGGGCACTTGTTAATGAGTGTTACCAAGAACATGACCCAATAAACATTACAATTTTTTGAAATGGGTCATGTTAATGGGAAAATTGAAAAAGCTGTGGAAAAATTAACTATTTTTTTTCTTCTTTTCTCATCAAAACTTTCTTAAAATGGTTCACTAACTTTTCCCTTAATTAAATTCAAACATATGATTATTTTGAATTATATGGTCATGGGAAAAGAATCAAAAGATAGAATTGTCTGTGCTTTAGCGGACAATGCTATTCAATTGGGAACCTAATGTATTGTATAATTGCACCTAAGGTACTGTATATAAGTTCTCTCTAAAAGGGTTCTTTGTTGGATGATGTTTGTTTGAAAATAGTACCCCCATGCAGCCATGCTTGCATTTGTTACTTCATTTTGAATGATTTAATGACTCATGAAAAATTATCATGTTTATTTTTTTAAATTAAACGGATACCATTTACAAAGTTTCATTTAGTATAAGACACAGGGAGTAATTGCTTATATGATGCTAGCCCTGTACAAAACACAATTACACACAATGTTACCGTTTTTATTGTTATAGTTAATAATAATTTGATTCAGTATAAGAGCAATTGCATGCATTGTGGACAGAAACCAATGGCAAGATTAGGAATTTTGGAAGTAATAGTAAGTGGCACTTCTTTTTTTTTTTTCTTTTTTTTTTTGTTGTTGTTGTGGAACTGGAAGTTTTAAAAGAGGTTGATATGTACAAGTGGGTGGTGGTATGCTTGTTGAATTTGATAGGTAATGGTTTTCTGTGCTTGAATTTTAGAGCTGAGCTAGTATTACTTTAATCAATAAAGCCTTTATTTCATATAATGTTAGCTTGCTGGATGAGTAACTTTCTCGACTAGTAGGGGTCTGCTACATGAACTCTTTTCTGCCTCCTAGCTATATGACATAAGAAAGCCAAATAATGTATAAAATATATTTTTTGATAGGTACAAATGATGTAGAAAATATGAGGCAACAAGCATCTATTGTTACTCATAAATTTCTAGAGAGCTTGGCAACAAACAATGTTACAACAAACATATCCATGAGATTAAATTGAGATCAGTAGAATTATCTTATTATTCCATATGGCATTAGAATTAGATAGAACCAGACAGATGGTGTTTTTCTAATTCATGAACTCTTTTTGAGTACTTGTAAGGTGTTTTGAACTCTCTTATATGTAATTCTTTGGCTAGATATATAATTTCATTGATGAATACCTTGAAAATGTAGTGGCATTAATGTTTATTTATTGTGTATGGTTTCATTTTGAGCTATTGAAGAGATTAATAGAAGCAAGATGTAATATTTGGCTCATCTAATTAGTTCGCCGTACATTGTGTTGTGATAACAAAAACTTGTTGATTAGGCGTGATACCTGCCATGGACTTTTCAGGTGACAACTATGTTTGATTCAATGACCACTATATGCATCTTGTGGGCGTAATGTTTTTATGCTATCCTGTTATACTTATGACCTACATGCAATGATTTTCAGTTGTATACCTTTGCTCCATTTCTCATTTAATGTAATCAAGTGGCAAATGTGGTATAATAGTTTTGTTTGTTGGATGTTGTAGGGGTTACAGGCGATTTTTCAAAAGAACTGATCTGGAGACATCTGACTACCTCAAAGATGATTGTCTCAAGGTTCACTGTAGTGTAGGTGTTGTGAGATCATACACCAAGGGTCCTAAGATCTACTCTATTGCAGTACCACCTTCTAATGTTGGTCAGAATTTGGAGCAGCTATTTGAAACTGGAAAGGCAACAGATGTGAATTTTGAAGTTGATGGGGAAACTTTTGCTGCTCATTCTGAAGGGCATAGTTCTGGTCCCTCACAGCGGGATAATGAAGGAGGTTCTAGGAGTCGTGGTAGTAGGTCATCTTGGCGGGATAATGGAGGAGGTTCTGGGAGTCGTGGTACCAGGTTGTCTCATCAAAGGACCTCGACGTTGTCTCGTCGGAGAACCCAAGGTCCTTCGACTCCTTCCAATGAGGATGAAAACAATCAGCTCGGCCAATTCCTTGCAGAACAAAGAAAATTGCTTTTCGGTGTATTTTTCTTTTTTTCTTTTTTTGTCTTTTTGTTTTTTTGTATTTTGGTAAGTGACGTAGGGGTGTAAAAAACTGCTCTGATGCTGCATCACACCGGCGGCCAAAGATTCTTGAGGCCCACTTTTATTTATTTATTTTTTGTTGCTAAAACCAACTTCTATTAAACAGAAGAAACAAACAAACAGTCTTTCCTCCAAGCATCGCAAACTTCAGCTGGGAGGAAGGAGTTCCTATAGCATAGTACACTGTTAATATCACATGTACACTTTGCAAGATAATGTGCCACAAAATTAAGCTCTCTCTTAACCCAGGAGAAAGAGTAACTACAAAAACATTTCATTTAAAAAAAAAAAAAAGAGTAACTACAAAAAGATATATTCACTTGTACACACGTACACTTTGAATGAGTAACTACAAAATGAGTGGTTGCTTAAAGATACTTAAAGCAACCGCTCATTCAACTCATCTTTGTACTGAGCTTTCTGTTGGGGAGATAAATACATTAGGGAGCTTCCTTGAGTAATTAATATAACATATAGAAACACACTTTTACCCAAAAGGCCTAAGCCCTAAAAAAAGGCCTAAGCCCTATGGGTATGTGCTCAATTATGTTATATTAACTACTCATTCTTCTCATCTTTATTCAATGTGGGACTTCACTCACACGTGTAACCCAACAATCTCCCCCTCACGTGTGAGTCTCTGCCACTCTGTGGGCTTCAAGACTTCTCTGTGGGCCATGAATAAGTCCTACTTGCTCCCCCTTGCCTAATGGACTTTTCACTTCATCAGCGCGTCATCCATGGGTCTCTCGTACGTCATCCATGGGAACCACGTGTCAACCCTGCACGCACATCCATGGGAACCCCGCACGTTCATGTCCATGGGAACCTCGCACCATACCATTATTTAGCACCACGTGAGTCTCTGCCTCTCTGTGAGCTTTGAACAAGTCCTACTCACTCCCCCTTGACTAATGGGCTTTTCACTTCATCAATGCGTCATCCATGAGTCTCTCGTACGCCATCCATGGGAACCACGTGTCAACCCTGCACGCACATCCATGGGAACCCCGCACGTCCATGTCCATGGGAACCTCGCATCACACCATTATTTAGCACCATTAGCAATATTCATTTGTTGGGCTTTTTTCTTTTTTCTTCTCCAGGATTTTTGTGTGTGGGCCGTCTAGGCTTTCTCTGTCCCCGCTGGGTAGGGACCATGAACACCTCACCACCTTCGCCGCACACCGCAGGGTAGAGACCATGAACACCTCACCACCTTCGCCGCACACAACCTGGCTCTGATACCACTTGTTGGGGAGATAAATACATTAGGGAGCTTCCTTGAGTAATTAATATAACATATAGAGACACACTTTTACCCAAAAGGCCTAAGCCCGAAAAGGCCTAAGCCCAATGGGTATGTGCTCAGTTATGTTATATTAACTACTCATTCTTCTCATCTTTATTCAATGTGGGACTTCACTCACACGTGTAACCCAACACTTTCAATCTCCAGTTTCTGGTCTCTTTCATTTGGATTTTTCTAATTTTCTCAGTCAACCTAGCAATTTTGATATTACTAAAACCAAACACCTCTGTATTCTACTTCTTTAATGCTTTATAGGTTACTTTGTTTCCTGCATGGTTTAAAGGCATCTGATCCTTTGAATTCGCTAGACCAAGCTTGATTTATCACCTCAAAGCTTCTCAATTTCATCACCCAGGTTGCTTCAAATCTGAAAGGTCTTGGAGCACAAAAATTACTTGGATTATCTAACAACAAAGGACAATGATCTGAGTTAACAGCACCAAGGTGGTAAATAGCAGCTTTTGGGAAAATGCCTATTCAACTTATGCGACCAATTCTCAAAAAAAAACTTATGCGACCAATGCCTGTGTCTATAACCTTTGTCTAATGTAACTTTTACCCCATCTCTCATCAGTCCATGTGAAAGACTACCGTTGGCCCCCAGGTCAAACATCAGTTCCTTGAGTCCATTTGGATAAGCTGTTTCAAAAAGTACGTTTTAAAAACTAGTGTTTTTAAAACGTGCGTTTTGAAAACTCCATTTTAAAAACCATAAATAAGTGTTTGGTAAAAATGTGAAAATATGCGTTTTTTATTTTTAAATCCATATTAAGCGTTTGGATAAGCTATTTTAAAAATAGCTGTTTTGAGTGTAAATTCCAAAAAAAGACTTAATTATTTTTTTAAGGTTATAGTGTCATTTTTCCTCTGTATCGTTTCAAATTTACCGCTATTTTACATGTATATATATATATATATATATAACCAAAATATATATTATTTATTATAAAGTTTTAAATTTATAAATTTTTATCTCATTTAATATGTTAATCTCTAGTTAAAATTTCATCTAGGTAATGTTAACAATAATAGGGAATTGATGTTCCTACTTTTTTTAATAATAATAATTGTGGGGGGGTAAAAGCCCAAACCTACGAATTGGGCTTGGGGCCCTGTTTGAAGATTACTGTGTGTCTGAAAAGACAGAATTGGTAGAGGTAGAGTCCATCTGGAAGAAAGAAACCCGGAAATAGAGGAAGAGTACTATCCGAAGAGGCCACCCTTTGTCCGAAGAGGTCTTACTCCTCGGATACGAATAGTCTTGATCAAACAAGTGTGGAAGGTCCGAATGACCTTCCTAGCAATCCCAATGGCAAAGATAAGCTCTGGGGATGATAAGGACGAAGGAATATCTCAAGGAAAAGCTGCTACCACCGTATTTAATGCACTGCAGCAACTTTTCTGGCCGCATTTATGTGGAGAAGACCCCTGAACAGTGTAATCTCAGCTACCACCACTCACAGAGAGCTGAAGAAGATACCTGATGGGACATATCCTCAAGTGGATGCCTAGATGAAGGACAAGTGGACGACGAAGATGATGAGTGAGGGGGCTATTTAAAGAGAAGAGACCTCCAGTAGGGTGGGGGGAGAAAAAATAATTCTACTATAGCTCTGAAAGTTGTAATGATTTCTCGTTCAATAAAACATCTCTTCAGATGTTCATTTATTCAGTTTTTTGAGCACGATCTTATGTCAATTCGTCCCCAAGGGCCATAGTAAACTACTGTTTAATTCACAACCAGCCCAGTGATGTGCATGAAATATATACAATAAAGTACTCACATATCTACATATTTAGCCTTCTATGTTATTTTGTGACTAATTATATAATATTTTTGTGTTGCAGGTAACAAGGGCTTTACATGCAAAGTGGAGCTAGGCTAATTGAATCAAGCCAACTTACATCTAGCCAGGCATGAATTCAAGAGAAGACCAACCCAATTAAATTTAAGTCCAATTGGAGTAAGGAATCTAAGGAAATTTGCACCAAATCCAAGTCCAATTCGGATTAAGATTCCAGCATACACATCAGTTAGTATTTTTGACATAACTTTCGGTTAAGATGTCCAATTGAGATGATTCAAGTTGGGCTGGAAAGTCAACTTAAAGGGCTACAACTTTGTAGTTTACCAAAAGTCCGAATTCTGACGTTAAATGGGCCAAAATAGTCGGTTAAGTGAAGCCTAAAAATCTGGGATTTTCTCCAAACGGGAATTCAACTTGTAATAGGATTCCTTGACCTATTTAAAGGCTCTTTAGGGCAAAATTCAGGGGGGGACTGAGGCTAGTGCTAGGGCTGAGATGCAAAACAGAAAATTGGAGCAAGAGGCAGTGCCGCATGTGGCTTCTCTGTAGCTTTTCTCCATGATAGCATTGTGACTATTTCTTTCTCTATTTTATTTGTCTAGTTTAATGTTTAGTATTTTATTCTTTTGTTTTATTTCAATTACCATGAGTAGCTAAATTTATAATTAGGGTTGAGGATGAAACCTTGTTAAGGATTACTAGTAATATTTATGTGATTTAATTTTTCCCACAATAGTTGTTCTTTAATGATTTAAATTGTTCTTACTTCATATCAATTGACTAAGATGGGATTCTATATATGAGTTCAATCATGTTTTTCTCATGATTTAGGATTTGTCTTAATAAAGTGAATGCTTGGTTTATTAGTTCTTGATTATAAAATTGGATATCGTTTGTGATTTGTTTGTCAATGGATACAAGTTATGATTTGATTTTTAGAATTGGATATATCTTGTGATTTGTTTGGCTACGAATACAATTGATGATTTGGTTTTATACTTAAGAAGCGAAGAAGAACATGCTTTTGATTTTTTTAAATAGAAGTTTTAATGATAATACTTTCCATGGTAGCAAGATTGATTTCTAGATTATCATGTAGTGAGTTGGGAAAAATTAATGATCATAAATATATGCTGATATGACTTGCAAGGCAGATTCCAAAACCTTAATTCTTTTCCCTTGATTGTTTACATCTTTTTATTGCTTTATATCTTTTGCTTAGTTTAACTATTTGCTTAATTTTATTATTTGCTTAGTTTATTTAATTTCAAAACAACCAATTTTTATTAAACTAGATTAGGATTAATTTGGTTAAGGTTTAATTAATTTTTCTACGTTCATTCAAGTCCCTGTGGGTTCGACCTCGTTCTTGTCAAACTATACTTCGGTACGGTTCGTACACTTGCGAGTATTTTAAAATTTTCACAACAAGTTTTTGGCGCCGTTGCCGGGGACTTGGTTAGGAAAATAAATTAGGTCTTAATTGAATTTTTCCTTCTACTAGTTGTAGTTGAAATTTATTTTTTTAAAATAAAAAAAAAAACAAATTTTTTTTTTTTTTATTTCTTTGTGCTTGGTGTATGAGAACTTGGATACGTGATAAAGAAAATCGTCTTGTTAGTTTTGATTATTCATCCACAATGGGAGAAACAGGAGATGATTCAAAAACTCTTAGGGAGTTGTTCTCACCCATAACCACCAACCCTCCATCTTGCATAGTATTGCCTGCAACCACTGCTACACATTTTGAGTTGAAACCACAGATAATCCATCTTCTTCCTACTTTTCATGGATTGGATAGAGAAGATCCTTATATGCATGTGAAAGATTTTCTTGAGATTTGTGCTACTTGTAAGTTCCAGAATTTCACTGATGACTCAGTTCGCTTGCGTTTATTCCCTTTTTCCTTGAAGGATAAGGCAAAAGCATGGCTTAATTCTTTGTCACCTAGATCTATCACTTCATGGGAACTTTTGGTCACAAAATTGCTCTCTAAATTTTTCCCAATGGCCAAGACCAATGCTTTGAGGAGAGAAATTGCAGATTTTTATCAAGATGAAGAAGAGAAATTTTATGAGAGTTGGGAGAGATTTAAGGACTTGATCTTAAAGTGTCCTCATCATGGTTTTGAAACATGGAGACTAGTACAATATTTTTATAATGGTTTGACTCAGACAAATCGTAACATGATTAAGTCCATGAATAGTGGTGGATTTTTGAGTCTTGTAGATGATGAGACCTACAAATTTTTTGAGAATTTGTCAGAAAGCTCACAACAATTGGATTTTTCCAATCATGGAGAGAGATCTGCCCCTGCAATTAAGAAAGGAGGATTGTATGAAGTCAGTGAAGATTTAGACATAAAAGCTAGGTTGGACAATCTCACTCGTAAGGTTGAAGCTTTAGCTTTAGGTAGAGGGATGAATTCTGTCAATCAAGTTCAAAGTGAAACATGTTCTATTTGTGCAAGTCCTATGCATACAACACAAATGTGTCCTTCTGCAGCTGGGTACCCTGATTTTTATACTGAGCAAGCAAATGCACTGAACAATTATGGAAAACCATTTGCTAGTCCATTTTCAGAGACATATAATCCAAATTGGAGGAACCATCCTAATTTCTCATGGAGGCAAAATCAGCCTCCCACAAATGTAGGTGGACAACAAGTGCATCAACAAAGTCAATTTCATCCACCTACTCAAGCACATCCTCCTATTCCTCAACCAACACCTCAGTTTGTAGCACCACCAAGACAACAACCATCTTTGGAGGAGTCTCTCAAAACTTTCATGCAATCAACAAGCCAAGCCATTCAAGAGATAAAAAGTTCCACCCATTTGAATACTCAAGCTATTTCAAAGTTGGAAAATCAAGTTGGCCAGTTAGCAACCCAAGTTGGAGAGAGGGAAAAAGGAAAGTTTCCTAGTCAACCTATACCTAACCCAAAAGGGCAGTATGCAATTAATGGTTCTTCTAGTTCTACTCATGGACAAGAACATGTTCAGTCTATTACTACCCTTAGGTCTGGTAAGAAAGTTGATAATCAAGTGAAAATGCCAGAAGTGGAGGATGATGAAAATATTGTGTTAAAGGAAAAAGGAATTCACAGTTCACAGGATGATCATAAAGAAAAGAAGGGCAACTCAACCTCAATTCCAATTCAGGATCTTAGTTCCCCCCTTGATAAGAGGTTTGTTCCTAAAGCTCCATTTCCTCAAAGGTTAATCAATCCTCAGAAAAGTGCACAATTTGGAGACATTTTAGAGGTTTTTAAGCAAGTGCAAATTAATATTCCATTTCTTGATGCAATTTAGCAAGTTCCTACTTATGCTAAGTTTCTAAAAGATCTTGTGACAATGAAGAGAAAGACAAATGTCCCTAAAAAGGCATTTTTGACAGAGCAAGTCAGTTCAATCATTCAGAATAAATATCCAGTGAAATGTAAGGACCCTGGATCTCCTACAATTTCATGCAAGATTGGGGATCGTCTCATTGAGCGAGCTTTGTTAGATTTGGGGGCAAGTGTGAACCTAATGCCATATTCAGTTTATTTACAGCTAGGTTTGGGGGAGCTAAAACCCACAACCATGACACTTCAATTAGCTGATAGGTTTGTGAAAATCCCTAGAGGTATTGTTGAGGATGTGCTGATTAAGGTGGATGCATTCTACTTTCCTGTTGATTTTGTTGTGTTAGACACTGAGCCTACTCTGAATGCCAGTACACAAATCCATGTCATTTTGGGTCGCCCTTTCTTAGCCACATCCAATGCTTTGATCAATTGTCGGAGTGGTGTGATGAAGATTTCTTTTGGGAATATGACTGTTGAGCTTAATATCTTTGACATAAGTAAGCAAGTACTAGACAATGAGGATATATGTGAGGTTAAAATGATTGGGAGCCTAGTCCATGATACTTTCATACAATCAAGTTGTGAGGATCCTCTAAAGACTTGCTTAACCCTTCTTTGGATATTGAAAAATCAATTGAGGAGGTCAATGCGTTGTTGGATTTTGTTCCTCTCTTAAGTACTGATAGCTGGCAACCAAAAGTGGTCCCTTTTCCACTTTCTTCATCCCCATTCCTATCTATTGTAGAACCACCAAAGTTGGATGACTTTTGGGAACGCCAATTGATAAGTATACTTCAAGAGCATAAGGAAGCTATAGGTTGGAAAATTGTTGATATTAAGGGTATTAGATTCTCTATGGTTATGCAAAGAATTTACTTGGAAGACACTGCAAAAGCTTCCCAACATGTTTTTGATCCAGGTAAGTTACGATCTCATTGGACTAATCCATTCATAATATGCATTATTTATCTTCATGATGTTGTTGAGGTTTGGATGGTCCTGTTTATCAGGATTAATCTCTAGTTGTGTAAAATCTTTTTGCAAAAAAAAAAAAAAAAAAAAAAACTTTTTCTTGTTTATTTTATGCTTTTAGATTAATATGTGTGTTTATTTTCTTGTTTAGTTTTATATTATTTTGTTCTAGCTGATATTTGACAAAAATTAAAATTTATAACAATCAGCTTGATCAAGGTACGTCTCCTTCTTCTCCTTACCTTACTTGTTTCTACTTGGTTCTCAGGTTGCTTATTAATATTTTGATCTCTTTTCATTCAAGGCATATATTTGAGAGTATCATTTTTAACATTGAGGACAATGTTTGGTTAAGGTTTGGGGGGGATGTATATAGATTAATATCTTTTTGTTTTGTTTTGTTTAGTTGTGTTAAAAAAAAAAAAATCTTTTGCCTAACTTGAGGTTTATGTTTTGAGTTTGTTATACTACTCTTGCTTAAAGAATTTCATTGCTTTCATGCTCAATTCATTGCACATGCATATAGCCACTCAGACATAACTTGTTGTTGAAGGATAAAAATGATTAGAAAAACTTGATGATAACAATTTGGAGACTGTAACCCTTGTGAGTTTTGAGCCAATCATTATTTTTGGAGGGTTATTTATTGTTTCTAATCTTAATGTTCATTTGGAAGTGCGTAACATATTTCCCTTGTTGTAGTCTCATTATTCTTTCTTTTGGCCAAGGAAAAAAAAAAAGATTTTATGCCACACTTGAATCTTTTGATGTCATTGATGTTGAATGAACTATACTAGTCTTTGAGAGATGAGATTAGGCCATTTTTGTCTACTTTGAGCCATATATGTGTTTTTCTTTTTTTGATACATTATCGCTAGTCACCCCGTTGAGCCTTTTAATTAGCCTTTCTTTCATAAAGCCCTTATCCATAGTGTTTCAAGATGGAATTTGATTAGTTTGTTTCAATGTGGTGGTTTGTGCGAGAATTCAAAAAAAAAAAAAAGAATTGAAAAAAAAGAAAGAAAGAAAAAAAAGAATGGAAAAAAAAAAGAAAAAAAAAAGAAGAAGAAAAAGAAAAGTGTTAAAAAGAAGAAAATAAGAAGGGTTCTCATCAAATTTTGAGAAGTGAAATGGAAGGAAGGAGTACTGCTTTGAAGAAGAAGAGTTGAAAAAAAAAATGTTGTATGGAAATTCCAAAAAGAGTTGACATTCCGACAAATCTTGAAAACACTTCTTATTATTTACCTTCACCCATATTTATTTCATTCCCTTTACTTTTACCCTACATTACGTCCTAATAAAGTCCTTATTTGATCTTGAAGATTGTATAGTTCAGATATTGATATGACTGAGAAGAAAAATGTGTGGTATAAATTCTTTTTGGCATCCTTTCATGAGACTACTTGTTCTTTCTTGATTAAGCGTTTTTGATGTGATTTATATGTGAGATGTTTGATTTTGCTTACATTATTCCGCTCACATATATTGTTGAGAGTGTTACACCCCATTTCAGAGTGATTTCATTTGTTGAGTCATAACACCAGAAAGATTTGAGTTAAAGCATACTTTCAAATAGAGATTCAAGTCAAGTTTATTCTAAAACTAAGAGTATGTTTGGGTTGGCTACCACTATTCACTCACATTGAGTATTGATGGCATGAGAAATTTCTTTAGCATTTGTAGTGTTTTTGAACTTGAACTAATCCTCTTCGCAAAAGGCAATTGAAAAAAAAAAAGTTGTTGTTGTTTTTTTTTTTTTTTTTTTTGTTTATTTTAGCATTCATTCTCAGAATTTTGTGGGTATATTCCCTGCAAACCCTCACGAGACTACAACTCGTCCACTAGTGTAAGCTAGGGGTTTAAAGGCTTGTTGCATACGCTAAATGCAATCGAAATTTCCAGCGAAAGTGGATTAGTTAGGATTTCCTTTTTCCTTGTTTCTAATTTCTTTGTTTTGTTTTACTCTTTATCTGTTTTGCCCGAGGACTAGCAAAATGTAGGTTTGGGGGTATTTGATGTGCATGAAATATATACAATAAAGTACTCACATATCTACATATTTAGCCTTACTTTTATGTTATTTTGTGACTGATTATGTAATATCTTTGTGTTGCAGGTAACAAGGGCTTTACATGCAAAGTGGGGCTAGGCCAATTGAATCAAGCCAACTTACATCCAGCTAGGCATGAAATCAAGAGAAGACCAACCCAATTAAATTTAAGTCCAATTGGAGCAAGGAATCAAAGGAAATTTGCACCAAATCCAAGTCCAATTCGGATTAGGATTCCAGCCTACATATCAGTTAGTATTTTTGGCATAACTTTTTGCTCAGATGTCCAATTGAGATGATTCAAGTTGGGCTGGAAAGTTAACTTAAAGGGCTACAACTTTAGAATTACCAAAAGTCCGAATTCTGTCGTTAAATGAGCCAAAAAGGTCGGTTAAATGAAGCCTAAAAATCTAGAATTTTCTCCAAACAGGAATTCAACTTGTAATAGGATTTCTTTACTTATTTAAAGGCTCTTTAGGGCAACATTCAGGGGGGGCTGAGGCTAGTGCTAGGGCTGAGATGCAAAACACAAAATTGGAGCAAGAGGCAGTGCCGCATATGGCTTCTCTGTAACTTTTCTCCACGATAGCATTGTGACTATTTCTTTCTCTATTTTATTTGTCTAGTTTAATGTTTAGTATTTTATTCTTTTGTTTTATTTCAATTACCATGAGTAGCTAAATTTATAATTAGGGTTGAGGATGAAACCTTGTTAAGGATTACTAGTAATATTTATGTTATTTAATTTTTCCCACAATAGTTGTCCTTTAATGATTTAAATTGTTCTTGCTTCATATCAATTGACTAAGATGGGATTCTAGATATGAGTTTAATCATGTTTTTCTCATGATTTAGGATTTGTCTTAATTAATTGAATGCTTGGTTTATTAGTTATTGATTATAAAATTGGATATCATTTGTGATTTGTTTGTCAATGGATACAATTTATGATTTGATTTTTAGAATTGGATATCTCTTGTGATTTATTTGTTAACGGATACAATTGATAATTTGATTTTATACTTAAGAAGCGAAGAAGAACATGCTTTTGATTTTTTAAATAGAAGTTTTAATGATAATATTTTTTACGGTAACAAGATTGATTTCTATATTATCATGTAGTGATTGGGAAAAATTAATGATCATAAATATATGTTGATATGACTTACAAGGCGGATTCCAAAACCTTAATTCATTTCTCTAGATTGTTTACATTTTTTTATTACTTTATATCTTTTGCTTAGTTTAACTATTTGCTTAATTTTATTATTTGCTTAGTATATTTAATTTCAAAGAACCAATTTTTATTAAACTAGATTATGATTAATTTGGTTAAGATCTGATTAATTTTCCTACATTCATATAAGTCCCTGTGGGTTCGACCTCGTTCTTGTCAAACTATACTTCGGTACGATTCGTACACTTGTGAGTACTTTAAAATTTCACAACACCCAGCTCTTTCACCCACTCTCTACAAATTCATTGTTCTGGGTTTGTTGGGCTCATAACCCAAATCTTTTGGGCCTGGGCTACAAAAGCTGACCCTACAATTGGCGCTGTTTGTGGGAAGAGCTTGCGTAGGGGTGAAAACAACAGTTGATGATGACTGAACGAGGTCAACAACAAGCGGAATCTAGAGCATCCCAGCACGTGGACCCTTTCCTTAATCTGAAGCAGAGACAAGATCGTGAAGGCAGTGCGCACACCGTGCACACTGGTCAAAGCCAGTCACATGATGGGAGTCATGTGTCCCATGCAGAGAAGAACCGGGATTTGCAGCTGGAGGTTGAAAAGCTAAAAAGAGAGTTGCGCCATGCAAAGCGGAAACGGGTTTCTTCATATTCTGATGAGGAGTCTGATGACCAACAGGATTTCACTTACCAACAGAGATCGCGAACGCCAGTCAGTGGGTCCTTTTCCTATGAGGAAGAGCATCGTTATAAGAGGCAAACTCAGAGCCCACCATGTGGAGGCGTAGGGAACGATGCCATGAGTAGGGCCTTGAATCAAATCTCTAGATCGCCCTTTACGCGCAAGATTAAAGAAGCAAGACTTCCCCGGCGTTTTAACCAGCCTACGTTCACCATCTATAATGGTAAAATGGACCCGATGGAACATGTGAGTCACTTTAATCAAAGAATGGCAGTCTACTCCAGAGATGAATCCCTGATGTGCAAGGTCTTCCCCTCCAGTCTTGGACCGGTTGCAATGAGGTGGTTTGACAGCCTGAAGGCAGACTCCATCAGTTCCTTCAAAGAGCTCACTCATGCCTTTGGTTCACGTTTTGTCACCTGCCGAAGAGTGGCCAGGCCCTTGTCTTCTCTATTATCCTTGAGCATGCAGGAGGGTGAAACCTTGAAGGCGTATTCGGATAGGTACTGGGAGATGTTTAACGATATGGAGGGCAACTTTGATGCAATGGCCCTCGACACGTTCAAGCTCGGCCTTCCTACTGACCACGGTTTAAGGACGTCCTTGTCTAGTAAGCCAGTTACTAGCATGCGTCAGCTAATGGACCGTATTGAAAAGTATAAAAGAGCTGAAGAAGATCAACAACAAGGAAAGGATAAGGAAAAGGTTATCCCCCAAGAGATGAGGGATTTCAGGTCGGATCGTTACAATAACAATAAACCGCGGAGAGATTTTTCTGGGCAATCAGGATCAACAAATCCCCAGGTAGTCAACACTGTATTCAGAGAGCCAGTCCATCAAGTTTTGGAAAAGGTTAAGAATAAACCGTTCTTTAAGTGGCCGAATAAGATGGTAGGGAACCCTGAGAGGCGTAATCGTAATCTCTACTGCCAATACCACCAGGACCACAAGCATACGACTGAAGATTGCAGAAGCCTGTGGGATCATTTAGACCAGTTAGTCCGCGAAGGTAAATTGAGGCACCTCTTGCACCACTCCAGTGGCCGAGGAGGCAAATGAGCCCAGAGTCCCGAAGAGATGACCTTTTAAAGCCAACATTGGGAACTATCAATGTCATCTTCGCAGCCCCGAGAAGAACAGGATCCTGGCCATCCAAGGTCATGTCAATAGCTCGGTTGCTAGCAGGGGACTCTGGCCAAGGTCCGAAGAGATCCAAATTTGACTCCCAGCCGATTTTGGGGTTCTCGGACGAAGACAAGATTGGAACCATCCAACCCCATGACGATGCGTTAGTCATCACCCTCAGAATTGGAGGGTATGATGTGAAGAGGGTAATGGTTGACCAAGGTAGTGCTGTAGAGATAATGTACCCTGATCTCTACAGGGGGCTGAACCTAAAACCTGGTGACCTAGCACCATATAATTCTCCGCTGGTTAGTTTTGAAGGAAGGGTCGTCACCCTGAAGGGCCAGATACGATTACCCGTACAGATTGGCTCAGAGGTAGTGGAAGTGGATTTCATAGTTGTAGACGTGTATTCGCCTTACACGGCAATTGTGGCCAGACCTTGGCTTCATACACTAGGGGCTGTTTCCTCTACTTTGCATCAGAAAGTCAAGTATCCTTCTGAAGGACAGGTTTGTGAGATCCGAGGGGATCAGTCCGCAGCCAGACAATGCTTAGTGGCTGCCATCCAACATGGGCCCAAAACCGAGTCCTCATCCAGGGCCGAGAAGGGTTTATAGCAGTTAAAGTCTCGGGAATTGCCTGTCGAAGATCCGGACAAGGGCGCTAGGTGCGAAGATCTGACAAAAGTTATCATTGGAGACAATCCAGAAAAATTCTTTCAAGTCGGATCTCAACTACCTCTGTAAGAGAAGGAGGAGTTAGTGGAATTTCTTAAGAGAAACCTTGACGTATTCGCTTGGAACGCTTACAAGGCCCCGGAGTAGATCCGGAATTTATATTCCACCATTTGAAGGTAAACCCACTGATCACCCCTAAGAAGCAACCTCCTCGGCGACCATCCAAGGAACATGCCGAGAGGTAAGAGAAGAAGTAGCAAAGCTTAAAAAAGCTGGAGCTATTAAAGAGATTTTTTATCCGGAGCGGCTGGCAAACACTATGGTGGTGAAGAAAAAGAATGGGAAATGGCGAGTATGCGTAGACTTCACTGATTTAAATAAGGCTTGCCCTAAAAATCCCTTTCCTATGCCAAAAATTGATCAGCTAGTGGATGCCACTGTCGGCCACCCTCGGATGAGCTTCCTGGACACTTTTCAAGGTTATCACCAGATACCACTAGCCCTGGATGACCAGGAGAAGATTGCTTTCGTCACTCCTATTGGTAACTACCACTATAAAGTGATGTCATTTGGCTTGAAAAACGTGGGATCTACCTACCAAAGAATGATGACGAGGATGTTTGAGCCACAGTTGGGTAAAAATATTGAGATTTATATAGATGACATGGTGGTGAAAAGTAAGGTTGTGGCCAAGCACGTGAAGGACTTGGAAAGTACCTTCGAAGTTCTTAGAAAATACAAGCTGCGCCTGAACGCTTCCAAGTGTTCGTTCGGTGTGGGATCAGGTAAGTTTTTAGGATACATGGTGACTCACAGAGGAATTGAGGTCAACCCTAACCAGATAAAGGCCATCAACGAGTTACAAGCTCCTCGGAATCCTAAGGAAGTTCAGAAACTGACTGGAATGACTGCTGCCCTGAATCGATTTATCTCTCGATCAGCAGACAGGTGTCGACCTTTTTTCTCTTTGATCAACAGGTGGAAGGGATTCGAGTGGACTGAAGAGTGTGTTGTGGCCATCCAGCAGCTAAAAGATTATCTAGCTCGACCACCAATCATGTCCAGTCCTGAGCCAGACGAAGTCTTGTTTGCATACATTACTGTAGCTCCCTATGCTGTGAGCTTGGTGCTGATACGAACAGATTGTGGTGTGCAGAGACCAGTTTATTACGTAAGCAAGTCGTTGCATGAAGCCGAGATCCGTTATTTGCCACTGGAGAAAGCTATCCTAACAGTAGTGCTGGGTACACGAAAGTTACCTCACTATTTCCAAGCCCATACAGTCATTGTTCTCACTCAGCTCCCACTCAGGGCTATACTCTGAAGTGCTGACTACACTGGAAGGATTGCTAAATGGGGTACGATCTTAGGGGCTTTCGATATCAAATACAAGCCTCGCACATCGGTCAAGGGCCAGGTGCTTACTGATTTGGTAGCCGAGTTCATGGAGCCCCAATTAAAAGAGGTAATGCCAACATCGGACATGGATGAAAAATCGGTTGGCGTGATTTCTCAATAAGGCCCTTCCCGTTGGGAGGCGTACGTGGATGGCGTTGCAAACCAGAAAGGTTCTGGAGTGGGGCTAGTGCTGATATCCTCCGAAAGAATCATTATTGAAAAGTCGTTAAGGCTGGATTTCTCGGCAACAAATAACGAGGCAGAGTATGAAGCCCTACTGATGAGAATGGCTATGGTCCGAAGAATGGGAGGAAAGGCAGTTGAGTTGTTCTCGGACTCAAGGCTAGTCGTGGGTCAAGTACAAGGTGAGTTCGAGGCGAAGGATGAAAGGATGCAGGGATACTTGAGTCGGGTTAAATGTCTGCAATCGGAGTTCGAATATTTCAGTTTGCTGCACGTCCCCAAAAGTGGTAACGCACATGCTGACTCTTTAGCCACCCTTGCTACCTCTTCGGCACAAAATTTGCCGAGGGTTATCCTTGTCGAGGACTTGCATGGGCCTACCGAGGCAAGAAGAGATGCAGTCCAAGTTCACCAGGTCAGGACAACACTCTGCTAGATGGATCCTATAATCGAATTCTTGAAGGGGGATTTTTTGCCCGAAGAGAGAGGGGAGGCTGACAAAATTCGGAGGAGGGCGACCAGATTTTGGCTGTCCGAGGACCAGAAGCTATATAAACGCTCCTATTCAGGGCCGTACTTGTTGTGCATGCACCCTGAAGCAGCTGAGCTGTTGCTAGAGGAATTGCATGAAGGAATCTGTGGGAGCCACACTGGAGGTAGGTACTTGGCTCACCGAGCCATTACTCAGGGTTATTGGTGGCCAAACATGCAAAAAGAAGCCCTCGATTATGTTAAAAAATGCGATCAATGCCAGCGATTTGCCCCAAATATTCATCAACCGGGGGGAACTCTCAATCCACTATCTAGCCTATGGCCTTTCGCCCAATGGGGCTTAGATATTGTGGGACCGTTCCCTAAGGCTGTAGGAAACATGAAATATCTTCTGGTCGGCACTGACTACTTCACCAAATGGGTCGAAGTCGAACCTCTTGCCAACATCCAAGATGTAGATGTGTAAAAGTTCGTATGGAAGAATATCATCACTCGATTTGGGGTTCCTCATACTCTCATCTCGGACAATGGCCTGCAGTTCGATAGCAAAGCATTCAGGAGTTATTGTAGCGAACTGGGAATCATAAACAGATACTCCACCCCAGCTTATCCCCAGGGTAATGGCCAAGCAGAAGCTGTCAACAAGGTCATTGTAAATGGCCTGAAGAAGAGATTAGATGATGCGAAGGGCAAATGGGTGGAAGAATTGCCGCATGTACTTTGGGCCTACAGAACTACGCCTCGTAGGTCTACTGGAGAGACCCCTTTTTCAATGACCTATGGGGCTGAAGCTGTAATACCTTTGGAGACTGGGTTCTCGACATTGAGAACTAGTTCATTCAGTCCGACCAGCAACAATGAGCAGCTAGAGAGGAGTTTGGACCTGATTGATGAAAGGAGGGAAAATGCAATGGTCCGACTGGCATATTACCAACAAAAGCTCAGGCAGGGCTACGACGCCAACGTAAAGCCAAGGCCTTTGGAACCTGGTGATTTGGTGCTGAGGAAAGTTGTCGGCACTGCAAAGAACCCAGCTTGGGGAAAGTTAGGGCCTAATTGGGAAGGGCCATATCGTATTACTTCAGGGGCTGGCATTAGGGCATACTTCCTTGAAGACCTAGATAGTCATGTGATACCACGCCCTTGGAATGTAAATAACCTCAAAAGGTACTATTATTAATCGAATCTTCCCTTTAATCAGCATGCCAATTTGTCATTCGAAGTGCATTTCCCTAAGTGTTTAAACTTAAATCCATTCATGCCTGTAGTCCTCGGACCAGATGATTTGGGTTAGTTAACACTCCATTACAGTTTTCCTAAGTGTTTAAACTTAAATCCATTCATGCCTGTAGTCCTCGGACCAGATGATTTGGGTTAGTTAGCACTCCCTCATAGGTTCCTTAAGTGTTTAAACTTAAATCCAATCAAGCCTGTAGTCCTCGGACTAGATGATTTGGGTTAGTTAGCACTCCCTTACAGGTTCCTTAAGTGTTTAAACTTAAATCCAATCATGCCTGTAGTCCCCGGACCAGATGATTTAGGTTAGTTAACACTCCCTTACAGGTTCCTTAAGTGTTTAAACTTAAATCCAATCATGCCTGTAGTCCTCGGACCAGATGATTTGGGTTAGTTAGCACTCCCTCACAGGTTCCTTAAGTGTTTAAACTTAAATCCAATCATGCCTGTAGTCTTTGGACCAGATTATTTGGGTTAGTTAACACTCCCTCACAGGTTCCTTAAGTGTTTAAACTTAAATCCAATCATGCCTGTAGTCCTCGGACTAAATGATTTGGGTTAGTTAACACTCCCTTACAGGTTCCTTAAGTGTTTAAACTTAAATCCAATCATTCCTGTAGTCCTCATACCAAATGATTTGGGTTAGTTAGCACTCTTTCACAGGTTCTTTAAGTGTTTAAACTTAAACCCAATCATGCCTGTAGTCCTCGGACCAGATGATTTGGGTTAGTTAGCACTCATTCACAGTTCTCCAAGTGTTTAGATTCATATTCGACCATAACTAAAGCCCTTGGACCAGGTCATCCTGGCTAAGAAGCCTCTCCATACAGTCATTCTTAATGTTTGAATTTATCGTACCTAAAAAAAATTCTTAGATGCACTTAACCAACTTATAGCTGGACTCCTTAGTTAGAAATATGCTCTGCACACATTCAAGAAAGCTTGTGAAATTTTCATCTCACTTATTGTTTTCATTACCTATTAATAATTCTTGTACGGCCCACTCTCTTCGGTATTCGTTGAAGTCATTAGCCTTATCAACATGATATCACGGCTAAGTTTACCTACACTACTATGGTCATAAGGTATAAACTGTTCATAATAATGGCGAGACTTATAATATAAGCAACAAGCATAATGAAAGTAAAAAAAAAGAAGGGATTTCATTGATTAAGATAAAACAGTTAACAAGTAATTTAAAAAAAAAAAAAAAACTGAACTGCATGAAAGTATAAAACAGAAACTCCTAGTCATACTAAGTCTTTGTCTGAGCAGTCTGAGCAGCAGAGGGATCGACTATTTGACTGGGCTGGGCAGCAGCAACATTTGGGGCTTGCTCTTTGTCTTTCTCTTGAGCACCCTCAAACTCTTTGGCTGCTTCAGCTGGAGCAGGAGGGGTTGGGCCAGTTGGGGGCTGCTCCTGAGCTTCTGGGAGTTCACGAATGTCTGGATCGTAATATATGCTCCCAAGAAGCCTCAAGGGGGAATCTGCAGGAACCCTAGCAGCATCCAATGCCTTCGCCCAGGTGATGTCGCAGTAATCCTTGCCGACCGAGGCAAACTGCTCGGTGAGGCCTATCTCTGTCTCCTCCTTCCTCAGTTGATACGCTGCCTTTCTTTCAGCCTCGACTGCCTCCTTCGCCAGCTGCGCATCTTTCTGAGCCAGTTTGGCAGTCTCCTTGGCCTTCTGAAGTTCGGCTCGAAACCCCTCCATAAGTGCCTTCTCAGTTGCTAAGTTGATCTCAGCCATGTGCAGCAGCTTGCGTTGGTCTTCGGCCTGCTTCTCAGCAGTCTTCAGGCCCGCATCGAGACTATTTCTCTGGTTAGTCACCTCCTTAAACTACTCAGACAGTTGGAAGTAGTTTTCCTTCAGATGGCCCAAAGATTTTTCTGCCTCGGACCGAGAGTGGGCCTCTGCTTGGGCTTCAATATATGTTTGTTTGTTCCACTCTTCAGCCATGAAGACCTGCTGAGTAATCTGCAAAGCAGAGTATAAAAAAAAATCCACATAAAGCAAACAGAAGAATTAATCAATAACCTAAACCGAAGAACTGGGTTAACTCGCTTACCATGGCCAAGTCCCGTTTCATGGACAAGAAGAGTTCATACTAACTGAAGCGCCTGTATGACTCCATGTCCTTGGGAAGGAGCAATGACTGATCCAGGGCATCAGCAACAACCCCTGCTTTTCCCCCATTGTAGTTCTTGAGGGAGGTATCCCAAGGAATAGGAGCACCATCCAGCTCCAGTTTGGGGGACCATGTGCGGGGTGCTCGGCGCACATCAGCAACATGAGGGTCCTCTTGGCTGTCAGTAGATGAGGCCCTCTTGCTCCGGTGGTCTTTCGCCATCTTCTGTTGCTTGGCCCCTTTTGGAGGCAACACCTCTCTCTCTTCAGTATCGGGGAGGGGCCTCTTCTTCTTCAGATCCTGCATGGGCTTGAGGCCGAGATCAGGAACTTGGGGTGGTAGTGGAGGCAGACTCACCACTGGTTGGGAAGTGCCAGTCCCTTTTGGTTCTGCCTTCCTGCCTTTGTTTTTAATTAAGTCCTTCAAACTTGACATGTCTTCTTCTTCCGAGGAGTCTTCGAGAAGAGCGGTTATCAAAACGGGAGGGTGGATACAAGACTGCCTATCAGCCTCCTCCTCGGCGTCCGAGTCAAGTATCACTTGAACCCCTCCTGAAGCTTCTCCCTCGAATCTAAATTTGTCTATTTGCTCCTCGAGAGAAGAGGTCGAAGAGCCAATTCTTTCACCTGCAACTGCTGGTTCAGGCAGAACTTGTTGAACTGGCCGGATGAGCAGTGGCACACCCTGTGGGTTTGGATGCGGCACAGGTTCAAGATCGTACGGCGCTAGGAAACCGCGCCGAGCAACGTCTTTTCGCCTGAGCCGATAATCACCCTGTGTGATGGCGTTGCCAATCGGTTGAAGATCAGTTGTTTTTAATGTATAGCCGAGAATGAGAGGAACGAGCCGAAGCTGTCCGTCTTCACTAACAAAAATTTCCGAGCGTAACAAGTAATTGAGGGCGACAGTATTGGTAAGGCTAAGCCGAGGAGTAACGTGGTCCTTATCTGTTAACAAAAAAAAGTTAGTCAGAAAAATAGAAAGTAATGGTATCGAAGAAAAGACAAATTGTAAAGAGCGAAGACCCTATATCTACTGTTAGAACTCCTAAGTCTAGGAAGTCACACCTGGCTCTCCTGGCTGGGTCGGGCAATGAAGGCCGTCATGCCACGCGCCCGAGACGATCAGATAGTCGTCTTTCATCCCTTTATTTGACTTGGGAAGGCAGGAAAGGAGCCTAACGGCGTCGGAACGGGATTTTAAGTAGTATCCCGCTCCCTTCTGGCTGTGACATTCATACATATATACCACATCACGCCAGGTAAGTCCTAATCCTAGGTGGAGGTTTAGGGCATCAATGGCTCCTAGGATCCTAAAGGTATTAGGTGGGCACTGCTCCGGGGAAAGTCTGTGGTTGCAAAGATAATTGGTGGTGATGGAACCCATGGGAAAGGTCATTCCGCTTTCTATGAACGCTATCATGGGAACTACTACTTCCCCCGTCTTTCGGTCAATTAATATCCGGTTCGGAGGACAATATCTCAGATTCACCCCCTGAGGTATCTCGTAGGTCTGCTTAAATTCTTCTATTAGGGCAGGGCTATCGACGAGTTCTTGAAATCTGCCCATTTTTTAGAAAAGCTGAAGGCAATAACTGGGGGAACAGAATTTGAAAGCCGAGAACGCTGGCCGAGAAGAGGATAAGAGATTCAAAGATGTTAGAACTTACACAAACTAAACTGGAGAACGATCTTCGAGTTCATAGGACTTTTTGCAATCTCTGGGAAATACTAGGGCTGATGGTTGAAGGAGCTTGGAGGATTTGAGTGCTTGAGTTCGTCGGATATTCTGAGAAGTTGTAAAGTAAAGAGAAAATAACCTCTTCTGAGGGTTTATATAGGAGGACAGGTGAAGGGGTACAAGTTATCCCGCCCAAATCCCGAGGAAGAACCACATCCGTTAGATCAACAGCCCATCGTTGGATGCAAAGGACAAAACGCCGCCTGGAGCAATTAATACAGCACTTTGGGAATACAAAAATAACAGCGGCAATGATGAAGCGCTTGTATCTATGCCTACACACGTGCAAGTTCAAATAGTTATGTGTTCTCAAGCTTTTTACTTCATGGCAAGTCAAAATCCTATTTTTTCTCTTTGGATGCGAGGGAAAAATTAAAATTTTGAGGTGCTATTATGGGGGGGTAAAAGCCCAACCCTACGAATTGGGCCTGGGGCCCTGTTTGCAGATCACTGTGTGTCCGAAAAGACAGAATTGGTAGAGGTAGAGTCCATCTGGAAGAAAGAAACCCGGAAATGGAGGAAGAATACCATCCGAAGAGGCCACCCTTTGTCCGAAGAGGTCTTACTCCTCGGATACGAATAGTCTTGATCAAACAAGTGTGGAAGGTCCGAATGACCTTCCTAGCAATCCCAATGGCAAAGATAAGCTCTGGGGATGATAAGGACGAAGGAATATCTCAAGGAAAAGCTGCTACCACCGTATTTAATGCACTGCAGCAACTTTTCTGGCCGCATTTATGTGGAGAAGACCCCTAAACAGTGTAATCTCAGCTACCACCACTCACAGAGAGCTGAAGAAGATACCTGATGGGACATATCCTCAAGTGGATGCCTAGATGAAGGACAAGTGGACGACGAAGATGATGAGTGAGGGGGCTATTTAAAGAGAAAAGACCTCCAGTAGGGTGGGGGGAGAAAAAAGAATTATAATATAGCTCTGAGAGTTGTAATCATTTCTCATCCAATAAAACATCTCTTTGGACATTCATTTATTCAGTTTTTTAAGCACGATCTTATGTCAATTCGTCCCCAAGGGCCATAGTTAACTACTGTTTAATTCACAACCAGCCCAGCTCTTTCACCCACTCTCTACAAATTCATTGTTCTGGATTTGCTGGGTTCATAATCCGAATCTTTTGGGCCTGGGCTACAAAAACTGATCCTACAATAATAATAAAGAGTTAAAAGTTAAAATGCCGTTTGAAACTTCTTTGCATTAGAAAAAAAAAATCAAATTTGAATCTCAAAAATTTATAACCATTCACGTGGGTGTGTCAGAGGGCACACTGCCACAAGTTATTAATAAAAAGCAAACCTCCTTTACTTTTTAGTTTTTTACTATTAAAAGTCACAACTAAACAATTAACTTAGAGTCTTTTGGCTAAATATTGCTAAATTTAAAACATATTTGCGTTATAGGTACTCTTTCAAGTTATTTATGGAAGTGAGGAGAGAGATTGAATTTCGGCAACACTGTTGCTGAAATTCAACAAAAAGTAGGAGAGAGAATGAGAAAAAGGAGGAAAGAGAAAATCTTAATTTCGGCAACAGTAAACCTTAAATTTCGGCAACAGTGTTGCCGAAATTCATCTGCCCAATTTTCCTATGCCTGCCCGGATGCGTGAGTGTGAGAAGTGCAATAATGAGTGAGTGCCCAAAAAAAAAAAGTGAATGCCAAAATCTGGGGATGAATTAAAGAAAAATATAATGTACTACGTACACAATATTTTTACAATATTTTCACAATAAATCACAGGTAACTAGTTATTATTAGTTCAAATTTAAATTTGACATTGAGATTACTATTTTAATTTAACAATTAACAACAAGTAACAACCTGATACTTAGAATTTGTTGTAAAAATATTGTAAAAATTGTGTGCACTTATTATTTCTTAAAAAAAAAAAAGTGTAATGGATTTGCCGAAAATTTTGTGGCAATTGTGGCTTGCCGAAAATGGGAGGAAAAAAAAAGTTTCAATGGGTTTGTGGCAATTTTTTTTTGGAAATTGTGGCAATGTCATTGCTGAAAATGGGAAAAAAAATAAAAACTTTTTTTTCCTAATTGTGGCAATGGTATCGACGAAATTGTGGGGGAAAATTTTTCTCCACAATTTCGGCAATGCCATTGCCACAATTGGGAAAAAATAAAAATAAAAACTTTTTTTTCCAAATGGTATTGCCGAAATTCGGCAATGCCATTGCCACCATTAGTAAAAAAAAAAATTCCCAATTGTGGCAATGGCATTGCCGAAATTGTGGGGAAAAAGTTTTCCCCACAATTTTGGCAATGACATTGCCACAATTGGGGAAATTTTTTTTTTCCCCAATTGTGACAATGGCATTGCCGAAATTGTGGGGAAATTTTTTCCCCACAATTTCGGCAATGCCATTGCCACAATTGGAGAAAAATAAAAAAATAACTTTTTCCCCAAATGGTATTGCCGAAATTGTGGGAAAAAAAATTTCCCCACAATTTCGTCAATGCCATTACCACAATTGGGAAAAAAAAAAAAACTCTTTCCCCAAATGGTATTGCCGAAATTGTGGGGAAAAAAATTTTCCCCACAATTTCGGCAATGGCATTGCCCCAATTAGTAAAAAAAATAAAAATAAAACTTTTTTTCCCAATTTTGGCAATGGTATTGCCGAAATTGTGGGGGGAAAATTTTCTCCACAATTTCGACAATGTCATTGCCACAATTGGGAAAAAAAAAAAAACTTTTTTTCCGAATGGTATTGCCGAAATTCGGCAATGCCATTGCCACAATTAGTTTTAAAAAAAAAAATTCCCAATTTCGGCAATGGCATTGCCACAATTCGGAAAAAAAGAAAAAAAATTTCCCCACAATTTCGGCAATGCCATTGCCACAATTGGGGAAAAAACTTTTTTTCCCCATTGTGGTATTGCCGAAATTGTGGGAAAAAAAATTTCCCCACAATTTCGTCAATGCCATTACCACAATTTGAAAAAAAAAAAAAAAAAAAAAAAAAAAAAAAAAAAAAAAAAAAAAAAACTCTTTTCGCAAATGGTATTGCCAAAATTGAAGGGAAAAATTTTTTTCCCGCAATTTCGACAATGCCATTGCCCCAATTAGTAAAAAAAATAAAAATAAAACTTTTTTTTCCCAATTGTGGCAATGATATCGCCAGAAATTTTTTTCCCCAATTTCGGCAATGCCATTGCCACAATTGGGAAAAAAAACTTTTTTTCCCAATTTTGGCAATGGTATTGCCAAAATTGTGGGGGGAAAATTTTCTCCACAATTTCAGCCATACCATTGCCACAATTGGGAAAAAATAAAATAAAAACTTTTTTCCCCAATTGTGGCAATGGTATTGTGGGGAAAATTTTTTCCCCACAATTTCGGCAATGCCATTGCCACAATTAGGAAAAAATAAAAATAAAAACTTTTTTTCCCAATTGTGGCAATGGTATTGCGGAAATTGTGGGGAAAATTTTTTCCCACAATTTCCAATGCCATTGCCACAATTGAGAAAAATATAAATAAAAACTTTTTTCCCAATTATGGCCTTGGTATTGCCGAAAATGGGATTGCCGAAATTGTGGGGAAAAATTATCTGCCGTTGGCACAATTGGAAAAAATAAATAAATAAACTTTTTTTTCAATTGTGGCAATGGTATTGCCAAAATTGTGGGGAAAAAAATTTTTGTGGTAATTTTCGTCCAAATTTACAGTAGCAACTTGTGAGTTAATTTTGGCCAACAAATTTTGTGAATTTCAAAAAACTCAAAACATAAAAGTTGTAGATATTTAAGTCACGGTTTCATCCCATCCGGCATGTTCTTTCAAATAATACAAACTAACAATATGGTCCAACTCCTAAAAAAAAAAAAAAGGGTCCAACCAATCCACTGAAGTAGATTGAATACTTATGGTAGGTCATTCAGTTTAGCCACTAGTGGAGCTAGCCACAATTCGAGTGGGGCATGTTCTTCTATTATGGCCTTCTTGCCTACAGAGATTGCACAATGGCCTTGGTTAATGCTCTGCCCCTTTGTCCATTTCATTTCGAAGCCGAGTTGTTCTTGGCTGACCTTTTTCACGGTGCAGCTTGACATTAGGATACAAGACTGGAAAATCAGGCTCATTCCAATGTACATTGTCTGGAACCATGCGAAATCTAGGTGCATAACAAGCAACTTGTTCTTCCAAATGGTAGCAACGATCGATATATCGCATTGCAGAAATGCCTTGATATTTACACACGGTAATGACATGTGAGCACGGCATCTTATAAACCTGCCATTTTTGATAACTACAAGTGTTCTGCCTCAAATTTACCTCATGACGATGATTACCCCTATATGCAGAGTTAGGGTTTATTGGTGTTCTAACTTCAAACAGACCATCTTCATCACTGAACACAGTAACTGAATGCTTTGGTGCCTTTTTTTTTCCCCATTTATTGAATTTATTCTTTGCATAGGCTGTAATGAGTTCACCGGCAGTAACCTCTGCGCATGCCTTAGTATACCGATCGGCAAAGTAGGCTACACAACGGTAGTATGTAAGTTCAACTAACGCAGTTATGGGCAGATTTCTAGCACTCTTTAGAATTCCATTGAAGCTTTCAGACAAGTTTGTCGTCATTGCCCCATAACGATGTCCACCATCGTGTGCTAACGTCCACTTGTCCACCGGTATTTCCCTCAAATACTCCTCACCATCTGCACTTAATTGAGTAATTCTATCCCTGGTTATTTGATACTTTCGTAACTGATTCTCCATGCCTGCCCACATTACCATAGCCTTCAAGTTTTTATTCCCAATTTTTTGATTGAAATTGCTAGCCACATGGCGAAGGCAAAAACGATGATACCAACGTGTCGATTGACATATAGTCCGTATCGCTGCCATTATACCAGGGTGACGATCAGATATGACACATAACCCTTCCCGATTAGTGACATTAATCTGAATACAACGCAAAAACCAATACCAGCTATCATCATTTTCATTCTCCACAATGGCAAAGGCAAGTGGAAAAAGTCTGTTCTCACCATCCCACGTTGATGCAATTAGTAACGTACCTTTGTACTTACCATATAGGAAAGTTTCATCTATACTAATCAAGGGCCTACAATGTTGAAAACCTTCAATTGATGGACCAAAAGCCCATAACACTTTCTCAAATATTGCACAGCCTGGCATAGTAGTAGGTACTGTTCTCCAAATAACCCTGCTGCCCGGGTTTGAATCAGTCAAAGCTTTCAACCATTTTGGCAATAATTGGTAAGATTTGTCCCAATCGCCAAACGCTCTACCAATTGCTTTTTGTTTCGCCTCCCACACCTTAAAATAAGAAGGCCGGTATTGGTACTTATTGTAAAGAGTCTGTTAAAGTGAAGAAATCTTTATGGTTGGATCATTTTTGACAACATCCCTCAACTCTTTCTCAATAACATGGGTGTCTAATTGCTCGTGATCTTGTGTGAGCGTGGACTCTGTACATGTGTGTGGACCATTGTATTTCCTAACCTCAAACAACCCATGTGTAGCCCGGAAGCATGCTCGAAGACGCCAAGAACAATGTTTGCACCTTACAGACCAACATGCTGGATCTGACTCTCTTACACAAAATGTTTGGTTCCTCTTGATGTGATAGTGTTTAACAGCAGCTTGTAGTTCATCCTTATCGGCAAAAAGCAAGCCCACATAAAACTCTTGGGTAGGGTCCCAAATACTCTGAGTGGGCTTTTCAAATGGTGGGGTTGGATCAATCATATTATCCCACGTGTTCTGTGAAAAGCTTAGTGATGAAGGTTGATGGAATGCCATAGCTGGACTGCTTTCATGATTACCTTCATTTAGAGGCTCCTGTTCATCTCCAACATCATCAAGGACCTTGTCGTCATCAAGTTGGTCATCATTATCCATGGCTCGCATCTTTTTTGATAATGTATGGACCGTATTTTCAATAGTAGCAGCTATGCGATGTGTATCATTGGGATCATTAGTAGTCTCTTCTGTGACATGCTCAGTTGAATTATCATAGTCAGCATCATTGGTGTTCATTGGTCGATAAGGAACATGTTGGTCCTTAGTTGCAACATGGGTATATAAAGCATGATAGTTAGCACCACCAATGTTGATTGGGGAATGAGCCGCATCTTCAGAATAATGACCAATATGAGTGGCATATGAATCATGGAAGTGCCCACCATGTGAATAAGTAAATGATGCACTCGATCCTTCGTTGGCATATTGAATGGGAAAAACATCTCGGTGGCTTCTTATGGGCTCTACACCCACATATAACTCTGCACCTACAAATCCATATTGGCGGTCTAACATATTGAATATTGCATTGACACCATGATCATCTTCTACCAAAACTTGCTGGTAAGTCACAGGATGTGGATGACATTGAAAAGGAAATCTATACCAAATAGTCAGTTTTGAATCTTCTCTGTTTATATGAAGCATGGATGCTACTCCATCACATAGATCTTCAAATGTAACACCCTGGCTTAATGGAAGCATAGAAGGAGGTGGCCCTTCGTAATAAACCCCATTTTCTCCATGTTTAATTATTCCGCCGGAATGGATGAGAAAAATGAACAACTTTTCTGCCACCTACACTAAAACATAATAATAGTATTAATATATTAACATTACACAACCATTACAATGCAATACAAGAAGGTAATCCATTAAAAATATTCAATGTTTAAATAGCTAGAGCTAAGAGAATTCTGTTAAAGAGGATTATTTCACTGATAATAATAATATTAAAATATTTTTTATTAAGGTTGTAGAGCGTATACTAACCTTTTTTTTTTCTTATAGCGTACGTGTATATTATAGGCTAACAAACTAAGTATTTCTTTAAGGAAAAACTGGCCTGTCATGTTGAAATATATTTTTGCTATAGGAAATTTTCGGCAAGAATTCATGGACAACTAATTTAAAACATATCATACAAATAAGTTCATGTTGCAAAACACATAATGCAAAAACAAGATTTCCATGCTTAGTTATGCCCAAAAACATATCAACATGAACTATTATAAAAAGAAAAATAACTACTTAAGAGATGTAACTCACGTTCTAAGAGATAAAGGACGGATAGATATTTGCAAGTGTTGTTACTTATAGTTGTTTGTAGAATGTATGGCACGCATGAATTGAAAATGGTTGGTAGAATTATGAGGGGAATAAGAGTGGAGAAGAAGGTTGATGGAATAAGAAACACAAACCAAACTGCTTCGGTCAAAAAAATACTGAAGAATAGAAAGACAAAAAAGGTACTCTGAGGAGTTGAGGGGAATATATTCGAGAGTTGAGGGAAATATATTCGATGCATGCAGAGAATAAAAATCAAATGAGATGAGGAGTTTAGTTGATTGATTGATTGAAACTTTGTTTTTTGTTTACTTTCTTTGCTTTTTTTGTTTACAGCGTGCACATAAGAATCTACATACTTTTTTTGCTTTTTTTTTGTTTACAGCGTGCACATCAATCAGTTTTTTCTTCCGTATTGTAAAAATTTATGTACTTTCTTTGCTTTTTTTGGTTTACAGTGTGCACATCAATCATTTTTTTCTTCTATAAGAATCTATGTACTTTTTTTGTTTTTATTTACAACGTGCACATCAATTATTTTTTTTCTTCCATTTCGTATTGTCTATGTACTTTTTTTAGAATAAGAATCAAGTTGCTTTGTACTTGAATCTATCCCTATTTGTTTCATAGGGTACTTTTACAATAGGAAAGGAAAGAACATGACATACACAAAAACCAAACTGCTTCAATCAAAAAAATACTGAAGAATAAAAAGACAAAAAAGGTACTCTGAGGAGTTGAAGTCAATATGACAAAAAAATTACTCTGGAGCGTTGAGGTGAATACTGAAGAATAAGAATATGCGTACTTTCTTCTATATTTCTCCTCTATTTCAGCAATGCCATTGCCACAAACCAATTGCAACTTTTTTTTCCCTCCCATTTTCGGATTGTGTAATTTTTACAACATTTTTATAACAAATTCTAAATGGCAGGTTGTTATTAGTTGTTTTTGTTGGATTAAAAAAGTAATTTTAGTGTTAAATTTAGATTTGAACTAATAACAATTAATCACACGTGATTTATTGTAAAAATGTTGTAAAAATATTGTGTAAGTATCACTTTTTTTTAAAAAAAAAAAAAATTCCTCCCAATAATTTAATTACTCCCAACAATTAATCTCAGTGTTAATTTTTATTTTAACAAATTCTAAGTAGCACTTTTATTTTTATTTTAACACCTTAAAATGTATACTTTTTATGGAGTGCTTAGGTCATTTACCATGATTGAAAGTTTCAAATAAGGAAAGAAATCAAAGGGCCACAATCTGAAGAGGAAAAATCAGATATGAGCACTGATCAGTATTTTAGATGTATCTCTCTCTTCAAAAATCCAATTGACTCAAGGCCTGATGGGATGGAACCGTGACTTAAATATCTACAACTTTTGTGTTTTGAGTTTTTTGAAATTCACAAAATTTGTTGGCCGAAATTAACTCACAAGTTGCTGTTGTAAATTTGGACGAAAATTAGATAGTGAAAGTTTTATTTTTCTTTGACACTTTTACGAGAATTTGGAAGAGAGGCCATGGAGAATTAAAATAGAAATGTACACCATAGTAAATAGATGTATGATTAGATTAATTGGGCGCTAAATTCAAATGCCAAAAAATGTGTACACATTTCTTATTTTCGCAAAGGTCTTACGGTTAGTAGTATAATGTGCTATGTATACTATCTAGGCATAATATTTTTTTGCTACAATGATGCATAAACAACGATAGTACTTTAATATATTCATTATCAAACAGTCATTTTACATTGATTAGTCATTGCGCCGATGGGGTACACGAAGTTTTTGTTGTGTTTCACAACATGGAGGATGTCTATTTACTCGTTGTGGATACCTTCGTGCTGGCACAGGACTTTTCCCCATGCGCCTTGGTTACGTTCTAGTGTCAACTTCTGTTTGATAAGGACAACCTTCGTCACTTTCATTATCTGAAGACACCTCCATATCTTCTGCATCTTCTGCATCTTCCCCACTATCCTCATTTGAGGCATCTTCCTCAGAGTCTGTTATGGAGGCCTCGTCCTCACTGTTTGGAGCACATGCCCATGTATTTGGTGGCGTGCAGAAATCACCAACATGAGGGGCTGGTTGGGAAGGTTGTGGTATGCAGAAATCATAATTGTACTGGCTATCTTGGCCATAATTGTACTGGCTATCTTGGCCATAATTGTATTGCCCAGCATAGGATGGAGGTGGCGATGGGTGATAGGAGGAAGGTGTTGAACTAGGTTGGGGATAATGGTCATAGTTAAACAAACCCTCAAATCCTTGTCCTATGGAAGTGGGTAATCCAATCTGTTCATTTAAATTCATGCAGTAGTTGCTGACATTAATTGGATTATACTCACTAAAGGTGGTTGGGTCATTACCAATAGATGTTGAAAGCCCAGCTTGGGTAGAACTGTACATATTCTGTTGTGTAAAGGTGGATGGTTCGGCTTCATCATTTCCATATTGTGTAGAGGTGGACGGTCCGGTTTCAATTTGGGTTTGTGGCCGTCTTCTTTGTTGCCTTTGTCGTCGCCCGAAGTGTGTCACCCTCTGAGTAGGGACGGAGGAAATATTTTGTTCCATTGATAACTTCACTCGGGTAAGGCCCTCTACTATTGGTGTAAGGACTTGCTCTGCAGTGAGATCATTTCTTTGTTGGTTTGCAACAGCTAAATTTAACATATTATTGATCTCAGTTTGCTGCCACCAAAAAAAAAACATTCATTATTGCAGTATTATTGAAAAAGATAAAACAATAATTTGTTATCAATTAGTGCAGCATTCTGTTTGTGTAAATAATTTGTTCTAATATTAGTGCAGTATTATTGAAAAAGCTAAAATAATTACCTGGTACGCATGGGCAGCCGCCTCTGGTGTTATGAAAAGGTGACCATTTTGCTGGTACCATGTTGCGTAGTCCACACCTAACTCAAAATGCTCATCCCCAACTAAATGTTCAGTGCGCGCGTTCCAAAGCTGGTAGTATTGTGTATGCTTTGTAAGCTAATTGACATTGGACTTCCCTGTCATCTTTACACAATGCACAGAACTATCCAAATTGTCAGTAGGCCATTTTGGACATCTTTGCAATAATCCAAACTGTCGCATGACTCTTTCTGGATGGTAATACTCGATAATTTGGAAGTATAGCAATGGTGCTATTGTAGTCCATATATGTCTTTCTGAAAGACACCATGGATGCAAATAATTATCGTATGGTGTCCAAACAACCTGCAATTCCAATTACAATAACTATGTTATAATCAATAAAATTAATAATATAACTAGTAAATTAGCCATAGATGCATTGTGATATATTACCTGTTCATTATATTGTGTGTCATGATTAGAACGATACGCATGCAGAACATGTGTTGGTGTGTGAGTAAACGTTCTCCTAGCATCCCACCTATACACAATTAATGATTGCCACTGATTTTAGGGTTTGGAAGTATCAAGGATAAATGCTACAGTATACAATATTGTATAGAAATAGAAAGTAAATATTATACCTGCAACCGTATGGTTCGTCGCCATTTAAATTTATTGGATTTATTGGAATTGGGGTCAAATATGGAAGATGCTCCCACACCCATAATTGTAGTATGAAAACAGGACCTGCAATCTCCATACTTTTTTGAATAGCAGTAGTACACAGCTCTTTGTAAAGGAAAGCAAGTGTGGCACTACCCCAGCTATATTCCCTAGCTTCTCCAAAGTCGTCTAACAGGTTGAGAAAACATCAATGCAATTTATTTTGGCTCTTATTTCCAAATAGTAAACCCAAAACCTGGAACATGTATGCCCTAGCATGCCGTTGGATTGTTATAGCATTGGCACCCCCTGGTAAGTTTGAGAATGTATCCATTACCCATGTTATTTTAAGGCCACCATATGTCAATGCTGTTGCAGGTGGTTCCACCCCAAGTAAATTATCACAAACATGTCCCCATTTCAAATTAGTGGGCCTGCACACTGCTTTGCCATCAATAGGCAATCCTGTAAGGATTGCTATATCCTGTAGAGTGATCGACATTTCACAAGTACGTAGGTGAAATGTCTGGGTATCAGATTGCCACCGCTCCACCAAAGAAGTGATAAGACCCCAGTCAATATCTATATGTGGGAGGTAGGTAACACGGTATAGTCTACATTGCCGCAAATATGGGATGATATGCTCGCCTAACTGTTGGGTGGGGGGGGGGGGGGGGGGTGCAAATGGTTGGGGTCGCACTTGTAAGGTGGAAACCTAATTTTTTTTAAATGTACAATGTTATATTACTAATGTTGAAATTATTTTCATGTAAATTGAATAATTGTAGATTGCCTTCCATTGCATTATTAGAGATGTGATATTGTTGTTGCTCCATTTCAAATATATCCTACATTAAATACTACAATGAGTTAAACCATGCAATTTCCATTTGTAGTAAATAATAATAATAATAATAATAATAATGATAATAATAATAATAATAATACACATACATATCTTTATTATAAACCAACAAACATATTATGCAATATATTTTTTCCAAGTAATAGATGTAATAATTGATAATAACAAAACACATATTGATTATAAAAAGATCACAATAATACAATTTATTACAATTTTTGTGGTCATGTACTAATAATAACAATAAATAATATTAAATAATTTCAAAAATAACAAATACAAATTTAATTAGAGAGTTGAGATGCTTACCACAACTGTGATACCAACTGAAAGAGTGAGAATTATAGAGTGATACTTGCCCAAAAAAAAAAAAACACAATCAGATAACCATAAAAAATAATTCATTAATCTAAAATTTGAATAACAACAACAACAACAACAACAACAATAATCATAATCATAGGCATACAAATAATATTAACTACAACTACAACAATACATAATATTTTATAATGTATTAGCTTTTAATATTTACAAAGCAAAAAAACTTACATTAAAAAAAAAACTTACAATTCGTATTTGTTCACCTAAAGCAAAGTAAAAGACTAACTGAACAATCAGAGGACCTTCTATGTGAGGAGATACAATTCTTCAGCGAAGGAGGAGAAATAAAAAGACGCTTGCACTTGCACTTGACTTGCCTTTTATTACAAAACTGAAGAAGACTTGTCTTTTATTACACAACTGAAGAAGACAAAAAAAACTATCTCTGAGAGAGATTACAATTAAGAAGAAAACAAAAAAGAATAGATTCTGATTCTGAGGGATTACAAAAGTGAAGAAAACAAAAAAAATCTCTCAGAGAGATTACAATAGTGAAGAAGACAAAAACGAATCCCTCTGAGAGTTATGAATAGGTAAAATATATTCGATGCAGAGAATAAGAATCAGATGAGATGAGAAGTTGAGGTGATTGGTTGATTGAAGCTTTGTTTTTTTGTTTACAGCGTGCACATAAGAATCTATGTACTTTCTTTAGTTTCTTTTTGTTTATAGCATGCACATCAATCATTTTTTTCTTTCATATTATAAAAATCTATGTACTTTCTTTACTTTTTTTTGATTTACAATGTGCACGTCAATCATTTTTTTTCCTCCATTTTCGACAACGACATGGCCACAATTGCCAAAAAAGATTCTACTCACAATTTCGGCAATGCATTGCCACAAACCCATTGAAACATTTTTTTTTTCTCCCATTTTCGGCAATACCAAGGCCACAATTGGGAAAAAAGTTTTTTTATTTTTTATTTTTTCTCAATTGTGGCAATGGCATTGCAAATTGTGGGAAAATTTTTTCCCCACAATTTCAGCAATACCATTGCCACAATTGGGAAAAAAAGTTTTTATTTTTATTTTTTTTCTAATTGTGGCAATGGCATTGCCGAAATTGTGGGGAAAAAATTTTCCCCACAATTTCGGCAATACCATTGCCACAATTGGGGAAAAAAGTTTTTATTTTATTTTTCCCCAATTGTGGCAATGGCATTACCAAAATTGTGGAGAAAATTTTTCCCCCACAATTTCGGCAATACCATTGCCAAAATTGGGAAAAAAAGTTTTTTTTTCCCAATTGTGGCAATGGCATTGCCGAAATTAACTTTTTTTCCCAATTTTGGCAATGGTATTGCCGAAATTGGGGAAAAAATATTTCTAACAATGTCATTGCCACAATTGGGACAAAAAAGTTTTTTTTATTTATTTTTTTTACTAATTGGGGCAATGGCATTGCCGAAATTGCGGGGAAAATTTTTTTTCTCCACAATTTCGGAAATACCATTTGGGGAAAGAGATTTTTTTTTTTTTTTTTTTTTTTTTCCAATTGTGGTAATGGCATTGACGAAATTGTGGGGAAATTTTTTTTCCCACAATTTCGGCAATACCATTTGGGGAAAAAGTTTTTTTTTTTTTTTTTTCCCCCAATTGTGGCAATGGCATTGCCGAAATTGTGGGGAAAAATTTTTCCCCACAATTTCGGCAATGGCGTTGCCACAATTCGGAAAAAAAAAAACTTTTTTCTCCAATTGTGGCAATGCCATTGTCGAAATTGTGGGGAAAATTTTTCCCCACAATTTTGACAATGGCATTGCCACAATTGGGAAAAAAGTTTTTTTTTTTTTTTTTAATGGTGGCAATGGCATTGCCGAATTTCGGCAATACCATTTGGAAAAAAAAAATTTATTTTTATTTTTTCCCAATTATGGCAATGGCGTTGTCGAAATTGTGGAGAAAATTTTTTCCCCCAAAATTTCGGCAATACCATTGCCAAAATTGGGAAAAAAAGTTTTTTTTCCCAATTGTGGCAATGGCATTGCCGAAATTGGGGAAAAAAATTTCCCACAATTGGGAAAAAAAAGTTTTATTTTTATTTTTTTTACTAATTGGGGCAATGCCATTGCCGAAATTGTGGGGAAAATTTTTTTCCCCACAATTTCGGCAATACCATTTGGAAAAAAAAGTTTTTATTTTTATTTTTTCCCAATTGTGGCAATGGCATTGCCAAAATTGTGGGGAAAATTTTTCCCCCACAATTTCGGCAATACCATTGCCACAATTGGGAAAAAAAAGTTTTTATTTTTTTTTCCTATTTTCGGCAATGACATTGTCACAATTGCCAAAAAAAATTGCCACAAACCCATTGAAACGTTTTTTTTTTCCTCCCATTTTCAGCAAGCCACAATTGCCCCAAAATTTTCGGCAAATCCATTACACTTTTTTTTTTTTTAAGAAATAATAAGTGCACACAATTTTTACAATATTTTTACAACAAATTCTAAGTATCAGGTTGTTAGTTGTTGTTATTGTTAAGTTAAAATAGTAATCTCAATGTCAAATTTAAATTTGAACTAATAATAACTAGTTACCTGTGATTTATTGTGAAAATATTGTAAAAATATTGTGTACGTAGCACATTATATTTTTCTTTAATTCTTCCCCAGATTTTGGCATTCACTTCTTTTTTTTTTGGGCACTCATTCATTATTGCACTTCTCACACTCACACATCCGGGCAGGCATAGGAAAATTGGGCAGATGAATTTCGGCAACACTGTTGCCGAAATTCAAGGTTTACTGTTGCCGAAATTAAGATTTTCTCTTTCCTCCTTTTTCTCATTCTCTCTCCTAATTTTTGTTGAATTTCGGCAACAGTGTTGCCGAAATTCAATCTCTCTCCTCATTTCCTTAAATAACTTGGAACAGTACCTATAACGCAAATATGTTTTAAATTTAGCAATATTTAGCCAAAAGACTCATCAACTTAAGCCTTCAGAAATAAAAACTTAAAAAGTAAGAGATGCAGACGGATGGAGGGATGGGCGTGAAGAAGAAGAAGAATGGCCGGTCACTTTCGGAACAATGCTGGCGATGACGGTATTATGGGTTATATGGTATTTTCTTTTACAGTTAATCATTTAATTTCCATTTTTCTTCTTTTTCTTTTACCGTCCGGTATCCGATTCTTTTCCCAGTTTTGCTGGTACAACCCGATAAGCTCTGGTACAAAAAGCGGTACCAAAATAGCCATGTTTTTGTACCAGTATTGACTCCACTGATATATATGGTGAAGGGAGAGGACTGGAGACGCAAAGGAGAGGACTAGAGGCTATTTTTGGTTTTCAACAAAAAATATTGGCGGAATCACGATTTGCAAATCGCGCGGTATCAAAATCGCAACGGAAAATTGCATTTCCTGAAACGCGAAAATCTATTGATTCAAAAACGCAATCCCACCAATTTTGCCCAGCCAAACATATCCTGATTTCTGCGATTTGATAAACGGGCGTTTAACTCTCTCAATACGCCTAAACAAACGGGCTCTAAATTTGGCGCTGAAGTTCTAGCTTTCCTACCTCTATTTTTTTCTTGATCATCTATTACCAGATTGAAATCCCCTAGGCAAACACAAGGCTCCTCTGTAACTAATAACATAGCTCCCAAGTTCTCCCAAGCCTTTCTTCTTTTAGTAGAGTAAGGAAGGCCATGAAACCCAATCAATGCCCGTTGACATGCACCATCATTAATCTTGATAGCAACAACATTTTTATTAAAATCTGCTACATCTACTTTGAAGTCATTTTTCCACATCATTCAAAATCCCCTTGATCTACCAGCACTGCCTAAAACAATCTTTTCTGCAAAACCTATGGCTTTAATGACCCTTTCCATCGTTTCTTCACCAGCCTTAGTCTCACTTAAAAACAATACTTGGAGGTTTGTCTCTTAATGAGCCCTAAGAGCATCCGTATCAGTGAATGTAAATTTTTGTATATTTTGCAACCAAAAAAAAAAAAAAAAAACTTGTTTCTATTTTACACACTTACTTTTACAAAACACTCACATCAGTTTGTCTATTCTACACACTCTTTTATTTAAATAATGTTTTTCTCACATTTTTTTATTATTTCACACTTACCCATGGCTTACCAACTTTAACACATGCCAAGATATAAATATAAGAGTTTAGATCTAAAGGGAGAGAGAGAAAGAGAGAGAGAGAGAGAGATCAAATCTGTGGAGAGAGAAAAAAATAATAAAATATAAAATGCAAATGAACATGAACTGTGTAAATATACACTGTAGCAACTTTGGATATTTAGACAACTTTGACTTGACTGATGTGGAAGATTTTTGGAGCAAAATAGGTAAAATTTGTTACTTTTGATATTTTGTAAAGTTTTACAAAGGCTGGTCTGATTGCTCAAAGGGAGCGAACAATTGAGGCTTTGCAAATGCCTTATCAAAAAAAAAAAAAAAAAAAAGTACTTATGAAAATCTTCAAAATTCAAAAGCACTCATTAATGACTAAAAGAATTTGTCGTAATATTCTCAAGATATAATTTTATTTTTACACAGAATAATTGAAAGATCTTGTAATTTGTCCAAATTTGCCTTCGTAGTGAGTGACCACATCACTATCATCATTATCAACTTATTTGGATTGAAACAACAACCAAAAACATTTGTGCCAAATATATCCCCTTCCAAGGTACTCCATGAGTTAGCTCAACTAGTTTGAGTTTTTTAAGAAGGATAAAGAAAAGGAAAAAAAAAAGTCAAAAAGAAAAATTATTTTTAGTTTTTAACTGTATATTGTGGAATCTGGAATGTTACATAGAATGATGTTGGGTCTTATGAACTGCAAAAAATGCACCTTGCGTTTTGCTTTCATGGCTTGATCAATTTTACACACTTCTCTTTTAAGATAAAAAGAGCTTTTCCTTCTCCTACTAACAATTCCTACACACCAAGGGGAACGTAAGTTCTACAGAAGTCTAAGGTTTGGTGCTGCTAGCACTTAGTCTAGAGAGAAACACTTCCTGTGATGTCCTTTTGACAATTTGGTAATTGGAAAAACAAAGAATGATAAATGTTAATTATGTATTGTGCACATTAAATTATACAAAACTAGTCATCTAATATGAAATTCAATCAAAATATATATTATATATGCATAAACAAGAGTTTATGTAATATAATATTAGAGTTTATGTAATATAATATTACCGATATGCTTCCAAATGCAGGCGTGTCAAGTTTGCGGCCTCTATCAATGCATCTCTCCAATTGTTCATCTTGTCTATAGGCCCATATAGGAGCGCATCCGCAAAAATTCCCTTATGTTCTAGCACCTCAGATTGAGACACATCATAGAAAATAGGCAGCACCCTTTCATTTAAAAGCCTTTTGCATTCCACAATCTTCACCAGCTCATCAAGGCACCAGTCCGAAGTAGCATTGTTTTCGGAGAACACAACAACTGCAATCCTTGAAGTCTCAATTGCCTTCAACAACTCAGATCCAATCTCTCAGGTGGAATCTCTCCAGTTGCCTTTGGAATTCTCTACTTAAGAGTGCATCGGTCCATCAGAGATGTTATGTTCATGACAGAAGAAATTGTCTCTATTCTAATTCTTTATGTTAGAGATATTGCGAGTAGTGGGTTGCCTAAAGATAAAGTAGAGAAATTGAATTTTTCAAAAAAAAGTAAAAAATAAAAAGGTAGAGAAATTGAAGAAGACCAAGTATGGGATGAGACATGGGCAGGTTCCTCTTGCTGCAGCAATGACATGTGTCAAACTTACAGCTTCACTTGGGGAGGGCCGGCCCAAGGCCTAGGCCTAAGGCCCCACAACAACACCAAAAAAAAAAAAAAAAAAATTCCCTACCAAAAAAAGCCCCATCTCCCCCTATAAAAGCCCAAAATTTTATATAAATATAACATTTTTTAAATAATCAGTACTTTTTTTTAAGAATGTTGCTAAAGATATCACAAATTTTACTATAGGTTTAATTGACATGTCACCAATCACATAAAAATGTAATTCAAATACAAATAAATAAAGTTGTTGAAATTCATTAATTACAGTCATTATCACATTATATTGTGAACATTTTGTAGTATTTTTAGTATTTTTCTTTTTCATTTCTAACAAGGCTTCCAAAATAGGAGACCAATAAAAATTTAAACCAATTGAAACCCTAAAATGTTTCAAAAAAAAATGCTACAAATGTGATAAATCATCAATGATGACTAATCTCCTCTAATAGTTTGAGACCTTAATTTTTGTAAACTAATCTCCTACTAAGCTACACACCAAATAATATAAATATATATATATATATATATATATATCTCTTTCCCTTAAAAAGAATATATAAAATTAAAATTTAGATTACAACTATACTTAACTATGCATAGTTATATATCCCAGTTAAAGTAAGTTTCTTTAAAATATATATATATATATATATTTTAGTTCTTTTTGTTTAAATTTATGGTTCAACTATGATATTCAATCTTCTATATGAAATTTACCTTAGTTTAGTTAGTATTATTCATCAATTTCTGTATTTACATCAAATTAGTTTTAATTTAATTAGTATTATATAATTTTATTTAATTAATGTTTACATTTAAAAAGGCCTCATATAAAATTTTCGCCTTAAGCCCCAAATTTTGTTGGCCCGACCCTGCACTTGGGGCATCATTAGTTTGGATATTTGGTGGATCAAGTTTGGTTCAATCTTTCATGAGTTCCTCCCTTTGAACTAGGGCAATTTTTTATATTTAGGGGCTAGGGGAACGACGTCGTTCCCCTGAGTCCTTAAAAAAAAAAAAAAATCCAAAACAGCATTGATTTGGTAACTAGACGGTAGTACCTAATAGAAAACTAATGGAATAATGAATTCACTATACTTAAAATTTAGAAAACTGAAATGATAAAACTCAAATTTAGAAGACTGAAATAACAAAAGGTGAAACCTAGAAGTGTGTTTTGCATTTTGGCCCAAAAAACTTGGAGGATTGGAAGCAAAAATTTTGGGTTTTCAGAACTTACCCAAATCCATATTAACTGGAGTTGCCTCCTGAAGTGGCAAAGTGGAGCCACTAAGTAGACCCTAGCTCGACAAAGTGCAATTGCCATGAAATCTCTCGTCTCCCTCTCGGTCTCTCTTCCCCTTCTCCTGATATCTCTTTCTCTCTCGGTCCTTCCCTCTTCTGATCTCTCAGTCTCTCTTTTTCCCTTTCTTGGTCTTTCATTCTCTCTCTTTCCCCCTCTCGATCTCTCACTCTCTCTTTTTCCCCCTCTTTCTCTCGCCCTCAATCTCTAAAATTTCTCAGTTAATTAGGATTTTAGGGAAGACTGAATTTACTATATTTACAACTTAGAGGACTGAAATGGAAAAACTCAAATTTAGAAGATTGAAATGACAAAAGGTGAAACCTAAGGCGTGTTTTGCATTTTGGCCCAAAAAAATTACACTTAAGCAAACCTTACCACACTTTAGATCTAAAGAAGAAGTATTCTCCTCTGACCCCCACCGCCTTGAGTCCGCCATTGTCTATAGTTCTTCCATTAGCTCCAAGCAGTACTTCATCTCCCTCCTCCTCCTGGTCGAAACTACCAAAACCTAATAAAACTCAATCTCCATAAAAAGCTACAATTTCCATGAATGAGATGTAACTCGATCCAATCAACAGACCATAGTCCTTAACAACAAAGGTACAATATAGACCTTAGTCGTTAAACAACAAAGCCACATACAGAAACCAACCCCCATCCAAAATGCCTCGTGCCCATCAAACTCGAAAATCCCACACACAAAACCCATATCAAAGATTCAAAGTCAAACTCGCCTACCTAAGATCACATTTCTTTTGGGATTTGTAATTCAAATTTAGATATTGGACCAATCTTTGTCAAATATGGATTTGATATTGGAATTTGGGTTTACCCATTTGGAAAATTTTTTGCCTTTTTATTTTCATTTTTATGAAGGCTAAGTTATTCCTTTGAGGTTGCTGCCTGTGTCAGCGAAGAGGAAGGGTTAGGGAGCGGAGTCGAAGAGGAGGCAGATGAAGTATGGTCGGAGCCCTGGAGCCAGTGGTGGTGCTGGAAGCAATGGTAGACTTGAGGTTGTGGATATGGGAGTGCTTGGAATGGAGAGGGTGGTGGGGTTTGCTCACATGCAATTTGTTCATAATAAAACACTTGGAAAATTTTTTTCCTTTTTTACTTTCATTTTTATGAAGGCTAAGTTATTCCTTTGAGGTTGTTGCCTGTGTTGGCGAAGAGGAGGGGTTAGGGAGTGGAGTCGAAGAGGAGGCAGATGAAGTATGGCCGGAGCCCTGGAGCCAGTGGTGGTGCTAGAAGCAATGGTAGACTTGAGGTTGTGGATGTGGGAGAGCTTGGAATGGAGAGGGTGGTGGGGTTTGCTCACATGCAATTTGTTCATAATAAAACACTTGCCATCATTGAACATGTAAGGACACATTTTGGGACCTAAGCCCAAAAGATAAAAGAAAGTAGGCCCAAAAAGCCCAATATAATAAATTTGTAAAGAGTGTGTTGGAAAACTAGTCTCTAATAAGTTGGACAACAATTATAGTGGGTCAAGATGACAATAAAATAAAGATGTACTGATTTTATCTAAATAAAATCATCCTCAGACACAATCCAAGGAGTTGGTTCTTATATATCTTTCTTTTTTATCTGATTACAAATATTGTTCTTGTTTTTACAATGTTTCTCTCTTTCTTTCTTACTCCCCTCAGGGACTTCTTTCTATTTTATACTATATTCTTTCTTTCATCTCCACCCTCCACGTGTAGATTAGATTACTGGTGTTGATACTTGTCTCATCAGCACATTCCTGAAGTCTTAGGGAGTAGCTGTAAGGCTGAAAACTACTGTTCAGATATCACCTACTCATTAATGCGGCCAGAGAGTTAGCTACAGAGCATTCAATGCAGTGGTAGCAGCTTTCTCTTAGATATTTCATAACTTTCATTTGTCCTGTGCTTTCACGATGTATATCATTATCAATAGAATCTCCTAGAATGTCTCTTCTAGATGGCAGACTGTACCTTCTGACCTTTGCTTCGCTCAGCCGAGAAAGCATCCCTCCTCGGACCCCCTTCTCGAATCATCATGACCAGACCCCTTTCTTTATTCATCAATGCCGACCTCCATAACAACGTTTACCCGTCCTCGGACAACTAGGCGTCCTCGGACCTATTGGGCCTATCATCCCTACAGAACAAATGACACATCATTATTCCGTTAGACACATAAGTAAAAAAACTAATGAAAATTAACATAAGGACTAATAGTACTCTTAAAAAAAATTAAAAAATTTAAATTTAAATTAAAAAAAAAAAAAAAAAAAAACTTTGGAGACTAATATTGCTCACTTGAAACTTAAAGGACCAAAAGTGCTTAGGCCTTAGCAAGTATATTTTAGGGACCAATATTGTATTTTTACCAAAATTTAAAGTTTCGGCCTTGAAAACCAAGGGCGACTCTAGGATTATATAATATTTTTTTATTTTGTTTTGACCGCCCTAAAATAAAAATTTGAACACCTTGACTCTAGATTTTTTTAAAGCTCAATAGAAATAAGCTTGAATATGATCCTCTTAACAATATCTTAGCATTTTTAAACACAAAAGAAGTCCAATAAAAAACTAATTTGACCTAAAACCTGGAAAAATAAAATAAAAATCCCAACAACAAAAAGTAGAAATTTGTTAATCTTAAACCTTAGAAAAAATTCATTTAGATCTTAAAAAATTTGAAATAAATCTATTAAATGGGAGATTAGTGGATGAATGATTACTTAGCTATGTATAGATGTAGCTCTTAGAATTGATAATAAAGATATCATGCAACGATTTCAAAATATGAAACCTCGTACAAGCAAATTGTAAAACTTCAAGTATTTGGGGTTTTTATTTTTTTTATATTTTTTTTATGGTGTCAATATATTCAAGTTCTTGTTTATTTTAAATTTTTTATAGTTTATGTTTTTTTATTGACCCTCCCAAGGAAATAATCCTAAAGTCGCCGTTGATAAAAAATCAAATGTCACCCTCAAAAAAAAAAAAAAGATTTATATAATAGAATTTTAATTTATCTTATTAAAAAACACTATATTTATTTTATATTTAAATAAATAGAGGATAAAGTATAGATGTAGCTCTTAGAATTGATAATGAAGATATTATGCAACGATTTCAAAATATGAAACCTCGTACAAGCAAATTGTAAAACTTCAAGTATTTGGGGTTTTTATTTTTTTATATTTTTTTATGGTGTCAATATATTCAAGTTCTTGTTTATTTTAAATTTTGTATAGTTTATGTTTTTTTATTGACCCTCCATAGGAAATAATCCTAAAGCCGCTACTGATGAAAAATCAAATGTCACCCTAAAAAAAAAAAGATTTATATAATAGAATTTTAATTTATCTTATTAAAAAACACTATATTTATTTTATATTTAAATAAATAGAGGATAAAGTATAGATGTAGTTCTTAGAATTGATAATGAAGATATCATGCAACGATTTCAAAATATGAAACCTCGTACAAGCAAATTGTAAAACTTCAAGTATTTGGGGTTTTTATTTTTTTTTATATTTTTTTATGGTGTCAGTATATTCAAGTTCTTGTTTATTTTAAATTTTGTATAGTTTATGTTTTTTTATTGACCCTCCCTTGGAAATAATCCTAAAGCCACCACTGATGAAAAATCAAATGTCACCCTCAAAAAAAAAAAAAGATTTATATAATAGAATTTTAATTTATCTTATTAAAAAACACTATATTTATTTTATATTTAAATAAATAGAGGATAAAGTATAGATGTAGCTCTTAGAATTGATAATAAAGATATCATGCAACAATTTCAAAATATGAAACCTCGTACAAGCAAATTGTAAAACTTCAAGTATTTGGGGTTTTTATTTTTTTATATTTTTTTATGGTGTCAATATATTCAAGTTCTTGTTTATTTTAAATTTTGTATAGATTATGTTTTTTTATTGACCCTCCCTAGGAAATAATCCTAAAGCCGCCACTGATGAAAAATCAAATGTCACCCTCAAAAAAAAAAAAAAAAATAAGATTTATATAATAGAATTTTAATTTATCTTATTAAAAAACACTATATTTATTTTATATTTAAATAAATAGAGGATAAAGTATAGATGTAGCTCTTAGAATTGATAATGAAGATATCATGCAACGATTTCAAAATATGAAACCTCGTACAAGCAAATTGTAAAACTTTAAGTATTTGGGGTTTATATTTTTTTATATTTTTTTATGGTGTCAATATATTCAAGTTCTTGTTTATTTTAAATTTTGTATAGTTTATGTTTTTTTATTGACCCTCCCTAGGAAATAATCCTAAAGCCGACACTGATGAAAAATCAAATGTCACCCTCAAAAAAAAAAAAAAAGATTTATATAATAGAATTTTAATTTATCTTATTAAAAAACACTATATTTATTTTATATTTAAATAAATAGAGGATAAAGTATAGATGTAGCTCTTAGAATTGATAATGAAGATATCATGCAACGATTTCAAAATATGAAACCTCGTACAAGCAAATTGTAAAACTTCAAGTATTTGGGGTTTTTATTTTTTTATATTTTTTTATGGTGTCAATATATTCAAGTTCTTGTTTATTTTAAATTTTTTATAGTTTATGTTTTTTTATTGACCCTCCCTAGGAAATAATCCTAAAGCCGCCACTGATGAAAAATCAAATGTCACCCTCAAAAAAAAAAAAAAAAAATTTATATAATAGAATTTTAATTTATCTTATTAAAAAACACTATATTTATTTTGTATTTAAATAAATAGAGGATAAAGTATAGATGTAGCTCTTAGAATTGATAATGAAGATATCATACAACGATTTCAAAATATGAAACCTCGTACAAGCAAATTGTAAAACTTCAAGTATTTGGGGTTTTTATTTTTTTTATATTTTTTTATGGTGTCAATATATTCAAGTTCTTGTTTATTTTAAATTTTGTATAGTTTATGTTTTTTTATTAACCCTCCCTAGGAAATAATCCTAAAGCCGCCACTGATGAAAAATCAAATGTCACCCTCAAAAAAAAAAAAAAAAGATTTATATAATAGAATTTTAATTTATCTTATTAAAAAACACTATATTTATTTTATATTTAAATAAATAGAGGATAAAGTATAGATGTAGCTCTTAGAATTGATAATGAAGATATCATGCAACAATTTCAAAATATGAAACCTCGTACAAGCAAATTGTAAAACTTCAAGTATTTGGGGTTTTTATTTTTTTTTATATTTTTTTATGGTGTCAGTATATTCAAGTTCTTGTTTATTTTAAATTTTGTATAGTTTATGTTTTTTTATTGACCCTCCCTAGGAAATAATCCTAAAGCCACCACTGATGAAAAATCAAATGTCACCCTCAAAAAAAAAAAAAAAGATTTATATAATAGAATTTTAATTTATCTTATTAAAAAACACTATATTTATTTTATATTTAAATAAATAGAGGATAAAGTATAGATGTAGCTCTTAGAATTGATAATGAAGATATCATACAACGATTTCAAAATATGAAACCTCGTACAAGCAAATTGTAAAACTTCAAGTATTTGGGGTTTTTATTTTTTTATATTTTTTTATGGTGTCAGTATATTCAAGTTCTTGTTTATTTTAAATTTTGTATAGTTTATGTTTTTTTATTGACCCTCCCTAGGAAATAATCCTAAAGCCACCACTGATGAAAAATCAAATGTCACCCTCAAAAAAAAAAAAAAAAGATTTATATAATAGAATTTTAATTTATCTTATTCAAAAACACTATATTTATTTTATATTTAAATAAATAGAGGATAAAGTATAGATGTAGCTCTTAGAATTGATAATGAAGATATCATGCAACAATTTCAAAATATGAAACCTCGTACAAGCAAATTGTAAAACTTCAAGTATTTGGGGTTTTTATTTTTTCATATTTTTTTATGGTGTCAATATATTCAAGTTCTTGTTTATTTTAAATTTTGTATAGTTTATGTTTTTTTATTGACCCTCCCTAGGAAATAATCCTAAAGCCGCCACTGATGAAAAATCAAATGTCACCCTCAAAAAAAAAAAAAAAGATTTATATAATAGAATTTTAATTTATCTTATTAAAAAACACTATATTTATTTTATATTTAAATAAATAGAGGATAAAGTATAGATGTAGCTCTTAGAATTGATAATGAAGATATCATACAACGATTTCAAAATATGAAACCTCGTACAAGCAAATTGTAAAACTTCAAGTATTTGGGGTTTATATTTTTTTATATTTTTTTATGGTGTCAGTATATTCAAGTTCTTGTTTATTTTAAATTTTGTATAGTTTATGTTTTTTTATTAACCCTCCCTAGGAAATAATCCTAAAGCCGCCACTGATGAAAAATCAAATGTCACCCTCAAAAAAAAAAAAAGATTTATATAATAGAATTTTAATTTATCTTATTAAAAAACACTATATTTATTTTATATTTAAATAAATAGAGGATAAATATGTATTTTTCTTGTTAAAAAAACTACATATATTATATAATATTTAAATAGAGGTTAAATATGAACAAGTTCCTATAACTTCTTACACTATCTATATAATAACTAATAGCCGAAACGTTTGACCTTTTGTTGACCTTACCTCATTGCACCACGTGGCTACATAAATTTGTGCCACACAATTGCATTTAAAAACCGAACAATTGTTTTTTTTCGTATTGCAGAATAAGACACTGAACTATTGTATCTTCTGGAATTTTAAATAACTAACCACAACTAAAAGAAACAAATCATTACACTGTATCATACAGTTGTTTTCCCTCGGTACATATAAATATAACCGGACTGCAAAAAAACTGCAATTTGCAAGCAGTTTTTTTTTTCCAACTGCACACCTCTGTCTTTGAAAAAAATCGTTGACAATCTCAACGCCAATACAGCAAGCGATCAACATGTTCATGAAAATCACTGGCGCTTCCGAGTCATTATTACCACTAAGTAAACTGGAGGTGCATTTTCGTTGTCTGCTATTTTCGTCCTTATTTATCACTTCATTCTGATCTGCCTTTGTTTTTCTACTATTTCTTTTATATTTTGGCTACTGATTATGTTGTTTTTCAAGGAGTACTCTTGAATCATTGTTGAAGAAAATGGAGCAATTACCGTCAGTAGCGATGATGGTACACCACATTATTTATATTTATTAACCTCAAAATTGTCTAACACTAACAGAAGTTGACTTCTCTTTAAAAAACTATTTTGTTTCACTGGATACAAGTACCATACAATTGTAAAACAAAGACACAAAAAACATAGGAGGAGAAAAAAAAAATAGAAAGGCCAAAATAATAAAATCTTAATATCATGATCTGATGCGTCTCTCTACTTCTCAACTTTACAGGTCCAAACTCCACCAAACCCAACAGTTTCCCATTTTTCAACTTTTATAGCATTTGACAGAAGAAGAGGAAGAAGAAGATGAGAATGAAAGCAGTGGATGATCTTATTGTGGGGGAAAAGAAACATAAATAAAATGAAAAATTGAAAACATAGGAGAGAGTTATAGAAGCACTGTGAGAGAAAACAAGATTAAAAAAAAAAAGACGAGGGAATGTCACAGAAAAGATAAGAATGAAGAGAATTAATAAAGGGAAAGAATTAAAAAGATAAAGAAAAAGTGGCGTTGTAGAAGAGGAGATGATAGTCACGTGAGGGGGTTGAGTTTTGCTACTTTAGCAACTTTTAAGCAGAAAGGCAACTTCTTGGAAGGTACACATAAAATGCCATTCCATCCTTACTTTTATTATTTTATACCAAAAAAAAAAAATTACTAAATTTGTTTCATTTATTTATTTCATCTTTCACTTGGGCTTTGGTTTCCAACTATCTCCCAATAGTGTTATTAGAATATTTGTGTAACGTGACTCTTATTAGTTAGATCTACACAGTTTCCTTTTAAATTGGTATGGGCATATAATATACTACAAAGACTAGAGTAATACTTAGACGTGTATACTGTATAGATTTTTGTACATTGCTGATTCAGTATTAATCACAAAATATTTATAAAAAAAATGATAATTTAAAGATTTATTTATGCAGTTAGTTTTTTAGGCCTAAATTTATTATGTTCTTGATATCAAGTAATTTACTTTCTATAAAAATATTCCAATTAACTATGAATATATATTTAATATATTAAGTCATTTTCTTATGTCCTTTTATTTTCTTTTAGTTATACTGTGTTATTTATTACCTATTTATGATTACATTTTTTTTTAATGATTCCAATGCCTGTTGTGGATAGATATAGCCATCTACCCATCTCCTCACAAGCGTTCCATGCATCTATGTTACGTTGCTAACTATTTTTCTTTTTAAAGTCTTAATAGTAACCATTTAAACTCAAATATAATGTTTTTTTTTTCCCTTCCAAACTCATTCAGTAATTTAACCCGTGCATCGCACGGGTTAAACGACTAGTTCTTATTAAAACAAAAACCATTTGCACTAAATTTGACCATAAATCCCTAAACCGTCCAAAACTAGTCTTGTTTTGTGCAGGTTTTCCCTGCCTCAAAGAAAGAACATGACAAGAATAAGACACCCATAATCTGATCTCGTCCGTTGTCGTTCTTACTTTTTCCAAATAGAGGTTAGTGTACAATTAAGCTAATAGAAATGATAGAATGGGCTAATTGACATCTACTTTCATTTCCATTTGAACTAATTTTTTTTATGGGTTATTGTCTTGGACAGAAAAAAAAGCCCATGTATGAATTTTAATGGAAACTCAAATGGGCTTCAATTCTCCAATTTTTAAAAAAGGAGACACTTTTTGGGTTTTCATACTATCGTAGGCCCAGTTTTACAGTATATAAATATAAAATTCGGGTTTTACTTTGTCTCTTCGCCAGTGCTTTTGGAAACCCTAGCCTCTCTGCTCTCAGGCTCTCTTGTTCGCCTCCACTGGGAATCTTTCTCTCTCTCTCTCTGAAAATTAGATCTGAGAGAAAATTAGGGTTTTGTTTGATTATTCGATTGTTCTATGTTCTGTAAAGTGAAGTTATGTTTGTTTGCTTGGGAAAGCTGAAAAAAGAAAAGTATGACTTTTTGGATTGAATATAAATTCCATTTTTCAGTGTTAGTCAAATTTTTGTGCGATTTTTGATTCATTTATCAAATTTTCTTCTTTGTTGGTTCAGATAATTAATTATTTAGTGTTTGACACACACACAAAAGAAGAGCCAAACGATGCCGAACGAAGAGGGTGATAACACGATCAGATATCGCGGTAGCACGTGGTAATCGATTATTCTTTTTAAATTTCGGTCGTTTTTTTTTTCTTGGCGATCTTGATTATGATTGTTATGATTATGATTAGTGTTTGTTATGTTTATGTAGTGGGTTATTTATTTATTTTTGCTTAGTGTGTTAATGTTAATTATCATGATTGTTGTTTATTTGCGAAGTTCATCCTGTGGGGCACGTGTTAATGCTGGGGGAACTTTTGCTGCTCCCTCACAGCGGGACAATGAAGGAGGTTCTGGGAATCGTGGTACGAGGTCATATTGGGGGGAGATCAGCGGATTCCTTGCAAATCCAGGAAACTCTTTACTTGTATGTTTGATTGTGTTCGTGTCTATGTTTGTTATTTTTCTTTTGTTTTCTCTTTTTCTTTTTCTTTTTGGGTTAGCGATTTGTGGCAAGTGATGTAGGGGCTAGTTGAACTACATAATAGCCACAACTAGTGTGTTTCTTGTAGAACTCAATGATATTTTGTAACAGCCCTAATCCCCCTTTTTCTTGAATATCTGGATGTTAGGCTTTAGTCTCAACTCTATGATGTTAGGTTTTTAGAGTAAACTCTATGGTGCCTTTTCGTTTAGTCTCTTGTATATCCATGCTTCAGTCTTGATTTACCTGGAGTAGATGATACTTTTGTTCTTCTAGCAGTATTATTGAACTACAATTATTGTTGCAGGTTTAGTAATGGTTCTGTAGGCTGTTATGGTACCACATGGCACAATACATTTTTAGCTTTACAGATTGCAACTCTACGGCTAGTACAAAGGTTAGGAATTGATTTGTAAAGAAATCATGCTTACCTTTAACCATTGATTTATTCTTTTTATTGGAAATAAAATTATTAAGGGAAGAGACCAAAAAAAACTAATTAAAGTCCTTGTTTTGGGGGTTAGGGTTATACTCTCCACATGGCTTGTACATATGTTGCATAAATTTGAAAAGAAAAAGAAACAATTATCCAACTTCAAGCCATTGTAATGTCTTAATTAAACCTTCCCAGGTATTCTCGGGAAATTTATTAATAATTTATCCAAAAAAAGCATATATTGTATAACTAATACTTGAAATAGGAATGGAGAATAAGCAAGAGACCTACTTATTAATTAAAGGAAAATGTTGAGAACTGATAATGTTGGCCATTTGGAAAGAACTTTCATGCGATAGAAATTAAGTTTTTTGATTTTTAGGACACTTCTTCTATGGTAATTAGGAATGCTGGACGCTCAAAAATGAGTTTGCAAACCTATTTTGATTCTTTAATGGGAAGGGCCTTTGTTAACCTTCTAAAAGTGCAGAATTGTCAAGGGATTGTGTTGTTCCTGTCCATTTTATACCAAGTGAATCTTTTCATAATTCTTTCACCAGAATGGTTCATATTCCATGGTGCCTAAAACAAATTTATATCTACAATGCTAAACTTTTATAATTTCACAAATACATGTATCTGCTGGAGCCCGGCCCAAAATTTAGCTTTTGCCAACTGTGAGACCAATTTCTACTATATTCTGAAGGTAGATTCGGAGACTAGATTGCAGCTGGGTTGTTGAAACTGAAAAAATTACTTTATAAAAAATGTTGCATCTACACGGCAGCTAGGATTAAACAATAGCATAGGGTCAAAAAAGTGTGGTCATGTATGTTCGGCATCTAGCCAATACTTAAAAAAAAAAGACAAAAATGCAAAATTGACTTTTTAACTTTTACATTTTTTTCATTTCATCCTCTAACTTTCAATCTTGTCAATTCAGTATTTTAACTTTCAATTTTTGTTAATATAGGATTCCGTTATAACTCAATTAGTGGCTGCAAACTCTTGAAATGACGTCGTTTTGCATTTTTATTTTTATTTTTATTTTTATTCGGAATTAAAAAAAAGAAAAATCTAAAAAAAAAAGAAAAAAGAAGAAGAGAAACTTCCCCTGAAACAAAACCCAGAAAGAAATCAAAACCAAAATGCAAAAAAACATTAAAATCAAGAAACTAAGGCAAACCCATATGAATTTATGGTGGGAGGAGAAGGAACTCGGTCAAATGTTGGCAAACCCAGATGAATGATATCATGCAACAGTGGCCATATCGACCGATCTTTGCAAGACACAGAGCGCGACGTCAAAAACCCAGATGAACGATTCAAATGAATAGATGGGTTTCTGTTGGAATATTTAAGGATTTATATTGTGGGTTGGAAAATTAAAAACGTTTAAGGCCTTCTTATGGTATAAGTGCTTTTGTTTAAAAGAAATCTTGATTTGTCCTTTTTTTTTTCCTAATATTATGCACTGTGAGTTCGGTGATGGAGTTCTGAATGGTTTCTTTCTTTTATTTTTCTTTTATTTTTATTTTTTTTACAGATTTTTTTTCTTTAAATTTCAAAATTTATTTTTAAAAAAAAAGTTAGTCAAAACGATGTCGTTTTGGCTCAATGAACGGTATTTTTTAATTGAATTCTAATAGAGTCTTGCATTGACAAAAACTAAAAGTTAAAGAACTGAAATAACAAAACTGAAAGTTTATAACTGAAATGAAAAAAAATGTGAAAGTTAGAATATCAATTTTGCATTTTTGTCAAAAAAAAAAAAAAAAAAAAAAAGGAAAGAAAGAAAGAAAAAAGAAGTATAATAATAATATGAGCCACGTTCATAGCCTGCTGCCTAGTACAAAAGCAAAAGATAGACACAAATCAAGTTAAAAAAAAAAAAAAAAGTAAAAAGTGAATAAGTAAGGGTGAGTTTAGTTCAGTTTTTTGTAAAAGTGCATAATGAAAAAGTGCATTTTCAAAAAGCTGAGTGTTTGGTAAAAGCTGTTAAAAAGTGCTTTTTGAAAAAGCTGAGTGTTTGGCTAACATTTATAAAAGTGGCATTTTGAGGGGTAAATTACAAAAAAGGACTGTATATATAAATGAGTTTATTTCATACTTTTTTTTTTATTTTTTTTTTATGTGAGTTTATTTCATACTTATTAATAAACTACTTCATATAATAATAATAATAATAAATATTATTGGTATTATTTTAATAATGTTTGGGCTATTTTTATTTTTTAGTTTCATAATTATTTGTTATTACCATTAATGACTTCTTATTAATATTAATTAAATCTAAATAATTTTCATCATCATGAAACTCAAAATGAAAATGTAAAAAGATGATAAAATATACACCAATAATCCAGGTTTAAATTGTACTACATAAAAATGTAAAAAGATATAAAATACATATCAATAACCCAAGTTTAAATTGTACAACACAAAAATATAAAAAAGATAATAAAATACATACTAATAACCCAAGTTTAAATTGTACTACATGATATTATAAAATAAAATAAAAGACAACTACTAATTATTATCCCCCCAAATGGAATTAGCAATTGAATCACGAAGAACCACCATCGCAGGGTCTGTTAAAGATCCTGTGTTCTGCTCACACCTGCTACCTGCTTCACTATTATGTTCTCTTCTAGAAATTGAATCTCGATTGGCTTTTATGAAGCTCCTATCATCCCTATCATTTAGTCTAACAAAATTATGAAGAGCCATAGTAGCAGATACAATAAGTATTTGGATATGGAATGGAAAAGATGGCATGTTTCTGATAATTCTCCATTTATTCTTCCACACACCAAAAGTGCGCTCAATCACACATCGAAGAGATGAGTGAGCATAATTAAATTTTTCATGTCTAGTTCTAGGGTTTCCACCTCTCCTTCGAAAGTCTTGAAGATGGTATGATATCCCTTTGTATGGTGCCAAATAGCCTTTCATCATTGGATATCCAGAATCAACTACATAATATTTCCCTAGGAAAAAAAAAATTCAATTGTATTAAACACACACACAAGGTGTTATTATAATAAACAATTGATTAACCAATTACAAACCTGGTGGTGGGTGTGGAAAGTTGTTACTTTGTTTACGAATAGCATCAAGAAAAATGTGGGTGTCGTGTGCTGCACCTTTCCATCCAGGCAAAACGAATGTGAATAACATATCAAAGTCACATGCAGCCATTACATTTTGGGTTGGATATCCCTTTCTTCCAAAGTATGGAATGGACTTCTCAGTAGGTACAATCGCAACCACATGTGTGCCATCAATCGCACCAATGCAATCCTAATAAAGACATTAATAGTTTTTAGTTCCACATGACAATTATCTTATAGACAATAACATTTATTCAAATATACAATAGTACACATACTTTGAAATGTGGCCAATAAATTGGATGGTCTTGTATTTTGGTTGGAACTTCACTAAAAGTTGGATCCGAAGGCTTTACATATGCAGCTGCAAACCGAGCACCCAATAGAGTGACCATCTTCTCAAAATGTCTACTTATGGTTTCACCTGAATGCTGAAATATTTCTTGAACCATTCGGTTACATGTTCCATGACCAAGTATCAGTAAACAGATTGCCACTGACTCTTCTAATCTTATATTCCTTGAATGTTGAAGTCCATAGTCATGTTGTAAAACTTGACACAAATTTTGAAACACCTCCTTTTTCATTCTAAACATGTTGTAACACAAGTTCTCATTACCTTCCATACAACGTCTCACCCAAGCCCACCCTGTTTGTTCAGAATCATAACAAGGAGTCTTATTAATGTATTTATTGAAATATGTCACAACTGCTTCACAAGTAACTGCCACAAGCTGGTAAAACTTCTCATCAGAATCGTCGTTACTATCATCATCATCAGAATCACTATCACTATCATCATCACTGTTACTACTCTCATCATCATCATCATTGTTATCACCATCATTATTATTGTCAGCAATGTTATAATCACCACCATCATTATCATCACAGTAATTTCTGTAATCCCCATCCATTAATAGTTCCATAAAATGGCCACTCTCATGAGTACCATTATAATCATCCATATTGATTTACGCTACACAACAAAGTAACAAATAATCAACCATTACTAATACTTAATATAAATCAACATAATAATCAACAAAGTAACAAAAGGCAACAATAGGTCCCAATTCAAAACATCAAGTTAATATTATATTACACATATAGTAGTCCAAAACTAATACTAAATATCACATAACATAGTTTAAAGTTAATACAACATAGCATACTTAATAAAGCTAATATTAGTCGTAAGCTAATACAACATAAAGATAATATTAGTCCTAAGCTAATACAGAGTACCACATAAGGTTGGTTACTTCTTGTTTTCCCTACAAATCATTTCTTGTAGCCACTCCAGCTGTGACTCTGGCTCCTTGAAAGCTAGGAACATCTCCCTACGTGACCTTTTTAGTAAGATAACGGAAGCTTGAATCGCAAACTTACTATCCACTCCAGGAAGTGTTCTCACAATCGCCATGACATTATCAATTGAACTTGGTGACTCTCGAGAAGTACCTTCCTGCCTACTCTGACATACAGTTATTAATTGACTAATACGATTGTCCAACATTGCAGCTCCTCCTATCTTCTTCTTTTTCTTCTGTGAGGGTATTGATTCAGTAGTTCGCTTTTGTCCTGAACTACGTGATTGACTAGTATGTCCTTGCTGCAAACTATCAATGTCTAAACTCATGTCACATCGATCATCCTTAAATTCGGAGCTACCATCTGAATCACCAGCACCCTCTTGTGGCATTGTTGGAGGGAGTGTATTTGAAGAAGGGGTCCATGCAGCTACTCCAGTTGCTGCAACATCCCTAAACATTATATCAAGTTGATCTAGATTCTGTGGACCTTTCTCTCGAAATTTTCTAGCTTTGGGTAATTCCTACAAAATGTAATTGTAATTTCACTCATATAACAATAATATAAAAAAACTATCTCCAACTAACTACATATTAACATATTAATAAAATACTCAACTCACCACCAACTTCAGCGTCCACCAATCATCAGGAGCAAGAATCGTTCCCTTCTCTGCATCCCAACCTAAACCTGTGTCAAGATTCCTCAATTGCTCCCACACTCTCCAATCACCTTTTAATACATCCCACCTACTTTTTAATTGAACCCTATCATAGTTTTGACCAGTCTCATCACAAAATTTGGTCACTAGAGTAGTCCAACCTTCGGTACTAAAGGCAGCACCTTTTGATCTATTCCCAAGTTGAATTTGTTCCACACAAAGGTTACAAAATGTAGTTGTCCAGCTTGGATTAATATCCCATAATGCTCTAGCCTTTTTTTCCTCAGGGTTGGAAGCAGTGTTTTTACCCATCTATAAAGTTAACCAACCATAAGAAATGCAAAAAATAGAATTCATAATTTAGCAATTACAAATATTTAACGCTGAATTAAAATATAAAAAATCTCACAGCAGCCAAGGTTGAACTAAAAAATGGTAAATGGAAAATAAGCAAACCCAAAAATTTTCAGGATTCATACTTGTAAAGACGTTGTGTGAATGATTGTTTTCACTCTAGCTCCAAACTACTCAGAGTTACATGCTTAACTAAAGTCATGAGAGCTAAATTCCCAAAACAAATCAAATAAGCGCCATGGAATTCATCAAACATTTATAAACAAGATAAAGAAACTCCAGCAAGTTTAAAAGAGTATTTAAATTGTGACCTTGAGAGGATATGCATGCATATACAATGATCTTGAGACAGTTTGAGAGAACTAAATTGTGAGCCTAATTTGTTCCTCATTACTAAATTGAGAGGATAAAGAAACCTTTCTAAATTGCCTAATTTGTTCCTCATTACTAGCCAACACAAGAATGAATTTCTTGAGACAGTTTGAGAGAACTAAATGATTTTCCACCATCCTACTATTGTGAGCCTCGCTTTGATGTACTAGCCAACACAAGACCTATTACAATGGTCTTTTGCAATGGGTTTTGTACACCTACCACTTTAAGTTTGCTTGTAGATGTATTGGAGCAAGAAGTTTGCCTAATACTATTGCAATCTTTATTTCCAGATGTACTTCTCAGATGAATGTGATCAGCAAATGGTGTCTTGTCCATAACCACACGGGCTATATCTAAATTTTAACCTCTTTTAACTTTTTACAATGAAATCCTAGCTCCAAAATTTTGAAGGCAACCATAATTTGTCAAACACTATAGTTAAAATCAGCCCAAAGACAAATCAAAATCCTCAACTTCAAAAAAAAAAAAAAAAAAAGAATCTAACACATCCCCATATCAAACACAAATAAGCATTTTTAATTTGTCTACACTCAAACTTCAATCACACATATCACCAAAACAAAGGTCACTGCTCAATAATTTAAATCTAACCCAATTTATAAAAGATAGTTAATGGCTCAATGGCCTCACATTAAGAGGAATCATCATAAACATCGAAATTGAATCAACGAAACTAGACTAAGGCATTGAAGGAGAGACATAATTTCCATTAACTAAAATATTTAGAAACTAGGATACACCATAAAGCTTCAAGCTACAAATTTTTCTAAACTAAAACATACCAAAACAACCATGTAATCATGTACAAATTATGCCCATGCCAAACAAACCCATTTTATACTGCCTGTATAGCAGAATCGATCTTTGACGGATGTATTCCTGGTAAAATCATTTTTCCCTAAGCATTTTTTCTTTTTAATGCAGCGGTTTTCTATAAATCATCCTTTTCTTTTTGTGCAAATTTTTTCATTAATCTTATACATGTCCTAGTGCACTTGTTCCTTCTTCTGAAACCATTTTTTGAGAATGCATTAGGCAAGAAATTACAGAGCATCCACAAAAGAAAAAAAAATTACAAAGCATGTAGCACTGAAAATTTTTTAGTACCCGGCAAGAAATTACAAAGCATGTAGCACTGAAAATTTTTTAGCTAAAATTTTTTTTCCCACACTCGGTTAAAAAAAAAAATTCAGATCAGTGTTGGTACCTGGTATTTTGGTAGCAGATCGGTGTTCTTGGTGTTTTGTTGATCAAATATCTACCTTCAAAATGTATTTCTCAGATCAGATTAGACATAAATAAAATTAAAAAAAAAAAAAAAACACTTCAGTGCACGGATGAGAGAGCACTTGAAGAGGAAACGGGCACTTGAAGAAAGACGAAAGAAAGAAGAAGAGGAAGAGGAAGAAGGTTCACGGCTCACTTACCACGGAGAGGGCAGAGCAGAGAAGAGATGAGCGTGAGAGTGAGAGAGCTCAGGGCTTGACGGCAGAGCAGAGAAGAGACGAGAGAAAGCGTGAGAAGCGTGAGAACTGAGGTATATATATCTGCAAGGGTAATTTGGTAAACAGGAAGACCTAACGGATAAATTTGCACGTTTGCCTTTGTTTATGGACCTCTGATGCTCCATATTTCTTGCGCGTTCCTTCTCCATTTTTTGCCTTGGCCCAAAACGCAACTTTTTTCAAAAAGTTACGTTTTGGGCTGAGCCAAACGCAAAAAACGTCCCAGCATTTTGCAAATGCGCATAAATGGTAAAAGTGGGCTCAAAACGCCTAACCAAACGGGCACTAAGTGGCACCACCAGAAAGTAAGGAACACGGTTTGGTGAAAGTGGGCCTAAAAAGCTGAACAGTGGGTCACGGCTCAACATGAATTTAGGAGTTGTGGAGGAAAAACTGACGAAAACTGCTGTATGATCTGATCAGTTGAGAGAATAACAAGGGAACAGCTCCTTTGGAATCTCTCTATAAATAGAGAGGCACGCACGAGAAGAAAAAAAATAAAAGGCGGCAGATACTCAAAAAAGAGAAGCACGCACACACACAGAAAAAAAAAAAAAAAAAAAAAAAAAAAAAAAAAAAAAAAAAGACAGGTAGAGATTGAGAGCAACAAGCAAATGACAAGCAAATGAGGAACATACAGCATTAGGTGGGAATTTTATCAATCCCCTTTCTTCTCTAAATCTCTCCCTCTTCTTCTTTTTCAAATCTGAAGTTTTGTTTGGTAAAACAAATAGGGTTGGATTTCATGAAGAGTTCCTAACTCCATGCATGAAGCTCTAGATATGAGTCCCTGACTCGTAAATCGTATTTGAACATTACCAAATAAAAATTCTTTCAAGCTTTGGTTCAATTTTTTCTCAAATAGAGTCATTGACTCTACCAAATCAAATTCATTAATGGAATCCTTGACTCTACCCTATCTATGGAGTCTTTGACTCTACAATTTAATGGAGTCCTTGACTCTATCCCATTAATGGAGTCCTTAACTCTACGAAATTAATGGAATCCTTGACTCTACCATTTTAATGGAGTCCTTGACTCTTCCAAATTAATGGAGTCATTGACTCTACCAAATTAATCGGAGTCCTTGATTCTAACAAATTAATGGAGTCATTGACTCTATTCCATCAATGGAGTCCTTGACTCTACAAATTATTAAAGTCCTTGACTCTACCCCATCAATGGAGTTCTTGACTCTAATAAATTAATGGAGTCATTGACTTTACTAGGAATGACAACGGGTCGGGTTCGAGGCGGGTTTTTCTATATCAGAACTCGACCCGTTTAATAAACGGGTTATTTTTTTACATCAAACCTGCCCCGTCAGGCCTCGCGGGCCCCGTCCCGTCATTCCCGTCCCAAAATCAGAAACACAAATTACAAGCACACAAATCTCAGATTTATCATTTTCTGACCCAAAATCACATACACAAAAACAAATATAAACACAAATCACAAACATAACTTTCATATTTATAATTTTCCCTTTCAAAATCATAAACTTAACACAAATTTCAAATTTATGATTTTCCCTTTCAAAAACACAAACACAAATCCTAACATAAGCACAATCACAGAGATCATAAACACAAACTCACATGATTGAGACGAACTGAACCCAGAAAAAAAAAATGGAGAAAAAGGTGGAGCGAGGCCGTGAGGCCGTGAGAGTGAAGCTGAGCGAGGCCATGAGGGGGGCGGTTGAGTGAGGCCATGAGAGGGTGGTTGACTGGCAAGGAATTGGTGCGAGATGGGTGAGGGGGATAAGAAGGCTCAGGGCTATGCGAGATCGGCGAGGATGAAAAGGAGAACGATGAGAGAGTCAGAGAGCTGGGCTTGACGGCTTGTGGCCATGTGACTGAGAGAGCTGAGAGATGAAGAGCAGCATATGAGTAAGAGAGCTGAGCTGAGAGATGAAGAGGGAAAGGCATCATGTGAGACTAGGTGTTACAGAGTTTAGAGTATATTTATATTTAGGGTAAGGAGTTTTAAATTTTTTTTTTTTAATATTATATATGTATACGAGTCGGGTCCAGGTCGGGTTTGCATAATACCTGGACCCGACCCAAACCCGTTTCGGGTTTTTTTTATTAAAACTCAAACCCACCTCATTTGCTTCACGAATCGAGTAAAACCCACCCCATTAGGGTCGGGTCGGACCGAGTACCCGCAGGTCAGGCCTATTTTGCCATCCCTAGACTTTACTATTTTAATGGAGTCCTTGACTCCACTATCAAATTAATGGAGGCATTAACTCTACCAAATTAATTGTGACTAATTCTTTGGGATTATTAATTCTTTAAACAAGAATAGAGTTAATAATTCTTAAAATAAAATGACCATAAAATTGGGTTGGGGAAATTTTTCAATTCCAAATATGGTCACAATGATTAAATTGCTTCAAAGGAGTTTTTGGGAATTTCAATCAAAATATTATTAAAATTCCAACAAAGAAGCAAACGAAAGAGAGAGAAATTTGCTTAGACATTCGACTTCTTAAAAAAGAATTATTAGTTCGATTGTCATAAAAGCATGGTCCTTGAGACTAAAATCAATTATCTCACCCAAATACAAAATTATGCCAATACTTAATTAAACGCCAAGTATTGACTTAAAGATCCATCATTTAAATTTAGACAAAATCATATTTGAGACTTTAAAGCTAAAACCTAAAATTAAGAACTACGAATTGGCTTGATCCCTGCCAAGGGTATGTAGGCAACCTAAAAAAATTATTAGGTGCAGCCAGAAATAAATAAAAACACATATCCTCTTAAACATGAAAATAAATAAACTCATGTACAAAGACAACGTGGTTGGAGTCAAAGGATTTTCCCTTGAAATAAGGGGTTGTAATTCAAATATACATTATCTTGAATGGGCACTACTCAGATCAATAAAACTCATACGCCAAAATGCCTATGGGTGAAATTATGTTTGATGAATTAGACATAATTTAACAATTCTTGTTAAACATAATTTGACAATGTTTGTTAAACATAATTTGACAACGTTTGTTAACAATTTTCCTCAATATAATTTTTGGCACGCCTAGTGGGACCCATTCTCCTTTTCATCTCCAACTATGTTTCTTATACATCAATCTTCGTGTTGTGATTAGGTTTACCAATGGCTCCCCAAGTGATTGTTTACTTCCACAAGCTTCCTGCAATTGCACGAGGAGCAAGTGGTTGTTGCATGACATTCACCCTTGGTCGCCCTTCCGTTAGGCTCGAAGTACCGAATGATGAATGCATGACCAACATCCAAGTTTCATCAACCTCAAAGACTTCAAAGAAGAGGAGGGCAAGGAAAAGTAATAAAGCTAAAAAATCCCAAACCAAGGGTTCAAATGTGAATGACTCTAACACTATTGTGGCGTTGGGTACGGGGGAATCCATATTACTTCTGGCATCCAAATTCCTAGAAATGTGATTCCTTGCAATCTGAATGCCTAGGAATGTAGCTCTTCCTATGTTTACTTTCATTGAGAATCTCTTAAGATTCTTAGGAATGTGAGATGATAATGTTTGGTTTATTCCCAAGAATCTTAAATGAATTATTTATTTTTCCCATTCTATCCTTAGATTTGAATGTGAACTACCAAGTCCTTTAAAAAAAAAATCTTCCTCTAAATAAATAATGAAGAACAAAATAAAAACTATTAATAATTTGTTGAGCAACACACACACAACAGCAAAAGTGAATACCTGACAATAATGGAGAATCCTCTTCAAACTTTTTTTTTCCCCACACGTGAAACATAAATAGAACTTTGTTAAAGAATATATCAACAAAATTGTTTATTCTGTTTATGTTATGTTGGCGGGAAAAGATAAAGACAATGGAAAAGATATTGATGATTTTTTTTTTAAATTTTTTTTATTTTATCTTAATTGCTTAAATGATAAAGGAAAAGGGTTAAAATTTTCAGTTTATAAAAAATACATTTTCCTTTAAGCTTTGGAATCTGGATACCCACCTGTTTTAAAGGGAATCCACATTCCTATTGAGAGGGGTTTAAAGGGGGAGTCCAGATTCTCTTGGCATCTGATTTCCTAGCGTAATTTGCAACCAAACATGAGAATCTTTAAATATTCTTAGGAATCCTAAAACATTACTCCATACCAAACGCCACATATGGGTATGGCCCCAAGGTTTTTCTCCATCCAAATCATGATTGGCTCCATCCCAATCACATTGAGAACAACCGAGTCAGTAATGATGACGTCAACTAAAAAAGGGGAAGCTAGTCATCCTGAAACCTTGAAGGTTAAGGTCACTAAGAAATCTATCAAGATTTCGAAGAAGGCATCACTAAAGCAAAAGGTGACTCCTCAACCAAAGGCAATGTAGCCTCGCATTCTTGAATTAACTTCACCAAAGAGTGATCCTGTTGTCAAGGGAAAAGAAGTAGCCATGGACATTGATGCCTCCTTTGAAACATGGCCACCAACCAAGCAAGGTCCTAGAAAAAGTGTAAGGAGAGAAGAAAGCCAAACTTATGAATTATTTGATCACTTTCTGTTAACGGCTCTTTGTGCTGAACAATCAAAAAGGGCCAAGTCAAACTTGGAAGTTCAAAAATGGGCATTCTTCTCAGGCTATTTGTTGGCAGAAGAAGAAAATTTTGTATTAGGGACAAGTTCAAAGCACAAAAATGTGAAAGAGATTTGTGAGGAGGTTAATAAGTCACCAAGGCCTTACTCAAGTCCTATCACACGCTCTAGGGCCCGCCTCATGTCCCAATCCATCATCCCTGATTCTTCAATCTCCATCACTTCTTCTGATACTATGGAAACGCAAAGTGATTTTCATAGTCCACTATACAGAGATTCAGAGTCTATTTTTCAAGAAGAAGACTTTCCAGGAATTCTAATAAATCAATTTGGCAAAGTGTTAAAGATCTCAGATGAAAGTGATTCTAAAGACATGCTGGTTCTAGTAACTAGCACCACAAATTTAGAAGAGCAACTCCAAGAGTTGCAAAGGAATCTCATTGAAAAAGATGCTGAAATAGCAGCCTTGGCAGCCCGAGTAGCGTCTCAAGCAAGTACATCAGCTAGAACTCAAGTGCCTACAGTTGAAGAAGGGCACACATCATCTAGTCCTATAACACAAGATGAATTAAAGACACTCATTGTTGAGGGAATCAAGGAATTTCAGGCATCTATAAATTTACCCGTTTATGGGTGTCGAAAGCCTTATCCAGCTCATTATGACACTGTTCCATTCCCAACCGGTTATCAAAAACCAAACTTTGAGAAATTTGATGGTTTGACTGGTTCCCCTCAAGAACATTTGACACATTTCTATTCGGCTTGTGGAGAATCTGCTTTGTCAGATGCCTTGTTGATAAGACAATTTGTCCAATCTCTCAAGGGTTCTGTGTTTACTTGGTACACCCAATTACAACCAGGGTCAATCCATACGTGGGACGATTTACAAAGGGCTTTTCTTGCCCAATTTGTGAGTTCAAAGAAGAAAGTTTCAATCATTGATTTAGCCGATGCTCAACAAAAATCGAATGAAAGTGTCAATGACTTCATTACAAGTTGGAGAAGCCTAAATCTCCAATGTTCCGAAAAGTTGACTGAACAATCTGCAGTACAAATGTGTTCAAAGAATCTCTTACCAGAGATTGCCACTTTCATAGGGACTGCAGAACCTCAGAGTTTTGATGCATTGGTCTCTAAGGCAAGCAATGTTGAAAGACAAATTGCTCGACAAAAGAGTACCACGCAAAGGGGGCGTAATTTAGAAGAAAAAAATACAGAAGGAAAAAAGCCCCGAAATAATGGAGAAGTAATGGCTACCTTTGTCAATAATGAAAGGCAAAATGGGAAAGGAAAGGAAGGCTCGAAAAATCTCACTCTTGAAGAGAAAAAGAAAACGAAATACTCATTCCATGATGATGATATAGAAGGGATTTTTAACGAGTTGATGAAAGAAAAAGCAATACAACTCCCTGAACCTAAGAGACCTTCTGAAGTTGATAAGATAGATGACCCTAAATATTGCCGCTACCATCGAATCATTAGCCATCCTCTATCAGAATGCTATATCTTGAAGAATATAATTCAAAAAATGATAAATGATGTTGAAATTGAGGAAGATAGTTCCTCTCGAGTACCAGTTGCTGCATCAAATAGCATTTCTTTGTTTAAGGAGGAACCAAAGTCCACTTTGCCTTGCTCACTGGGGGCAAAACCAAATAATGTTGAAAAGATCAAAAAGACTCTTGATGTCAAGGTTGAGTCAAGCAGTCTCCCAAGTCTTTATGAGCTTATGACTGAAGCAAAATTAGACTTTTGGGAAAATTCCACTAAAGATGGAAATGAAGAAGAATGGCAAACATATATTGGTAAGCAATCCAAGAAAATGGCTAAAAGGTCATTACCAATCATTATGCCCTTTGAGAAGCCAGGAGTCAAAATCCACAAAAGGAAGGATTCCAAGAAAAACAAGAAGAAAAAGAAGAACACTCAAAAGAAAAGCATGAGTTTAGAGGAAGAAAAATATATTCAATCTGAGAGAATGCCAATAACTCTAATTGAATTAGTTCCTAAGGAATTTCTTCAAAATCATTCTGAGGATGAGATGAAAGAGGAAGTTGTGCAATGTTGCATGGTTTCAATTGATGACAATGAACGAGAGGTAGATGAAGTAACTTTTCTTTCAGGCCAACATTTGTCATTACCACAAAAGGAAAAATTAAGCCAAGATGCAAAAGATGATGTTTCTAAAGGAAAAGAAGGCAATTCCTTACAACCCTTGTCACCTAGACTATGCGTTTCATGTTTGGCATGCATAATGTTTAGTGATGAGGACTTCCAGCTTGGGGAAAATTTTCAGAATCAATTTTTATATGTCAAGGGCACAATTGGAGATGTATGGTTATCAAGAATCCTATTGGATTACGGATCAACTGTAAATCTTCTCCCTTATAAGACATTCAAAGTAATGGGGATGAAGTCCAAACAATTGTCTCCATCCAACTTGACCATTCAAAGCTTCAACCAAGTTGGACAAAGAGTCATGGGAAGCATCTTATTAAAAGTGGAAATAGGAGAATTGTATTCTGAAGCTCTTTTCCACATAATTGATGTCAATACTTCCTACAACGTGTTGTTGGGACGCCCTTGGGTACACACTTATGGCATAATCGGTTCTGCATTTCATCAATGCTTTAAACTTTGTGATGAAGATGGAAATGTGAAAATGGTGTACACTGATCCTAACCCTTTCATGGGAGAAGAGGTGAATTATCTTGATGCCAAATTTTAAGCAACAACCATGCTTATGCATCTGTCCAAAAAACAAGGATACCAAAGAAGAAGGGTGAGGGACAATGTGTTTACCCTTGTGTAAATGAGAAGTTCATTAAACCGCTAAAAAAAAAAAAAAAAAAAAAAGGCCCGCTAGGTTGAAAACCTTTTTATAAGGCGGCCTAGGCAAAAGTTAGGGCACAAAAAAAAAAAAAAAAAAAAAAAGGAACAATATCCTAAAGTTCGGCAACTTGGTTCGGGCACAAGATCCTATAGTGATGTTTTTAGCCGAAACATGGCTAGATGAAGCTAGGCTAGTTGGGTTACGTGATTTGTTTCGTTTTGGTCATCATCATGGGGTTTCAAGATTAACTCGTGGTAGTGGCTTGGTATTGTTTTGGAAGAAAGACTTTGATTTGCAAGTTATGTCTTTTTCTCAAAACCATATTGATGTTTTGATCAACAGAGGGAAGGAAAATGTTTGGCGCTTCACGGGTTTTTACGGAGCACCAGAAACTTAGCTTCATTGGGAATCATGGGACTTGTTAAGAGATTTAAATAATCGCTTCTCTGTTCTGTGGTTGTGTAGAGGTGATTTTAATGAACTTTTGAAGTCACATGAAAAGTTGGGGGGCCGGTTACGACCATATGGACAGATGCAAAAATTTTGAGAAGTCTTAGATGATGTGGATTGTTTGATCTCAGTTTTGTGGGAAATAAGTTCACTTGGTTCAAAAAATACCCGGATGGTGGAGTGGTTTAGGAAAGGTTGGACAGAGCTGTAAGCTCAGCATCTTGGTTTGACTTGTTTCCTGCAATTAAGGTAACAAGTCTGGTATGTGTTTCTTCATACCATAGCCCTATTATGGTCTTACCCGAGGGGATCATTTTGAAGCACCAATGCCCCTGGCGTTTCGAACAAATGTGGCTTGAAAAGCAAGGTTGTCACGACACAGTTAAAAGAGCTTGGAAAGCTATTTCCTCAGACTCGCCAATGTCTAGAGTTATTCAGAATGTTGATACTTGCAAAAACCAGTTGCAAGTTTGGAGTAAGAAGGATTTTTGTAATGTAGTAATTAGTAAATACCTTGAAGGAGAAAAAAAAGACTTTGAAAAAAGTAGAAGAGGAAGCAGTGAAGGGAGGAAGTATAGAGTTTTTTCTCCAGTTAAAAGGTGAGGTGGCCGAGCTTCTTAGAGTGGAGGAAAAAATGTGCCAACAGCGAAGCCATGTGCATTGGATGGTTTTTGGCAATAAAAATACTAGTTATTTTCACAATCGGGCTTCACAATGATTTCGGCATAACAGTATTTCAGAACTCACAAGGCAGACTAGCCGCGAGTAATGAAGAGGTTTCGGGGATGATAGTTGAGTACTACAAACAATTGTTTACTACCTCTAATCCGCATGATTTTGAGGAAGTTATTCAATTTACAAAACGAGTGGTAACTGAAGACATGAATAATTGTTTAATCAGAGATTTCTCAAAGGATGAAGTAGAGACAGCTTTGAAGCAAATGGCCTCTTTAAAAGCCCCGAGCCCAGATGGAATGCCGCCAATTTTCTTCCCAACATTATTGGGAGAGTATAGGGGACAATGTAGTCAGAGCTGTTTTATCTTGTCTAAACTCAAACTCAATAACGACAGGTTTGAATCATACTTTTGTCACTCTAATTCCCAAAGTGAAGAGTCCTGAATTTGTTACTGAATTCCGCCCCATAGCCCTTTGTAATATTTTATATAAACTTGTTTCAAAAGTGTTGGCAAACAGGTTGAAGAAATTTTTACCCCAGATTATTTCTGAATCTCAAAGTGCCTTTCAATCGGATAAGCTATTTCCAATAACATCTTGGTGGCTTTTAAGACTTTACATCATATGAAGCTGAAAAAAAAAGAAAAAAAGAAAAAGGGTAAATTGGGCATATGGCTTTGAATATTAGATATGGGTAAAGCTTATGATCTCTTGGAATGGGTGTTTCTTCAAAGGATCATGGAGAAGATGGGTTTTAATTTGACTTGGTTAGCCTGGATTTTGGAGTGCATAAAATTTGTGACCTATTCTATTCTAGTCAATGGTGAACCAAAAGGCCACATTATTCCCACTCGAGGCATTCGTCAAGGCGATCCTCTTTCTCCTTATCTTTTTCTATTATGTTCCGAAGGTCTTAATGGCTTAATAGAACATGTTGTTGATAGGAAACATATTGAGGGTGTGTCTCTTTGTAAAAATGGCCTTAAGATCTCCCACCTCATTTTTGCTGACGATAGCTTATTATTTTGCCGAGCTAGAGTGGGGGATGTAGAAAAAATTCAGGAGTTACTAGGCAAATATGAAAGGGCATCGGGTCAAAAAATTAATTCGGACAAGACTACCCTCTTTTTCAGCAACAATGCCTCTTTTGCTACTAAGGAAGAAATAAAGAATCTGCTTGGGGTGTCCGAAATTAAGGAGTATGAAAGGTATTTAGGGTTGCCGGCGGTGGTAGGAAGAAGAAAAAAGGCGAGCTTGAATTACATTAAAGATAGAGTGTGGGGTAAGCTCCAAGGGTGGAAGGAAAAAAATTTGTCGCAAGTGGGTAAAGAAATTCTTTTGAAGGCGGTGGTTCAAGCCATCCCTATGTTTGCCATGAGTTGTTTTCGATTGCCTATTGGTCTTTACCAAGATATTGAAATGCTCATTCATAAATTTTGGTGGGGTCAAAGGGGAGATAGGAGGAAAATCCATTGGGCTAAATGGGAGGTGTTATGCCATCCAAAGAACGAGGGGGGTCTTGGCTTTAAAGATCTTTGCAAATTCAATAAAGCCATGTTGGCTAAACAGGTGTGGAGGTTGATACATGACAAGGAGTCCCTATTTTTTAGAGTTTCCAAGGCGAAGTATTTTCCAAACAATTCAATATTTGAAGCTAAATCTTCTACCGGCTCTTTCGCATGGAAGAGTATACTATGGTCTAGAGATTTAATTGAAAAAGGATCCTTTTGGAGAATTGTTAGTGGTGAATCAGTCCGGATTTACAAAGACGCATGGTTACCAAGTCCTGAAGGCAGAATTAGCTCCTCGGTCTTGCACCTAGCACCGGAGTCCACTGTGGATTCCTTGATAGATTCAGCAACTGGTTGGTGGAATATCAACCTCATTGATTGGTGCTTTCATCCACCTAAAGCTAGACTGATAAAATCTCTGCCTTTGAGTTCTTTCCCACAACTTGACACCTTGGTTTGGAATCCAGAAAAATCAGGCAGCTATTCCGTTAAGTCAGGGTACAAACTTCTCTATGAGCTTCATAACTTTGACACGAATCGCCCACAAGTCTCGGAAATACAAAAGGGGTTCTGGAAAAGCATATGGAAGATGAAGGCTCCAGGTAAGATTAAGCAATTTCTCTGGAAGGCTTGCACAAACTCGCTGCCCACAAAAGAGAATTTATTGAAGCGGAAAATTCTTCATGAATTAGAGTGTCCCTGCTGTGGTGGAGAATCAGAGTCAGTAGTCCATGCTTTATGGAGTTGTGCTTGTATCAAAGTTGTCTGGGATATGGATTTTGACTGGGTGGATAGAAGCTCTGTGGCTTCTGATTCTTTCTCGGAGGTATTTCAAAAAATTCGAGCCAAACCCGTTTTAGTACCGTTATTTGCAGCAACAGCTTGGTCAATTTGGTATCAGAGAAATAAAACACGCCTCCAAGAAAATCTGCTGCCCCTCCGCAATGTCGCTGGTTTTGCAAAGAATTACATTAGCGAATTCAGGGGTACGGATAGACCCTCTGTTCTTAGAAAACAGGCTGTTCCTAGCAGGTGGATTCCTCCGGTAGCAGATTTGGTGAAGACAAACTATGATGGAGCTATGTTTGGTGAATCAGACAAGGCGGGCTTAGGTGTGGTAATTCGAACTTGTGAGGGTCAGGTGGTGGCTGCCTTATCCGAGCAGATTGCGAAACCTCCAACAGTGGAAATCCTTGAGCTTCTTGCAGCACAGCGTGCGGTCATGTTGACTGCAGAATTGGGCCATGGTCAGTGTGTTTGCCAAGGCGATTCCGAAACTGTTGTCAACGCCTTAAAGGGATCCGGTATGGAAAATTCTCGAGGGGGGCATCTCATCAAGGATATCTTATCTTTTTCAAACTCTTTTCAGAGTATTTCTTTCGCTCATGTAAGTCGGCAAGGCAATGCAGTAGCGCATGTTTTAGCCCAGCGAGCGAGATCATCTCTTGTTTCTCATGTCTGGTTGGAGTGTGTCCCAACGGACACTTTGTCTTTTGTTTTAGATGATTTTCCAAATTCTTGAATTAAAATATAACAAGTAGTCATTTCTCAACCAAAAAAAAAAAAAAAAGTACAAATCAGTGCCCAAAACAAAGAAAAAAAATATCAAGACAAAAGATGCCAAAGCCAAATCAATCTGCCAATTGGGACTTCAGATTCAATAGGAGTCCAAGCCAAAAAAAAAAAAAAAAGGAAATCTCAAGAAGTATAATAATAATACTAGTCTCATCACACGCGTTTGGCGCAATGAGTCTTTTTTCTTTTTTTTTTGTTAGTGGTCCTATTTTGTAGGAAAAAAAACTGTGTTTTTTTATTATATATATAATTTTTATTTTGAAAATTTAATTTATAAGTGAATAAATCAATTTGAAAATTAATAGGAGAGTGGTCCTATTTTTTAGGCAATGTTTTATTGAGAGAGAGTTGCATTTTTACCGGATTGTCCTTTAGTTTTATCTCTACTTAAACATAGGAATGTAGGGGCATTTTTGAACTAAAAAATGAGGAATCCAAACAGGAGAAACTCCTTAAATAATAGTATAGAAAAAGGAAATCTCAAGAAGTATAATAATAATACTAGTCTCATCACACGCGCTTCGCGCGTGCAATGAGTTTTTTTTTGTTAGTGGTCCTATTTTGTAGGAAAAAAACTGTGTTTTTTTATTATATATATAATTTTTATTTTAAAATTTTAATTTATAAGTGAATAAATCAATTTGAAAATTAATAGGAGAGTGGTCCTATTTTTTAGGCAATGTTTTATTGAGAGTTACAGTTGCATTTTTACCAGATTGTCATTTAGTTTTATCTCTACTTAAACATAAGAGTGTAGGGGCATTTTTGAACTAAAAAATGAGGAATCCAAACAAGGGAAACTCATTAAATAATAATATATAATATAATATAGATATAGAAGTATAGACGAGCCACGTTCATAGCCTGCTACCTAGTACAAAAGCAAAAGATAGACACAAATCAAGTATAAAATAATAAATAAATAAATAAATAAATAAAAAACTGAAAAGTGAATAAGGAAGTGGCACCACCAGAAAGTAAGGAACACAGTTTGGTGAAAGTGGGCTTGAAAAGTTGAAAAGTGAGTCACGGCTCAACATGAAATTAGGAGTTGTGGAGGAAAAACTGACGAAAACTGCTCCATGATCTGATCAGTTGAGAGAAAAATAAGGGAACAGCTCCTTTGGAATCTCTCTATTTATAGAGAGAGGCACGCACAAGAAGAAAAAAAAGAAACGGCAGGCAGATACACAAAAAAGAGAAGCACGCACACACACACACAGAAAAAAAGAGGAGACACAGACAGAGATATAGAGCAACAAGCAAAGGAGGAACATACAACATTAGGTGGGGATTTTATCAGTCCCTTTCTTCTCTAAATCTCTCCCTCTTCCTCGTTTTCAAATCTGAATTTTTGTTTGGTAAAACAAATAGGGTTGGGTTTTACGAAGAGTTCCTAACTCCATGCATGAAGCTTTAGATACAAGTTTTTCACGTAAATCCTATTTGAACATTACCAAATAAAAATTCTTTCAAGCTTTGGTTCAGTGTTTTCTCAAATAGAGTCTTTGACTCTATTCCATTAATGGAGTCCTTAACTCTACCTTATTAATGAAGTCCTTGACTCTACCATTTTAATGGAGTCCTTGACTCTCCCAAATTAATGGAGTCCTTGACTCTACCCCCATCAATAAAGTCCTTAACTCTAATAAATTAATGGAGTCCTTGACTCTATCGTATCAATGGAGTCCTTGACTCTACAAATTAATGGAGTCTTTAACTCTACTCCATCAATGGAGTTCTTGACTCTAATAAATTAATGGAGTCCTTGACTTTACCATTTTAATGGAGTCCTTGACTCCACTATCAAATTAATGGAGGCATTAACTCACCAAATTAATTGTGACTAATTCTTTAGGATTATTAATTCTTTGAACAAGATTAGAGTTAATAATTCTTAAAATAAAATGACTATAAAATTGGGTTTGAGAAATTTTCCAATTCCAAATATGTTCACAATGATTAAATTGCTTCAAAGGAGTTTTCTTTCCCTTAATTAAATTTGGGAATTTCAATCAAAATATTATGAGTAATACTACAGCAACAAACTATTTTATAACATTTTTACAAACTATTGATGTGACAAATTCTTATTAGTTCTAATATGGGTCCACTATTAACATCACATTTATGTTTATCAATGATTATTTGAAAATTACTAAAGCTACATCAGCCGTTTGTAAAAATGTTGTAAAATAGTTTGTGTCTGTAATATTACTCAAATATTATTACAATTCCAACAAAGAAGCAAACGAAAGAGAGAGAAATTTGCTTAGACATTCAACTTCTTAAAAAAGAATTATTAGTTCGATTGTCATAAAAGCATGGTCTTTGAGACTAAAATCAATTATCTCACCCAAATACAAAATTATGCCAATACTTAATTAAACGCCAAGTATTGACTTAAAGATCCATCATTTAAAATTGGACAAAACCATATTTGAGACTTTAAATCTAAAACCTAAAATTAGGAACTACGAATTGGCTTGATACTTGCCAAGGGTACGTAGGCAACCTAAATAAATTATTAAGTGCAGCCACAAATAAATAAAAACACATATCCCCTTAAACATTAAAATAAACAAACTCATATACAAAGACAATGTGGTTGGAGTCAAAGGGTTTTCCCTTGAAATAGACAATGTGGTTGGAGTCAAAGGGTTTTCCCTTGAAATAAAGGGTTGTAATTAAAAGATACATTATCTTGAATGGGCACTACTCACATCAATAAAACTCATATGCCAAAAGGCCTATGGGTGAAATTATGTTTGATGAAATAGACATAATTTAACAATTCTTGTTAAACATAATTTGACAATATTTGTTAAACATAATCTAACAATTATTGTTAACAATTTTCGTCAACATGGGTCTCAGGAAGAATCATTCTGAAGGTTCCCTTGTGGTTCTATATAACTTCTGTTTCTAGATATTTACATTGATCTGCCTTTGTCTTACCTCTTTTTAGGAGAGGGATCTGTGTGAGGGTCCTGTGCCTCGCCTAGATACGTGTTTGTTCATGTTATTTCCCAATACAACACTTGTCATTGCTAATATTATTGTGGAAGAAGAATGTGAACTTATTCATGAAAGTGAACACAGCCCACCAATTAAAGGATAGTACATTCTCAAAAAAAATAAAATAAAATAAAATAAAGGATGGTAAAAACAGGTTCTGGGAAAGCATGGCAAGGAGATAGTTTCCAGTTTACAGTTTTTGGCCAATTATGAGGGCTTGTTGACACCACCTGTCTGTTTTTTTTGTAGCCAATTAGGCTGCTTCCAAAGCAATAATGTTAATTTTAAACCTTCAAGTCAGTAATGGATACTACTTGGATGTTTGACTCCAAATTAAAAAGTTAGTTTATTTTACTATTTAGCTTATTTTATTAACTTTTATATTTATCTACAATACTTTCAGTAAAATAAACAGATCTCAAACAGACCTTACGAATGTGTAAGCTAACTGTTGTAAGTACTTATTACTTTTCAACATCAAAATTTGTATATTGTAGAGGCTTTTTGTTTAGAAAGAAGTAATAGATGTAAAGTTGATACATATTCCTTGATGAGCCTAATTTTTATTTATAAAAGAATCTTTCTAGATGGTCCACCTTTGCATTTGTTTAAACGTAAATCCACCTTTTTTTTTTGAGAAACAAACGTAAATCCACCTAATTGTTGATTTTTGCATTCTTTCTTAGAGTTTCCTATAGGGGTTAGTCTTTTTAAACAAAAAGACCGAGTTGATCATGTTGAGTTGGGTCACTTCAGTTGGACCTGAAAAAATGATGTCTCTCTCTAATTTTGTGTTAATCTTAGATTATTTTTTTCAGTAATTTTTTGTTTTCTCTTTTAGATCAGCTTAAAGGGCTTATATGTTATTTTCATTATTGCTTTTTACTGTCTATCTTCCTTGCAAGTTTGGATATCTGGTTAGAGCTCCTCCCTTATATTCCTAATGGGTCTTGATATTTGTCTATGTGATTTTCTTGTTAGGCTTCTTATCTTCTAGTTTGTTTGTTTGTTTGTTTTTCCTTTTTCTTTCTCTTTCAGCTAGAAACATTTGACATTTGATTGTTAAGGCTTTAATCTCAATGAATCTGATGGACATTTTTTTTTTCTTTTTTTGGGTAAATTCTAATGGAGACATTGGTATATTATTGGCCATGTGGAGGATGAATATGATTCTGCATTAGATACTTACAAAACAAAGGGTAATTAATTTGATGATGTACTGATGGATATTATGACATTTTGTAAAATTCATTGTTATTGGAAATTTGATGTCCTTGCTCTTTAGAGATATCACATTCACTTCCAAATTTCCAATATCGTTCTAGGATTTTTGTGGATGTCTTATAAATAAAACAAGTTATACACCTCACTTTAGTCATTTAAAACGTTGTAAACGAATATTGTTGATACAAGTATTAAAAGAGTAACATGAAAACCTTGGCACAATACATTTGGTTTGAAAAGAAATATATTATTAATACAATCCTAGGGAAATGAATAATACTTGTAGGGTTTGTTAACGAATATTGTTGATACGAGTATTAAGAGTTTTAAATTACCTTGGAATAATATATGTGGTTTGAGATGAAATATACTTTTGTTAATACAAACATATGGTAATGAATAATACTTGTAGGGATGAATAATACTTGTAGGGTTGTAAGTGAATATTATTGATATGAGTATTAGAATTTCAAAATTAGTTTATTTTATTTTATTTTGAACACGAGTTGAACTTAAATGCATAACCAATTTGGATTTCATATACAAATTTTGATCCAAAAACAACTTTCATATTTTGAATTCATTGTCAAAGAACTAAAAAAAAATGAAAAGAAAAAAAGAAAGGTGTGTCCTTGCTTTAAGAGTTTTAAAAGAAAGATGATCAAAGTCATTATATTTCTAAAATAAAAATAAAAGAACTCTAAAATAAATATAGGCAAAAATGCAAAATTGACCCTCTAACTTTCAGTCCTTTTCATTTCAGTCCTCTAACTTTCAGTTTTGTCATTTCAGTCCTCTAACTTTTAATTTTTGTGGACTCCGTTAGAACTCTGTTAGGGGCTGCTGTTGATTGAGCCAAAACGACGTAGTTTTGGCTCTTTTTATAAAATAAAAAAAAAGAAAAAAAAAAGAAAAAAAGAAATTGATGCAGTTTCATCTTAGATCTTAGATTTGCAACTACCAAAGGCTCTAGAAACGCAACGTAAACATAATAGTAACATTCAGAATTTCTGGTAGTATTTTTCCCTGTACATTTTCCTAGCAACCAAACAGAGAGAAATGAGGAAAAAGAAAATAGCTAGGAGTGAAAATTTAAGGAGCAACTCTGACATTGACTTCACTGGGACTGGAATCAGCCAAGAAAGCCTCCGTAACGCCGAGAATCGGATCCTTCGCTGCAGGCTCCACGTTCCCCCGCCACGTTGACATCCACCTCGCTCCAATATCGGAGCTCCGATTCGTGACCCGCCTTGACGTCACCGCCCGAAACGCCATCGTTTCTCACACTTTTTGTCTGAAATAGTGAAAGAAAGGTGTACGGAGCAGAAGTGTTTTGAAGAAAGAGCTAGCTGAGATCAAAACAAAGAAACCGATTCAGAACTCCATCACCGAACTCCATCCCTGAAACGGTATCTTGTTTTCGTATCCCTATCTGTTCTTGGTTCCATATTGTTCACTGTGGAACCTTATAGCTCATTTCTTTATGATTGTAGATTCTGAAAAATAACATTTGTTTTTGTAATTCATCATTGTCTTTCAGTCTTCTATTGACTATTGTTTTTGGTTTTCTACATCTTCTTTTAGATGGGTTTCTGTTGGAGTATTTAAGGTTTATATTGTGGGTTGGAAAATTAAAAACGTTTAAGGCTTTCTTCTGGTATAAGTGCTTTTGTTTAAAAGAAAGCTTGATGTATCTTTTTTTTTTTTTTTTTTCCTAATATTATGCACTGTCACTGGAGTTCGGTGATGGAGTTCTGGAGTTCTGATGGTCGGTGATGGAGTTCTGATGGAGTTCGGTGATGGAATTCTGAATCGGTTTCTTTGTTGTTGGCCTTATTATTATTATTATTATTATTATTATTTTTTTTTTTACAGATTTTCCTTTTTTTTAATCAGAAATTTTTTATTAAAAAAAAAAAAAAAAAGCCAAAACTACAGCGTTTTGACTCATTTAACAGCAACTCCTAACTGAGTTTTAACGGAGTCCTGCATTGACAAAAATTGAAAGTTAGAGGACTGAAATGACAAAACTGAAAGTTAGAGGACTGAAATGAAAAACACTGAAAGTTAGAGGGTCAGTTTTGCTTTTTTGCCATAAATATATTATTATTTGGATTAAAAAATATAATTTTTTTTAAAAGAAAATTCTTAATTCTTAATCATGATTCAAATTCTTGCATTTGTCTAAAATATCAAAGACCCACATCATAGGAGGAAAGAGCTCAAAGATCCACAACAAAGAGAACGTATACCTCATATGTTCGTAATAATGGATACCATAATTTGTAGCAAAATTTAGATTGAAAAAATATATGGCTTCAAAGAAAAGGAAATGCAAAAATACATCAAATATATATATATATATATATATTACAGATTTGGAAGGGAAAAAAAATCTGATATATAAAACACATAAAAAAAATTAGAAAATATATTTAAAGTAAGTATATAAAATAAAATAAAAAGAAAGTTTTTATGCTTAAAAAAAAAGCACAGTGAAAAAAATTTACAGTGAAATGAACAGTGAAAAAAAAAAAAAAAAACAAAACATTTTGGCCACTTAATTGGTCAATCCCACCGTGTAAAGTCATCGTTCAACCAGTTCTCTCTCCAACAATTGACCAAATGCTAGATTTTCTCACCGACCAAACATCGAAATTTTTATCTCTACCCCGATCCTTGCTATAAATGGTACGAATTGTCTCTCCTAATTCTCAGCCGATGTTTTCTTCTTCTTCATCATCTTCTTTGTCTGGGTCGACTCCAACTCCGACTCCGACGACGACATCGACGTCGATGACCGAGACGGTGAATGCGTCCCACCTGTTCAACATCTCAGGGTACTCGCTCTCGAAAGGTATGGGGATCGGAAACTACTTGGCGTCCGATACTTTCACCGCCGGCGATTATTCTTGGGCAATCTATTTTTACCCGGATGGCAAGAAAGTGCAGTACGATGCTCCGTATGTTTCGTTGTTTATAGTTTTGGCGAGCGAAGGCACTGATGTGAGAGCGCTTTTTGAACTGAAGCTTTTGGATCAGAGTGGGAAAGGGAGGCATAAGGTTCATACCCAGTTCGATAGTGGGCCTTACACGATCAGAAATCGCGGTAGCATGTGGTAATCGATTATTCTTTTTAAATTTGGGTCGTTTTTTTTTTTTTTTTTTTTTTTTTTTGGTGATCTTGATTATAATTGTTATGATTATGATAGTGTTTGTTATGATTATAATTTGGGTTATTTTGATTATAAGTGTGCTAATGTTAATTATCATGATTGTTGTTTCTTTGCTAAGTTCATTCTTAGTTGTTGATGATATAAACCCTGTTGGGCACTTGTTAATGAGTGTTACCAAGAACATGACCCAATAAACATTACAATTTTTTGAAATGGGTCATGTTAACGGGAAAATTGAAAAAGCTGTGGAAAAATTAACTACTTTTTTTTTCTTCTTTTCTCATCAAAACTTTCTTAAAATGGTTCACTAACTTTTCCCTTAATTAAATTCAAACATATGATTATTTTGAATTATATGGTCATGGGAAAAGAATCAAAAGATAGAATTGTTTGTGCTTTAGTGGACAATGCTATTCAATTAGGGATGTAAGTTCTTTGTTGGATGATGTTTGTTTGAAAATAGTACCCCCATGCGGCCATGCTTGCATTTGTTACTTCATTTTGAATGATTTAATGACTCATGAAAAATTATCATGTTTATTTTTTTAAATTAAACGCATACCATTTACAAAGTTTCATTTAGTATAAGACACAGGGAGTAATTGCTTATATGATGCTAGCCCTGTACAAAACACAATTACACACAATGTTACCATTTTTATTGTTATAGTTAATAATAATTTGATTCAGTATAAGAGCAATTGCATGCGTTGTGGACAGAAACCAATGGCAAGATTAGGAATTTTGGAAGTAATAGTAAGTGGCACTTCTTTTTTTTTTTGTTTTTTTTTGGTTGTGGAACTGGAAGTTTTGAAAGGGGTTGATATGTAGAAGTGGGTGGTGGTATGCTTGTTGAATTTGATAGGTAATGGTTTTCTGGGCTTGAATTTAGAGCTGAGCTAGGATTGTTAATATGAGAACCCCTTCTTGTTTATGTAAAGACGTAATTTCCCGGCAAATTTGTGTGCATTACTTTAATCAATAAAGCCTTTATTCCATATAATGTTAGCTTGCTGGATGAGTAACATTCTCGACTAGTAGGGGTCTGCTACATGAACTCTTTTCTGCCTCCTAGCTATATGACATAAGAAAGCCAAATAATGTATAAAATATATTTTTTGATAGGTACAAAGGATGTATAAAATATGAGGCAACAAGCATCTATTGTTAGACTCATAAATTTCTAGAGAGCTTAGCAACAAACAATGTTACAACAAACATATTCGTGAGATTAAATTGAGATCAGTAGAATAATCTTATTATTCCATATCGCATTAGAATTAGATGGAACCAGACAGATGGTGTTTTTCTAATTCATGAACTCTTTTTGAGTACTTGTAAGGAGTTTGGAACTCTCTTATATGTAATTCTTTGGCTAGATATATATAATTTCATAGATGAATACTTTGAAAATGTAGTGGCAGATGAGGGTGAGGGGCTAGTAGAGTCCTTGTCTGTGGTTCTCAGGTTAGAGAATGAGATGTAGGAATTTGATGAAAGATTGAGGTCTTGTGAGAGAGGTGATAAGCCATTAGTCATGGTACCTTTGGCCACTGAAGGTCCGGTGGAGTCAGAGTCTAGTCATGTGAAGGAGATTGGGTGTAAGGAGAGTGTGGATAATTGTCAACTATCACAATGGGTAGCCAATAGGATAAAGGCTTTTAAGAAATCTGTGGGCACGTCTTTGGAAGGTTTTAAGGAGCAGATTACAGAATTGTTATTAGCTATAGAGGCTAGAAAAAAAATAAACAAAAACTTGTGGTGGGTGATCGGATGAAGTTGGTCAAGTCAGGGCAGAAAGGTCAGCGGGAATCGAAGAATTTGTTGTCATCCTTGAATGTTGAGTATGATCCAAATAAAGCAAGGAGTGCAAGTACTGAGCGGGCTGTTGTGCCTTATCAATGAGTGTGAAGATTATTTCTTGGAATGTTAGAGAGTTGAATGAGCATGATAAAAAGCTCAGGGTTAGAAATTTGATTAGGAAATGGGGCCCAAATGTGGTTTGTCTTCAAGAAACCAAATTGGGGATGATTAATAGAGCGGTGATTCGTAGCTTGTGGGGTGGCCAAAATGTTGACTGGTCTTACTTAGGTTCTTGTGGAGCTTTTGGAGGGGTGTTAGTGATGTGGGACACTCAGGTAGTGAATAAAATGGAAGAAGTAGTGTGAAGATCTTCAATTTCTTGTAAGTTTACAAGTGTGTCAAATTAGTTTGTTTAGGCATTTACTGGTGTTTATGGTTCTAATTTACACCGAGACAAGAGGTTTTTATGGGAGGAACTTTGTGGCTTGAATAGTTGGTGGAGTGTCCTATGGTGTGTGGGTGGTGACTTCAACGTGGTTAGGTTCCCTTCCAAACGATTGGGGTCTACTTCCTTCACTACTGCTATGAGGGAGTTTTCCAATTTCATTTCGGAACAAGGTCTCATTGATCTGCCATTGCAAGGGGGTACTTTTACTTGGTCAAATTCTAGAGAAGCTGTTTCGAAGGCTAGGCTGGACAGATTCTTTTTTTCTGCAAATTGGGAGGATAAGTTTCCAACAGTTTCTCAAAGATGGATGTCTAGGTTGTGTTTGGATCATTTTCCAATTGTCCTTGAGGGCGGATCTTTTCAGAGAGGGTGTATGTCGTTCAGATTTGAGAATATATGGCTTAAGGATGAAGGTTTTGTGGATAGGGTTCGGTCTTGGTGGGACTCTTATCAGGTTCATGGTGCACCGAGTTTTATTCTGGCCAATAAATTAAAGCTTTTAAAAAATGATTTGAAAAGATGGAATGTGGAGGTGTTTGGTCAAGTTGAAGTTCGGATTAAAAAATTGTGGAAAGACTTAAGTGTTCTAGAGAATATGGAGGAGAGTAGGGGATTATTAGCAGAGGAAAGGGTAGATATGGGAAGAATTCGTGAGGAGCTAGAAAAATCCATTCTGTTGGAGGCAAAAATCTAGAGTTCTCTGTGTTAGGGAAGGAGATAGGAATACTAAAATTTTCCACCATATAGCTAACTCTCACAGGAGGGTTAATTCTATTGATAGGCTTATGGTGGGTGGGGTGTTGTCTTCGGACCCGGCGGCCATAGCAGATTGTATTTCTCAGTTTTATAGGCAGCTGTATTCTGAGAATGTGGCTCATAGACCTGTCTTAGATGATGTGGATTTTTCTAGTCTATCGGTGGAAGATTCAAATTGGCTAGATAGGCCTTTTGAGGAAGAAGAGGTGTTTGGGGTGATTAATGATTTAAATGGTGATAAGGCACCTGGTCCGGATGGCTTTTCTATGGCATTCTTCCAGTCTTGTTGGGGTGTTTTGAAATCAGAAATTATGGCCGTTTTTCATAATTTCCATACTCAGTCGGTGTTTGAGAAGAGTCTTAATGCTACGTTTCTTGCCCTTATTCCCAAGAAAGTGGATGCTGTGGAGGTCAAGGACTTTCGGCCTATTAGCCTAGTTGGTGGGATTTATAAGATTATTTCTAAGGTGTTGGCTAATCGGCTTCGTAGGGTGGCGCATGGGCTTATTTCGGATTCACAAAACGCTTTTGTGAAGGGCAGACAGATTTTGGATTCAGTCTTGATTGCTTCTGAATGTATTGATAGTAGAGTGAAGTCAGGAGTTCCAGGTGTGTTGTGTAAATTAGATGTGGAGAAAGCGTATGATCATGTGAGTTGGGATTTTTTATTGTATATGCTTCAGCGTTGTGGTTTCTCAGAGAAATGGAGAAAATGGGTAAGGTATTGCATTTCAACTGTAAAGTTTTCTATTCTGATCAATGGTAGCCCATCTGATTTCTTTGGAAGTTCTAGGGGGCTTCGGCAAGGGGATCCTTTATCTCCTTTGTTGTTTGATATTGTGATGGAAGCATTAAGTCGTATGTTAGATGTGGCTGCCTCCGCCGGGCAATTCTCAGGCTTCTCTGTGGGTAGTATGGCTGGTACATCAGTGTTGGTGTCTCACCTTTTATTCGCAGATGACACTCTGATTTTTTGTGATGCTGAACCTTCTCAAATCGCCAATTTGAGGGCAATTCTTGCTAGATTTGAGGAGGTGTCAGGGCTTCATATTAATTTGGGGAAATCTGAGTTGGTACCTGTTGGTGGGGTATACAATTTGGAGGCTTTGGTGGATCTGCTAGGGTGTGGGCAATCTTCTTTGCCCTTGAAATATTTGGGCCTTCCACTAGGTGCAAAATTCAAGGATTTATCTGTTTGGAATCCTATCCTGGAGAGAATGGAGAGGAGATTAGCAGGTTGGAAGAGAATGTATTTATCTAAAGGGGGTAAGGTGACACTTATTAAAAGCTCACTCTCATCTTTACCTACTTACTTTCTTTCCCTTCTTCCTTTACCGGGTAAGGTGGCAAAGCGTATGGAGAAATTACAGAGAGATTTTTTGTGGAATGGGATTGGTGGTGAACCTAAAATACATTTAGTTAATTGGGCCAAAGTTTGTAGGCCTTTGCAGGATGGGGGGTTGGGTATAAGAAGGCTGGGAAACTTTAATTCTGCTTTGCTAGGAAAATGGTTGTGGAGGTATGGTTTGGAGACTGATGCTTTATGGAGGAGGGTTATAGAGGCAAAATATGGGAACATTTGGGGTGGTTGGTGTACGAAAAAGGTGACAAGTCCTTATGGGGTCAGTTTGTGGAGATACATTAGAAGTGGCTGGTTGAACTTCTCTAAATTCCTTGTTTATGATGTGGGGGATGGGACTAGAGTGAAATTTTGGAAGCATGTGTGGTGTGGGGACTGTACTCTCCAAGAGGCCTTTCCGGAGCTTTTTTGCCTTAGTAGGTCTAAGGATTCCTCAGTAGCTGAAGTTATGGGTTGGTCTGCGGGGAGGTTTCACTGGAATGTGCAATTTCGTCGTCCACCACAAGATTGGGAAGAAGAAGCCTTTGACCGGTTTATGGGGTTGGTCTATTCTTCGACAGTGCAGGGATTTGGCCCAGATAAGGTTTGTTGGAAGCTTGCAAGGAATAGAGGTTTTGAGGTTAGAGGTTATTATAGCTCCTTCTACCCTCCTACTCTTGTTTCCTTTCCATGGAGAATGATATGGCAGTCGAAGGTTCCTCCAAGGGTGGCGTTCTTTTCTTGGTCCTCTTCCTTAGGTAAGATCTTAACAACAGACAACCTTCGTAAAAGACGAGTGATGGTGCTTGAATGGTGCTATATGTGCAAGGGGTGTGGGGAGTCGGTGGATCATCTACTTCTTCATTGTTCCATAGCTTGGGAGTTGTGGTCTTTGGTCTTCTGCTTGTTTGGTATTCAATGGGTTATGCCTAAAACTGTTCTTGAGTTGTTTGAGGCTTGGCAAGGAAAGTTTGCGCGACATCGTCACATTGATGTTTGGAAATTAGTGCCTCATTGCTTGATGTGGTGCATTTGGCGTGAAAGGAATGCTAGAAGCTTTGAGGGTTGTGAACGTTCTTTGCTGGAGCTTAAGTCTTTTTTTTTACACACTCTCTTTGATTGGAGTGTAGTCTTTTCTCACTTTTCTTGTTCTTCTTTTTCTATTTTTCTTGATCGTTGTTCTTTTGTTTCCTGATTTGTGCCCCCATAGTACATCCCCAATGTACTCGGTTTGGCAATCTTTTTATTATTAATAATATTCTTACGTTATTTATCAAAAAAAAAGAAAATGTAGTGGCATTAATGTTTATTTATTGTGTATGGTTTCATTTTGAGCTATTGAAGAGATTAATAGAAGCAAGATGTAATATTTGTCTCATCTAATTAGTTCACCATATATTGTGTTGTGATAACAAAATCTTGTTGATTAGGCGTGATACCTGCCATGGACTTTTCAGATGACAACTATGTTTGATTCAATGACTACTATGTGCATCTCGTGGGCGTAATGTTTTTATGCTATCATGTTATACTTATGACCTACATGCAATCATTTTCCGATGAATACCTTTGCTCCATTTTTCATTTAATGTAATCAAGTGGCAAATGTGGTATAATAGTTTTGTTAGTTGGATGTCGTAGGGGTTGCGAGCGATTTTTCAAAAGAACTGATCTAGAGACATCTGACTACCTCAAAGATGATTGCCTCAAGGTTCACTGTAGTGTAGGTGTTATGAGATCATACACCAAGGGTCCTAAGATCTACTCTATTGCAGTACCACCTTCTAACCTTGGTCAGAATTTGGGGCAGCTATTTGAAACTGGAAAGGGAACAGATGTGAATTTAGAAGTTGATGGGGAAACTTTTGCTGGTCATTGTGAAGGGCGTAGTTCTGATTATGAAGGTTCATCGCCTGAAAGGACTGCGTCTCAACTCTCTAGTCATGTTGAAGACCCTAGTGGTTCTTTCTTGGAGAGGTACCCTCAGTTTCCTCCATGGTCATGCCAAGTGAAGAATCAAGATGGATCTATCAGATGTATGCAACATGAAAGGCCAAAACAAGCTCCGAATGTTCCATGGACCGGCCCGGTATGTTTTTCATTCACCAAGTGCTTTCCACTTTTGGTGCATACCTTATAGTTCTCTTCATGCATATTGAGGCTGATCTTTTTGCTGAGTGCATGTTGATGATTGAATCTCTAAAACAAGTTGTTTATACCCAATTGGACCAAAAGGTCTCTTTGGTGTGTTCTTGCTCTTTTATCTTTTGTAGATTCCATGTTTGCAATTTGTGAAGTTGGGTTCTAAGATCATATATCCTTGCAGAGGGCCCAGTTGGCAGAGTCTCTTATTCAAACTTTGGAGAAATGGTTTGAAGGGCTTGGAGTTGGTCCCTCACAGCGGGATAATGAAGGAGGTTCTAAAAGTCGTGGTACGAGGTCATCTAGGAGGGATAATGGAGGAGGTTCTGGGAGTCGTGGTACGAGGTTGTCTCGTCAAAGGACCTTGAAGTCGTCTCGTCGGAGAACCCGAGGTCCTTCGACACCTTCCAATGAAGATGAAAACAATCAGCTCAGCCAATACCTTACAAAACAAAGAAACTTGCTTTTCCTTGTATTTTTGTTTGTGTTTATGTTTATGTTTTTTCTTTTTCTTTTTTTGTTTTTTTGTCTTTTTGTTTTTTTGTTTTTTGATAAGTGATGTTGGGGTGTTTAAAAAACTGCTCTGATCACACAGCTGCATCACACTGGCGGCCAAACCCACTTCTATTTATTTTTTGTTGCTAAAACCAACTTCTATTAAACAGAAGAAACAAACAAACAAACAGTCTTTCCTCCAAGCATCACAAACTTCAGCTGGGAGGAAGGAGTTCCTATAGGTACACTGTTAATATAACATGTACACTTTGCAAGATAATGTGCTACAAAATTAAGCTCTCTCTTAACCCAGGAGAAAGAGTAACTACAATAAGATACATTCACATTACATGTACACGCGCACACTTTGAATGAGTAACTACAAAATGAGTGGTTGCTTAAAGATACTTTAAGCAACCACTCATTCAACTCATCTTTGTACTGAGCTTTCAATCTCCAGTTTCTGGTCTCTTTCATTTGGATTTTTCTAATTTTCTCAGTCAACCTAGCAATTTTGATATTACTAAAACCAAACATCTCTGTATTCCACTTCTCTAATGCATCACAGGTTACTTCTTGTTTCCTGCACAGTTTAAAGGCATCTGATCCTTTGAATTCGCTAGACCAAGCTTGATTTATCACCTCAAAGCTTCTCAAATCCCTTCCCAAATGTGAAAGGTCTTGGAGCACAAAAATTACTTGGATTATCTAACAACAAAGGACAACGATCTGAGTTAACAGCACCAAGGTGGTAAATAGTAGCTTTTGGGAAAATGCCTCTTCAACTTATGCCACCAATGCCTCTGTCCATAACCTTTGTCTAATGCAACTTTTACCCCATCTCTTATCAGTCCATGTGAAAGACTACCGTTGGCCCCCAGGTCAAACATCAGTTCCTTGAGAAAATTTGGCGCTGAAGTTCTAGCTCTCCTACCTCTATCTTTTTCTTGATCATCTATTACTAGATTGAAATCCCCTAGGCAAACCCAAGGCTCCTCTATAACTAATAACATAGCTCCCAAGTTCTCCCAAGCCTTTCTTCTTTTAGTAGAGTAAGGAAGACCATAAAACCCAATCAATGCCCGTTGACATGCACCATCATTAATCTTGACAGCCACAACATTTTTATTAAAATCAGCTACATCTACTTTGAAGTCATTTTTCCACGTCATTCAAATTCCCCCTGATCTACCGGCACTGCCTAAAACAATCTTTTCTGCAAAACCTATGGCTTTCATGACCCTTTCCATCGTTTCGTCACCAGCCTTAGTCTCACTTAAAAACAATACTTGGAGGTTTGTCTCTTAACGAGTGCCCTAAGGGAGCGAACTATTGAGGCTTTGCAAATGCCTTAGCAATTCCAACCAATGCACCTCATGGAAGCAGTGCCGGCTCTATATGTAAAGCAACTGATGCGGCCGCCTAAGGCCCCAAGTAGAAAAAAAGCCTCCAAATTTTAATCAATAGGTTTTTTTTTTTTAATATTATAATAGTATTAATTAAGTCCAAATATTAGCCAATGAATAAAATAATATTTTTTTATCAAATGAAAAACAAGAAAAAAAAATGTTACGTCCACAACATTTTTCACAACACTTTCAAAATAAATCCTAAGAAATAGATTGTTACAGGGTATTATTGTTGATAAAAAATTAATTTCAATGATGAGTTCAAATTAGAACCAGTAACAAATTAACACCTAAGATTTGTTATGAAAATATTATGAATGTAGCACTTCTAAAAAAAGAAAGAGCAATAAAAAAAAAATATTCACAACATTTTTCACAAGTTGAGTTGACAAACTTTTACTAGTTTTTATCTAAATCCACCACTAATATCACTTTTGTACTTACCACTATCAAATTATCAATTTGTCACGTCAACAGGTGTGAAAAGTTTTGTCAATAGACTTTCAAAAAAAAAAAAATCTACATGGTTCATGTTAATTAGTAGTAATTTTGCATCTAAAACCAAATAATTGAATTTAAGTAATTTTTAAAAATCATATTTAAATATATAAAAGGTCTCAATTTCAGTTTTCGCCCTAGGCCCCCAAATACATTAAGCCACCCCTGCATGGAAGGAAAATTTTTCACCCACAGAACACAGTACCACAGAAACCAACTCCACTCACTTTGGGCCACAACTATAGCCTAGTATGAGGAGAAATGATGTCTTTTGTGGCAAAGTTGGGAATCAAATCTTAGAGCCCAAGATTTCCAATTCTCATATGAAAATGAAACTTTCGAGCTTGTTTGAGACCCAATTAGAACAGAGCCACTCAATTAGTAGTATTTCTTCTTTAACCCTAACACATATAGTTGTTAGCCATTGGTTTAAGGTGAATAAAATCATTTGCTTAGTAGACTTGCAAGAAATTTATTGCAACTCATGTAATTATTTGATTTGAATAAAGTACTTATGAATCTTATCAAAAAAAAAAAAAAAAGAGTACTTATGAAAATCTTTAAAATTCAAAAGCACTCATTAATGACTAAATGAACTTGTTGTGTTATCAATATTCTCAAGATATAATTTTATTTTTACACAGAATAATTGGAAGATCTTGTAATTTATCCAAATTTTCCTTCGTAGCGAGTGACCACATCACTATCATCATTATCAACTTAATTATTTGGATTGGAACATCAACAAAAACAGTATTTGAAAAGGAAAGGAGTATGCTGACCTTCGGTACAAAAAAATAGAGACTATACGGGTGGAGGGTACGGTGGTCTGATGGTGGCAAAGGCCTGATTGTCTTCTCAGATTTTTCCCTCTCCACCGTCTATGACAGACTGAATCTCTCTCCATCATTCTCTTTCTCGGTTCTCCTTGTCTTTCTACAACGTATGTCTCTTTAAACCGTATTTTGGGTTTTTATGTTTTTTTTTTTCCCTTATACGGTGTAATGGGCTTTCAATCCATGTAACGATCGGTCTTTCAAACCTTTTAAACTATATACGTGTTAGTTTTTTAGATGAACTTTTTTCCTACATGGCAGCACCTCCTTAATTGCAGGAAAAAGTTTCTGCTATTATATATAGTATATGATATGATATTGATTGATAATACAAAGTTTAAACTTAAAATTAATCAAACTCTAACTAGAGAAATTATATTTTCTATCATAACTAAAAATGAGATGTTCTTCAGTAATTCAAAAATTATATTAGAAATAAAGTTGGAAAATTTTATAAACTCATTTTTTGATATTTCATTTAACCTTATATATAATCATAAGCTTCATACACCATGACTTTAAAAATCTAATGAATTGTTTTACATTTTATTTAAAGTCTACAATTATAATCTTTATACACCATAACTTTAAAAAATCTATTGAACAGTTCTACCTCTTATTTAATATCTGTGTTATGCAAATCATCAACTAGTAAATATATGATAATGACAAGATTATGAAAAATATGATAAAACTGTTTTTTTAACTCTTTACAAAGTTTATGGACTAAAATAGTATTTTACTTAAAAAATTATCACGCGCAACGTTTTGCGACTAGTTGTTATAGAAGATGACTCATTTAATTAGTTAGGTTAAGTAAATTATATACATTACACGTGATAATGAAAAATTTTATATTTCTTTTGAGGGTTGAAGCTAAAACTCAAATTATGCTCAAGTTAAAAATAAAAAAATAAAAAAATTTTCCAAATTTTTTTTATGATATTTAATTAAATTATTGATATATTAGCATTTTCTTTCAATCGGCAATAAAGGGGACAAGGACAAAGATAGCATCACATCCAGGAAAATATTACTAAATGCCGGCAAAAATGTCTCATGATGAACCCCACGTGGGTCCGCCTTCAACATTTCTTTTCCTTTCTCTTTAACTCAGAAACTCCACTCTTCCGTCCTTCCTCTCTCCGTGACACACAAATTGAATTCTTTGCCATACAAAGAGAATTACGACATGGGCAGATAAAGCATTGAAGGAGAGCTATCAACTCCTATAGTTGCCAAAGATGAACAGCATCAAGTATATGGCAGTGGTGACCATGTTTGTGATGGCCAACAATACTGGTTGTGATGGTGGTGGTGAGAGTCAGAGTGGATCTTTTTCAGCCACAGGTATGGTTGTGCTTAGCACTTTGGTTGCTGTCTCTGGTTCCTATGTTTTTGGCACAGCTGTAAAGCTGTAAGTCATCTTACTTTTGCATAGAGTGGTCCACACTCTCTAGTCCACATGGTCCATAGATATTGACTGCAAAGATTTTGATGCGTTTATGCATGATGAGTATCAAATTTTGCAAATCTGTAGAGAACTCAAATTCTATGATATCTAACTAGATTCATTTGAAATGGAGAGAAACTATTGTAACTCAAATCTTTTTTTTTTCTTTTTTTTTTTCAGAAACTAACTCAAATCATTGGAATTAATTAACACTTTAAGAATTATTAAAGCATTTATTAATTCCAATGATTTGAAGTGTCACAATGTTTTCTATGCTACTAGAGCTAGCTTACTAGGCCATGATAGAACATATATTAGTTGAATCACCAAATTTTTGTAGGGATTTTACATACAAATGCATCTAAATGTTTGGGTTGTAGATTTGTCAATGGATTGCAGGCTTAGTCTTTTGTAACATTGGAGAGAATAACTGAATAAGACAATAATGGGATGGGTATCTCTATGTGGGATGCCTAGACGTTTGATATGCTGACTACTGAACTGAAAATGATGTATAATTGATTTTCTAGGTGAGATATTCATCACCTGCTCAGACTAGAATCTTTGATGACCTGGGTCTTACAGTGGCAGAGGTGGGTGTAAAACTATAAAGTGCATTTTTACTTTTGGCAAATGATATTATCACTTTAGAACACTTTTAAGCACTTGAACTATCTTGCTCTGGAAACATCTTCTGCTATGAATATAACATTTGTATTATTTTAACCATTTTTCCATTTATATATTAATTTCATTGACATTTTGAATAAATTTCAGTATTTATGCTTCTATTGTCTGGGATTATGGTGATCTATGACAATAAATCTTCATGTGAAGATACCACTATTTGAGCTCTACTACATGGAAAAAGAAGAAAGGTTATGTTTGGAAAATCATATCCACATGGCAAGATCACAGACACAGTTCATCACCTAGCTTGTATTTTTCTGATCAGAGAATTGGAATAAAATTTAACTATGATTTTGAGAAATGTTGGATATAATTAAAAGGCATGCAACATTTAGGATGAATGACATTTCAAAGTTTGAATGCTGAGAATAGTAAGGACTATATGACTTGGAGATACCGATCTGACCTTCATAGAGAAGTCACTGTTTGAGCTTTCAAAATGAAGTGAAATGTTGTATCGTGTTGCTTTATGCAAAATCCATTTTGTTGCATTGTTTCGTAAACTATCTTTTGCTTGCCTTATACATTTTTGTATATGATTTTCTCAACATCTTTTGGTTATACTGCAGTACTCACTTTTTGGTTCAATATTGACAATTGGAGCAATGATGGGTGCATAGTGAGTGGCCAAATAGCAGATTACATAGGTAGAAGAGGTGTAAGTAGTTCACCCTGGAATCATCACCGATGGTATTATTAAGGTTCAAGCTCCACAGCTCATCAGTTTTTCAATTTGTTGGTTGTTTTGCAAGGCAGACAATGGGCTTTTCAGAGATATTCTGCCTGGCAGGGTGGCTATCCATAGCATTCTCAAAGGTTTTGAATCCCATCTCTCTGTTTTATGCAGTTCCAAACATCAATGTTAATGTTACATGCATGACAACCCCTACATTTTATCTGAAAAGATGTTTACATAAGGAAAATGGGAATCATTGAGGCAGCATCACAATTTTGTAGTTGCTCTTACATAAAACTAAAGTTTAGATGATCATCCATGATCAGGAACAACTATGTCACAAAATTGTTTCAGGAATTAATTTGTTGTAAGTAGATATGTTATCTTAGCTTCACTTCATAATGTCAAGTGCTTGGTGCTTGTTGAAAGGGTGCTTGCTGGCTTGACCTTGGGAGACTGTTGGTAGGTTGTGGGATGGGACTCCTTTCCTGTGTGGTAAGTTGTTAGATTGCAATTTCAATGATTTATCTTTCATGTAAACTGTAAAATTAATTGCGTTCCCGATAGCAATTAGGTACCTATATATATAGCAGAAATAACACCTAAGAATCTTCGGGAAGGGTTTACAACTGTTCATCAGGTAAGGCAAAAGTCTCATGAATATGGAAACCGTGTAAGTCATTGCCCTGTTCACCTACTAATTGCCACTCATACAGTTGATGATTTGTTGTGGGGTATCGTTAACATATTTAATTGGAGCTTTTGTGAACTGGCGAACTTTGGCTCTGATTGGTAAGCTTCCCTGCTCTTGTCCTGTGTTCTTGTCATTTGAAGGTAGTTTCATAATAAGGCTTCTTCTTTTTTTTCTTTAATTTAGGAACTATACCATGTCTAGTACAACTTCTTGGTCTATTCTTCAGTCCAGAATCTCCAAGATGGCTGGTGAGTTATTCAAAATTTTATTAGAAGATGTTTTTGGAAGGTTTGGAAAAATAACACATTGGGAAGACTCCAATTGAGGAGTTAATATAACATATCACAACAACAATTAACCCAAAAGCTTGAGGCAATGGGTTAGGGTTAATTATGTTATATTTTATCACTCACTTTTGTCATTATTATCCAATACAAGACTTTACTACTTTTAACTAAACAATTTACAACTAACCACATCACTCACATGTAAATATTCTAACAAAAGGTGCTCCTTGGATAATGCATTTGAAAACTAGAAAAAAAAGAAAGAGTTAAAGTTCTGCTAATCATTGCCTTTTCCATTATTCTTCTTTTTAGCCTAGTACATGTGATTTGACTTAGATGTCTAAATGCTATAAAGTGGCAAAGCAAATTCAAGCATTGACTGACATGCTTATATGATTTTTTTAAGGCAAAAATTGGTCGAAAGAAAGAGTGTGAAGCTGCTCTACAGCACCTTAAGGGGTAGAATGCTGATATCACTCCAGAAGCTACTGAGATTAGAGTAAATTTTGGACTTCAGATGTCAATGAGAATATAACTCTTTGTTTCCTCTTTAACTAGAAAAATTACATACTAGTCTTGAATATTTTCCAACAATTTTGCTTAGAAACAAGTATTGACATGGTTTTTAAATCATTTTACGGGAGTACACAGAAACCCTTTAACAGCTTTCTGAAGCTAGAATTCTTGACTTATTTCAATGGAAATATGCTCATTCACTTATTGTAAGCTTTTGTATCATAATCTTCGTAGCACGTTTTTTAATTTTTTAGACAGGTTTGATCTTTTTGGCTAACATAAAAGTGGGTTTGGTAGGAGTTGGCCTGATGGTACTACGACAATTTGGAGGAGTCAATGGAATTGCATTTTATGCAAGTGCTATATTCATAACAGCTGGAAGAAAAAGGATTGTCTTTTTTCTTTTTCTCATTTTTTTCTCTTGTTTAATGCTACTTATAGTTAACAAGAAATGGAAGTTGAATAGAGGAATACTTTGTCAATGATAGGGTTTTCGGGTAGTATTGGGACCATAGCAATGGTCATTGTTTGGGTTCTTGACTCTCTTTGCGGAATTCCAACATTTGCTTCTGCTTAATGCTTTTTAAGTGATTTACATGACTTTGTACAGATTCCAATGACAGCATTTGGGGTAATTTTGATGGATAAATCTGGAAGGCGGCCACTTCTATTGATAAGAAGGTTAAGAAATCTCTACCGTGTAATGGAGTTGAACGAAAATAATTTTGAACTCCAATATATTCACAGGTTTCTGCAGCAAGAACATGCTTAGGTTGCTTGCTTGTGGGATTGTCATTCTTCTTGCAGGTATTTTCTACAGAAAAATCTATTTTTCTTGAAAACTAGTTTCATCGGTTTTGTTGAATATTTCTTAATAGAATAAAGATTTAATTATGCAAGATCTTCAAACATGGACCAAGACAACGCCAATTTTAGTACTTGTTGGTGTACTGGTATTGCAATTATTCCAAGGACAGTTTTTTGTTCTTATAAAACATCCAAAGAAAGAACAGCCTGTGAAAAATGTGATTTTGCTTTTATCTCCAACTTTCGTCATTTTATCCATCGTCTGAGTACTTTTGAGAGTGGAAATCCTATTAAGTTTAAAAGCTCATAAAATGAATGTTGTTTAATACCATTACCATTGGTTGTATTTAACCAGTTAGTAGCGATCTGGAAATACTTTTTGCTGCTTTGAAAGCATGAGTATTTGAGAAGGTCTTGCATAAAGTTGTGGATTTTTATGATCTGATTTTGGTCATCTATTACAGCTCTCAATCTATATTCATGGTGCAATTGGCTTGAGGGTCACAATTCCAACATTGTACACCAGTTGATGTTAATTGTTGGTTTGAGCAAAATTCTTAGTGGTTTAAAGATTCGTTAAGTTGAATTTATCTGTTTGGCTTGAGGGTCACAATTCCAACATTGTACACCACTTTTAAGCTTACCCAAAATCAAGATCAAAATCCGCAAGTCAAGATCGAAATCAACACAGGGCCAATCTGCCTCGTGACGGAGGTGGAGGACTGGCTGGAGGGATGAGGAAGACGACGGGGCGCCAGAGGGAGGACAAGCGCGCGTCGTTGATGACTTGATGTGGTTCTCTCTCTGTCTCGGGTCTGTGGCTGGGGTTTTTGGGAGAAGAAAGTGATTACTGACAGAATAAAAATAATTAAATGGGTTAATTATCATTTTGCTCCCTAACCTTTGAAATTTCTCTCTCCCTCTAAAATTTAATTATTATTATTTTTCTTGTCTTCTTCCAGTTTTCAACGTAGTAGGTAGAGTGAATTTGACTTTAGGCACGCGGTAGCAAGCACATGGCAAATTCACTTTTTTGATTATAGCTTTTTGGTTCAGATTATGATCTATCCTCATTGAATGGATCACTAGCTAGCTTTATACTCCATGTCCTAATTTATGAGTATAGACCATGTGCATTCTATATATAACAATATGTTACCTGAATATAAAACCAACAATCTTGTTATGTTGAGTTCATGTGATATCTAGGAATGGCAAGCGCAGCAGCGGGAAGATACAGAGGAGCTGCATAGAAGACGTCAACAAGAAGAGGAAGAAGAGAAAGGAAAGGTTCAAGAGTATTGTGAAATTGCACACACTTGAAAGGGTATCCAGAAAAAAAAATGCCACAGAGACTGGTTTCCAGCTTCATCAGAGCTGCTACAGATTGGAGATGTGGTGAAGGTAATCAGAATGTACAGTATCAAAGCCATTAGCTCATAAATTGCTTAATCTGTCAAGAGATTGAGGCTTTAAAATAAAGAGAATGTGTTCATTTCTAAAGAGTGTTTTCTGTATATACAGATTGATAGAAATCCTTCTGAAAAGTAAAAGCCCTTTCCTTATTCTTTTTTGGCTGCTTTTCTTTTTATTACTTGGGGAATATTTATGTCTTATATCTAAGGACATCCCATTTCGTTGCTGTCCATCGCCATACATCCTTTGTAGCATGTAGCATGTTCCATAAGTGGTAATCTGAGTCAAACTGTTCTTGTAGGATAATTGTAACTATTGATTAATATTCTTACATGCACCAAATTGGGGAAGCTGCTGAGAAAGGAGAACTCAATGGGCTTGTTTTAATGGTCATATGGAATAGCCCTGATCTTGCTAGACGTGATGTAAGTTGGTCTTTTGTTGTCTCTCACTTTTGTGTGGCATCTTTGCTTCTAATGCAATGTTGTTGTAGTGTAATATTTTGCAAACCTTTTTTTTTTCCGTGTGCCAATGTAAATTCTTGCAATCACTGATTATTGCAATGTTCAAGTTTGATGATTGCTGTTATAAATTTCTCTATAGGTGTAGGATCATATTTGCTTTTCAGCATTAGTTTCATAAATCTCAAGGATTTGTACTAAATACCTATACTACCACCTTTTTATTAAATAAAGTTTGTTTTTTACACCAGAGTTTGAAGAAAACAGTATGTATGAATTTGGAATTTATGGGTAAATTGTTGACTAAATAAATCTCATGAAAGAAAATCGATAAGTGAAGAAGTGCTATACAAAATAGAATAGTAATTGAGTCTTTTAAACTATAGAAGCTGGTAAGTTTAGCTATTTCTAATGAGCAAGGCATCCTTATTGATTATGGACTCCAGTGACCAAAGTCACTCTCAATTGCATATTATTATTTTGAGGAGAGAGTTATAGTTCTTCTTCTAGGAGGTTTCTCTCACTTAGAAAAGAATAAGGTATCAAACAAACAAAGAAATAAAATACTGTTAAACCTTCATTTTCAATCTGATATATAACACAATACCTGTAACTCTTGGAACTTCATGCTCATATTGGACATGGGTTGAGAACGGGGATTGAAATCTACGATATCTAATCTGACTATTCCTCAGTAGCTCAGCGGTAAAGTAGTTGGCTGTTAATTGACTGGTTATAGGTTTTACTAGATATGTCTTAACAAAATTTACTTAAGACCTCTTAATTTTTAATTTTGTTTTAAAGCAAGAATTGGGAACTCCTTTGTCCTTTCAGCATATGGCTTTCCCATGTTTCTTTATTTGTTCCTTGTAAATCTTACCACTATAGTTTGAGTTCAACAGAATTCGATGCAATGCAGTCTCTTTTATCTCTCTCTAGTGTTGATACAGAATTTTATCTCATTTTTCCAGGATGAAATGGATGCTATGAGAAGTCTTGATCTGTTATACAGAAAGGCTGAGGTATACACTTCTGTTCACTATTAGTTCCTGGCATAAAGCTGTTAGTTTAAATAAGCTGATGGGTTTTAACTTTCAAAACCAAATGCTGAACTTTATTGAATCTTGTCTGAAATCGTGCTGATTTTTAGTGGAGTTCCTTATATAATTATTCTATCCTAGCACATCTTGCACTATAATTACTCCTTCAGGCCCTTCTTTTCATTCTCTAGTTTCGTTTCTTCTTTAGCGTCCATGGGGGAAAAAAGAATTATAAGATTTATATTTTACTTTTAAAAAGTTAAATAAAAAGATTTATATTTTACTTAATATTTTATACTGAGATTTTGAAATGGGAGGCTACTTCTGCCAGATGCTGCTCAACAACCTTTTGAATATGTATGATAGGTTTGATGATGAAGGCTGGCTGAAGGAATGCAAAAAACACGCATGGTTGGCACCTTTCCATGAGAGGATCCATTTGGCGTTCTTGTTCCAGCAGGATTTGAAATTAACAAGGTATGCTTCAGATATACAAATTTTATGTCCTATGGCTAGTTGAACTACATAATAGCCACAACTAGTGTGTTTCTTGTAGAACTCAATGATATTTTGTAACAGCCCTGATCCCCCTTTTTCTTGAATATCTGGATGTTAGGCTTTAGTCTCAACTCTATGATGTTAGGTTTTTAGAGTAAACTCTATGGTGCCTTTTCGTTTAGTCTCTTGTTTATCCATGCTTCAGTCTTGATTTACCTGGAGTAGATGATACTTTTGTTCTTCTAGCAGTATTATTGAACTACAATTATTGTTGCAGGTTTAGAAATGGTTCTGTAGACTGTTATGGTACCACATGGCACAATACATTTTTAGCTTTACGGATTGCAGCTCTACGACTAGTACAAAGGTTAGGAATTGATTTGTAAAGAAATCATGCTTACCTTTAATCGTTGATTTATTCTTTTTATTGGAAATAAAATTATTAAGGGAAGAGACCAAAAAAACTAATTAATGTATCTTCTTCTTCTTGTTTTGGGGGTTGGGGTTATACTCTCCACATGGCTTGTACATATGTTGCATAAATTTGAAAAGAAAAAGAAACAATTATCCAACTTCAAGCCATTGTAATGTCTTAATTAAACTTTCCCAGGTATTCTTGGAAAATTTATAGGTTTTGAATACAATTCCTCTGTAAGAAATTAAAAATTCTTATAGTCTAGTAATCTAATTCATGTAACATATATTGTATAATAATTTATCCAAAAAAAAGCATATATTGTATAACTAATACTTGAAATAGGAATGGAGAATGAGCAAGAGACCTGCTTACTTATTAATTAAAGGAAAATGTTGAGAACTGATAACATTGGCTATTTGGAAAGAACTTTCATGCAATAGAAATTAAGTTTTTTGATTTTTAGGACACTTCTTCTATGGTAATTAGGAATGCTGGACACTCGAAAATGAGTTTGCAAACCTATTTTGATTCTTTAATGGGAAGTGCCTTTGTTAACCTTCTAGAAGTGCAGAATTGTCAAGGAATTGTGTTGTTCCTGTCAATTTTATACCAAGTGATCTTTTCATAATTCTTTCACTAGAATGGTTCATATTCCATGGTGCCTAAAACAAATTTATATCTCAAATGCTAAACTATTATAATTTCACAAAGACACGTATTTGCTGGAGCCTGTCCCAAAATTCAGCTTTTGCCAACTACGAGACCAATTTTTACTATATTCTGAAGGTAGATTCAGAGACTAGAATGCAGTTGGGTCTCAGGAAGAATCATTCTGAAGATTCCTCTGTGGTTCTATATAACTTATGTTTCTAGATATTTACATTGATCTGCCTTTGTCTTACCTCTTTTTAGGAAAGGGATCTGTGTGAGGGTCCTGTGCCTCGCCTAGATACGTGTTTGTTCATGTTATTTCCCATTACAACACTTGTGGTTGCTAATATTATTGTGGAAGAAGAATGTGAACTTATTCATGAAAGTGAACACAGCCCACCAATTAAAGGATAGTAAAAACAGGTTATGGGAAAGCGTGGCAAGGAGTTAGTTTCCAGCTTATAGTTATTGGGCGATTATGAGGGCTTGTTGACACCACCTGTCTGTTATTTCTGTAGCCAATCAGGCTGCTTCCAAAGCAATAATGTTTGTTTCAAACCTTCAAGTCAGTAATGGATACTACGAATGTGTGAGCTAACTGTTGTAAGTACTTATCACTTTTCAACATCAAAATTTGTATATTGTAGAGGCTTTTTGTTTAGAAAGAAGTAATAGATGTAAAGTTGATACATATTCCTTGATGAGCCTAATTTTTATTTATAAAAGAATCTTTCTAGATGGTCCACCTTTGCATTTGTTTAATTGCAAATCCACCTAATTATTGATTTCCGCATTCTTTCTTGGAGTTTCCTGTAGAGGTAAGTCTTTTTAAACAAAAAGATCAGGTTGATCATGCTGAGTTGGGTCACTTCAGTTGGACCTGAAAAAATGATGTCTCTCTCTAATTTTGTGTTAATCTTAGATTCTTTTTTTTTCAGTAATTTTTTGTTTTCTCTTTTAGATCAGCTTAAAGGGCTTATATGTTATTTCATTATTGCTTTTTACTGTCTATCTTCCATGTAAATGTGGTTATCTGGTTAGAGCTCCTCCCTTATATTCCTAATGGGTCTTGATATTTGTCTATGTGATATTCTTGTTATGCTTCTTATCTTTCAGTTTGTTTGTTTGTTTTGTTTGTTTGTTTTTTTCCTTTTTCTTTTTCTTTCAGCTAGAAGCATGTGACATTTGATTGTTAAGGCTTTAATAGCAAGGAATCTGATGGACATATATGGATACTGTAATTGTAACAAAATTTAGATTGAAAAATATATGGCTTCAAAGAAAAAGGAAATGCAAAAATTTATCTTCAAAATAATAATAATAATAATATTTCAGATTTGGAAGAAAAAGAAAATCTGATAAAACAAATAAAAAAAGGACAAGAATTTCCCTGCGCACAAGCCTACAGCAATTCCTACAAATAGGAACAGGTGTCAAGAAAATAAAAAAACGCATATAACGCTTCTCTCTTTCAATCTACATTCTAAACCAGACGGCAGCCACAGCAACCCCAGACCGGCCAAGCTCCTCTCTCATCTACATTGCCTCTTTCTCTCTCATCCCCCTTCCCCAGACCGGCAAGAGAATCCGGCCACCCACTGCACACGCTATTCCTCCTCTTCACTCCCTTCCCTCTTCACCGATTCTACCCCATCCCCTCTCTCACTCCGCTGATGCCACCCCTAACAGCCTTCTCTCTCTTTGCCATTCCCATCCCCCACCCATCTCTTCGCTACCAAGGACCACCCATCTTTTCAAGGCCCCGATTTTTTCCAGGCTTGTTACCAAATCCATTTGTATTTGAGATTATTTTGGTACGCTTTGTGTGATAATCTGGATGATTTAATTCTGATTTTTTCTTGCTGTGATAATTAGATTTATTGTTTTTAATTTTTAAAAAATTACCGTTTTGGCTATCTCTTCTTGATTAATCATGTACAAATGAGAATCACTTAATATGTGATCAAAGATAGAATTGAAATTTGATACATGGTGTGTCTTGTTGCTATGTGGCATTTGTCCCTCTTACTAGATTGTAAATAGTTAGTTTGTTGAACTCACACTGATGGGACAAATGTGTTATTTGTTATTATAGACTCTGGTATTTCACTGCTCATGTCATGTTTAGAGCAGGATGGCCTCTCCATCATGAATAATTTCTAAATTCAAGCTCTTGATGCTAACATCCATCCGTTTCTTCTTGGACAGAGATATCACCACTTCATTCCCAAGTTTTGTTTTCCACTCGTAAGTTGATGACACCTGAGTTTCTAGCTGACATCAAGTTGATAGTATTTAGCTGGAAGAGCTTGTTTTTCTCTTACTGCCAATGTAGCTGGAAAAGCTTGGTTTGACCATTTTAGCTTTTGCCCAAATGGGTCTAAGCTATTTGTTTGTTGATTGGTCTCAGTATTTGTTTGCTTCACTGGAAATCAGAGAGGAAAGGAATTCTCTGGCGTTTCACCATACTTGTGGTCAAATTGAGTTTGTGCTACTAGCACTTTGACTCACTGGGTAGAAAAATTTGTAAAGTATAACATGACTTGCAGATGAGGTGAAACTAAAAGCAGAAGTGCAAAAAATTGATTGGAGATTGTAGCCTTGGCTTCCCTAATTTTATTATTATTATTATTATTATTTTTGTAGGTTTGTATAACTATCTTTTTCAGTAAAAAGTGCTACAAAGTGGCTTTTTTTCCCCCTTTTGTGTAACCAGTGGCACTTAGTTGGTGATTTGTGTACAAATGCCTGGTACCATTTTTGCATTGATGTTTTTCAGCAGATTATCTTGGGTGATGTGTAATGAATGGAAAGTGTTACTGATTGTGTATTTTTCAAGCTATGTTGTGTTGAGGCGAATGAGCCTTTTCAAACAAATAGCAACAGAATATTGAAAATTGCAGTAGAACTTTTTATTTTTTAGTGATGAGTTATGGTATTTTATTAAGAAGATAGACTTCTTGTTGCACAAAAAAAATGGACACAAATTAGCTTAAAAAATTAGCAAAAAAATTTATGTAAAAGAAATTTTTTAAGACCACAAACACAAGACCTATAGTACATAAGTTCTAATCATCAATGTTAACATTTTGTCAGGTGCTTTCAACGGAACGTCAGAATTGAAGAACCTAGAAGCTTTACAACTAGAATTTTATTGAGCATTTTCAAAATATCATGATAAAGTTTGATCATGAAGGAAGAATTATATGATATGGGCTGCCATCCTTTCTACAAGAAGGTGAATTTGGTGGAGGAAAGCCAACCAAATCCATATCTAAGTTTAAACTTCATGAATCTTGAAAGAGAGCCAAATAAAAGGAAAAGCTCAACAAATCTATTGCTAAATTTAAACTACCTGAATTTAAATTTCCATCCACATCACTCTATTGCATTCATCTAAAGCTGCCTTGTTCAAATATGCAAATACATAGACACAAAAATATAAAAATTTAGCAATGGATTTGTTGAATATTTCTAGGAAAATATACATCCAAATCCCCCTCCAACCATGGACTGCTAACAAACCAAACACCTTCAACATAAAAAATCAGCATCAAGAACCAAAATTCAACTAAGCTCTTTACTTTCTTCTTTGTGATTTTATACAATCAAGATTCTCTAACACTGTTCGTATACTGGGCTGCATCTTTGGATCAAGTTCAATGCAATTTGGTGCAATATGAAATGCTGCAACAACTTGCCTCTTTGCATACACTTCAGGCAGCAGTTCTGGTTCTATAACCTTGTTGCCATGAACATATTTTCAGGGGCTGAACTCATGGGATTCATAACTATGACCCGGATATACAAACTTGTCATCTGCAAAGGCAAAACCATTCAATCTTCTTCCTAAAATAACAGATACAACTAAAGTAAGGAAAAGGTTACAAGGAAAAAAGAGTCTAAAAAATATAGTATATATGTAGAAGTGTAAAAAAAATAACAAAAGCATGTAAACCATCCTGATCTCCCAAGATGGCATTGCTTTGCCTAGAAACTGAAAACTTCCTACATGACCTTTGTTTTGACCCATTGTTGGGAACTTCCAAACCTTGTGGCTTCAAACAGAAAGCAAACATGGGTAGCTTTTCAATTGGTGCAGCCTTCTCCCAGCATCCATTAGGGATGTTGGTATTGTTTTTGTTCAAAGCTAGCTCCCACTCCTTCACTTGTTGTTGAATAAAGCACAATAAAATGGTCCTCGAGATACATTTAAATATAAATACAAACAAACAAGCAGATTAAATATACACAAGCAAAATATCTATCAAAATATACATAAATATAAATACACACACACACACACAAGCAAATAAACAGGAGTTGCATGAATTTCATGTCCCAAAAAACGTAACTAACAAAAGCAAATGACTGCCCCTAAATTGACAATATATATCAGCATTGAATTTTGTAAAATTTAAAGTAATTTATATATGTGAAAACCTGACTACAAGGCAATATAATGTTAAGAAACAAAAAGTAAGTTAAATTATTTCTTTTTCATATTGCACATCAATTTAAATCCAGAAAATATATTCCTTCCATCAGTAGATGTCCAAACCAAATTCATCTCTTATTCTTCCAGAAAACTTCACTCTCATCTCACATAACACGTGCCCCTCAGTTTCCAAGAGTGTTTAAAAACTCTAAACAATATTACTTCATATCATTTTAATTCCAAAGATTTCCCTTCTTTGTTTACCGCTGATCTTAGTGGTAATTCAGCTTTTACGATTTTTTTTTCTCAAACTTGTAATAGTGGCTTTGTTTACAACTAATCTAAAATTCGTATTAGCGTCTTTGTAAAAATTAAATAAAATTAAGATTGCTTCAACAGAAACTGAATCCTTTAATAACTCAAGTGCACTCTCTATATAGGGGATTACGTCCACTAAAGTAGCTTACATCATAGTGCTGAACATACTATCAAGAACAATAGAAAAGCGATTCAGAAGATACCTGAAGATGTCAGATTAAAGGCATTCCCTTCCTCTCCCTTTTTTGCCACCAACGCTCATAAATGGTTTTGATTAGATCCATGGGTCCAACTCCATCCATAAGGTCTTCTATTTCTTCAAATGCGAACATATCACACTGTTGAGTATATGCAACCTTCTCAAACATGTCCATTGTCCTTTCCAACATCTCCTCAGTGATCTTTCCCAAGCCACTCCCAAAAAAAAAAAAATTGCAAATATATCACAGCAAGAACTAAAGCTAGCCAAAATGGTAATTTTACGAAAATTACAAACAAGAAATCTAATTATCATAGCAAGAAAAAACTAGAATTGAATCATCCAAATATCTCACTCAAAACAAACCAAAATAATATCAAATACAGAGGGATTTGGTAAGAAACCTGAAAAAAAGGATGGGTAGTAGAATCGGCGGTCCTTGGCGGCGAAGGGGTGGGCAAGGATGGGAATGGCGGAGCATGTGGCAGTGGTTGGAGTTTCTGAGAAGAACAAAGAATGAGGATGAGAGAGGCGTTGATGGGGTTTTAAAGAGAGAGAGAGTATTTTCTTCCCGTCAGTACGAGGCCGTGATGCTCTTGCCAGTCTGAGGTTGCTGAGAAAAACAGAGGTGGAGGCGTGTTTGAGGAGAGAGAGGAGAGAAGCCGTCTGGCTAACGTTGTTAACAGCTCTTCTCTTAAAAGGGGTCATGTGCATTGCACATGACCATTGCATATGTGTTTCTTTATTTGTTTGACACCTGTTCTTATTCGTGGCAGTTGTTACAAGCTTCTTTGGTGAAATCCTGTCATTTATTTATTTAGGGATACTATATTCATAACATTTTCACAACAAATTATAGGTGGTTAGTTGTTATTTGTTCAAATTTGAATCTAACACTAAAACTATTTTTTTTCCCCAACAATAACAATCAATAACAACCTGCCACTTAAGATTTGTTATAAAAATATTGTGAAAGTAGCATTTTTTTATTTATTTGTGGGAGTTTATCAAATCACTAGTATTATGCCCGTGTGATGCACAATTTAATTAAAAAATTATATAAAAAAAATTTAAATATATATTTTTTGATAATATAATCAAATCTAATAACAAATAAAATAATAAAAATATTTTAAAAAATTAAGTTACGTTGCAAGTTTTTTTTTATTTTTTTTAATGGTATTATAAAATATTTTTTAAAATTATGGCAAGGCTTAAATTTCTAAAAGCTCTTAGAAGTAAAATTGTAATTTAATTATATTTACGTGTGTGTGTGGGGCACTTAAAAATCTTTCCCTTATACTTGCTAACATGTATAGTAGCAGAAGTGCTAATGATATATAAATTTTTTTGTATATATGACCAAAAACAAATTCCATAAATTACAAAAATGTATGTATTTAGACTGCAATGTAAATATTTACCTATAAATTACTAGTCATAGCCATTTTAATGTTACCATAAGTGAGGAAATAATTAGCATAATCAATTAAGAACACGAAATTGAAAAATAATATCAATAATCAAGATGAATTGCATTATCTAAAATTTTAAAAAAATCATATAATTTAACCAATAATTAAACTGCGTTAATAGAAAAATAGATACTCATAAAAAAAAAATGAAGATAGTTCTTCTCACATAAATCTCCTAATTTCATATGGTAGATGAGTTCCATTCCAAATTCAATGATAAAATTTTGACTGAAATAAAAATTCCATAAATTATATATATATATATATATATATATATAAAAGTATTTAAACCTTCTAGGGTACCACAATCAAAATAATTTCAAAAATAGATTAAAAAAAAAAGTGCATAAAGAGAAACAAAAACTATATTGCAATGTAAATGTAAAGTTTACATAGAAATTACTTGTCTAGCCATTTTGATATTGCCATTAGTGAGGAAATAATTTGCACAATCAATTAAGAACACCAAATCAAAAAATACATTAATAATTGAGATGAATTGCATTATGTAAAATGTTTAGAAAAAACGTAGAATTTAAGTAATAATTGAACTACGTTAATAAAAATAAAAAATAAAAGAAGAAGAAGAAGAAGAAGAAGAAGAAGATAGTTATTCTCACCAAAAAAAGCCAAATCTTTCCTTCTGAAGTTCTTTACTTAATTTTGATTTTTTATTGATTGATTTTAGCATTATTAAATAGTAGAGTAGAGTAGACTTAGAGAGTTTTAGTTCAACTCACGTTGCTATTTTGTTTTTTATTTATATCTTCTTCTTTTTTTTTTATGTGTAGTAATTTGGTTTTTTTTTATTATTATTATTGATTGATTTTAGCATTCTTAAATAGTTTTAGTTCAACTCAACGTCTCTTGATAATCATATATCACGTTGCTTTTTTTTTTTTTAAATCCAGTAGAAGATAAGAAAAAAAACTATAAATATTGCTGCAATTTAAGATGTATTATACCTCTTTAATTGCAAGTTGAAACCTTATTCACTGTTTTTTCTTGGAAACAAAAATCTCAAAGCTCAATCCATAGATGCAAGTGTTTGGATTACACTACGTTGCAACCTTAGAAATAAAGTCTAAAGTTATTCTAATTTTGTTTCAATTAAGATTTGTATCACGCAAAGCAACTTTATCTTCAACATATTTAATTACATCTTTCCCAATTCTAAAATCTCTCACAACTCCCAAGTTATAAAAAAAAAAAAAAAAGAGTAAAAATTACATGAAATATAAAAGTAGTTGATATGAAGTGCAACTTTATCCCAAAAAAAAAAAAGTTGATAAAAACGAAATTTAAGAAATATTTTTTCAACTTAGAAATTATAGGTAAAGAAAAATTATATATATTTTTAAAATTTAAAAATTCAAAAATAAAATTTCAACATGTTAAAGTTATTTGACGCAATCACAACATTTAAACTCAACGTTTTTTTATTTTTTTGATAAAACCTCAACTTTTATTATTTAGTTAATAGTATATGATATATTTGTTCAACGCAAATACCAAGTGGTAGACTTTGGTAGATTGAGATCAGGTGTAAAACCTATGCAATTCCTATAAACGGCTGAAATTGATAGAAAAAAAAAAAAAAAAAATTCAATCTCATCTATTGATTAACATTAAAAGAAGGCAAAAATGCAAAATTGACCCTCTAACTTTCACATTTTTTCATTTCAGTCCTCTAACTTTTAGTTTTGTCAATTCAGTCCTCTAACTTTTAATTCTTGTCAATGTAGGGCTCCGTTACATTTCTGTTAGTAGCTGCCGTTAAACCCATTAAAACAACGGCGTTTTGCATTTTATTTTTTTATTTTTTTATTCGGAATGAAAAAAAAAAAAAAAAAAAACAAATTCGTTCTCCTTCCCAAACAAAGAAGACCCAAATTGCTAACCCATCACCGATTCAGAATCTTACAGCTATTGCTGCTACCACTCCTCCACACATTTCGTTCTCCTCCTCGCCTCAACAACAACAACAACGTCATCGAAATCCTCCAGCAACGCGGCCTCATCGAATCCCTAACCAGCCCTGACCTCCACGACATCGCCGCCGCCGTTACCTTCTCCTCCTCCTCAGCTCTCAAAGTTTACTGCGGTTTCGACCCCACCGCTCAGTCTCTCCACCTCGGCAACCTCCTCGGCCTCATCGTCCTCTCCTGGGTCCACCGATTCGGCCACCAGCCCGTGGCCCTCATCGTCGGCGACCCATCCAGCAAGTCCCTCGACCTCAACTCTGCCTACGCTTGAAATTCCGCCTCAACTCTGCCGTCCCGACCTCGACCTCAACTCTCTCCGCCGCAACACCCTCTGCATTCAGTCCACCATCGCCAAAATCCTCTCCGAGAACTCCGTCATTTTCAACAACTACGATTGTTTTTTTTTTCTTTTTTTCAGACTTTTCTTATTTTCTTTTAATTTCGAATTAAAAAATAAAAAAATAAAAAATAAAATGCAAATAACGGCAGCCACTAACAGTAATGTAACGGAGCCTTACATTGACAAAAATTGAAAGTTAGAGGACTGAATTGACAAAACTAAAAGTTAGAGGACTGAAATAAAAAAATGTGAAAGTTAGAGGGTCAATTTTGCATTTTTGCCTTAAAAGTAAAAAATAGAGTGGCTGCTATACACAGAATGGAGAGAGAAAGGGAAAACTTGAAGCGCTCTGATGAGGAAGCAGATACTCTGGCTCGCAGTACAAAGAAATTCAAGGATAGTCACCAGGTAGCACTGGATAAGGAGGATAATTTACATACGAAGGCAGAAAGCTATAGAAACAAGTTGGTGGGATCAATTCCAGGGGCATTTGAGAAAGCCTTTGGTTTTGCCAGTGACATGCAAGAGGATGTTGTTTCTGATGATGAAGATGAACATGCAGAGGATGGCAGTATCAGGGTGTGCTTCTCTAGGGAGGAGAAAACCTATATGAGAGCTCCTTGGTATCAAGCCCTCATCATCAAACCCTTTGGGAGGAGGATTGGTTACTCGTTTCTTGTCTCCAAGTTACGGAGTATGTGGAATACAAGAGGAGGAATGGATTGCATTGATTTGGGGTTTGATTTTTATCTAATCAAATTTGAACTTTGTGAGGATGTTGATAATATTCTGAAGGGTGGCCCTTGGTTCATAGGCCAGCATTTCCTTGCCATTAGGCAGTGGGAACCTGAATTTCAAGCATCCTCTGCAACTCTTTCCTCAGTTGCGGTGTGGATTAGATTGCCTGAACTACCTATTGAGTATTATGAGCATAATGCTCTGTTAAAAATTGGTAGAGCTATTGGCCCTGTTCTGCGTATTGATGCTAACACTGCCAATGGAGCTAGAGGGCGTTTTGCTCGTTTGTGTGTTCAGGTCAACCTTGACAAACCGCTGGTTAAATCCATTTTTTTGGGGAGACTCAAACAAAGCATTCAATATGAAGGTATTGGCACGCTTTGTTTCGAATGTGGACGAATCGGGCATAGTAGAGAATTGTGTCCTTTTTTAGTCCGTGGGCATAACAAGGATGTTCAGGTAGAGCAAGGTAGTGAAGGGCTGGAGAGTCAGAAAGGTGTTTCTGCAACACCTATGGTGGATGAAGCTTCTACCAGTCAAGTTGATGATTATGGGGATTGGATGCTTGTGACGCGGCGTAAGCCAAGGAACAGGGCCCGAGACAAGCTAAATGGCCCAAGTGGGAGCCAATCTGCTGAGTCTTCCCAATTGCCCTATGATAAGACCTTGCCGAGTGCAGGGGATGGTGTGATAGCAGCGGGGAAAAGAAAGGCGCCACCTTTGCAGGGTGGTAGGTCACATGGGAAAGAGGTTATGAGCAGCTCGTCTGATCATAACAAGACAACTGATGGGAAAGGTGCACGTGGTAAGGGAGCTCGTGCCAACCACAAACATAAAGTCAATGCTACCGTTGGAAATCAAATAAGTGTAATGGGCCTGGGTAAGGAAAGGGATTTATTTGTGTTTGGGGCTAGTGCTGGCCCATCTATGGACATCGGGCTGGGCCAACGTCCCCTTTCCTTGACTAAAGCAGCTAAGTCTACTGCAAGGCCAGCTTTAACGGACATAGAAAAAGAGTCTAGCACCTTGAGTTTCAGCAAACATGGAGAGAGCAGAGAAATGGGGGTTGTTTTACAGGGGAAAAATCATTCCAGTCGGAGACGAGACGATCCGATGGATAAGACAGGACCCAACGGAGATTTGGGGGTGGTTCGACTTGGAGCTGATGCTGGCTTGGAAAAACTTGTTCCCACTGACGGTGGAGAGCAAAGAGGTGGGTTATCTTCCTCTGATGAACGAGGCTTGGGAGCAGACCCCGAATCCATGGTGGAGGTTTGTCACGGACAGTCCAGCGGTTCAATTCCCTCCACCAATAAATTCAAGCTCGTTAGGGATAAGTTCAAAGGAGCAGCCCTCGGAAAAATATCAGACCGAGGCAAAGAAGAAATGGGTGAAAACGGTGATTTCTGTGAGGAAGATTCCTCAAGCCAAGCCTGTGGAATGCTCTATGATGGGGAGTCTGCACAGGGTGAAGATGATCCAACTTGTAGAGAGCAGGATCTCAGGCACCATTCTCTCCAAATCATCAGTAAGGGAGAGGGGTATAGTTCACCACTCGATCACTCTGTTCCGAGAGAGGTTGGTGAGCAAGGCAGAGGTGATGGGTGCATGGAGATTGAGAGACATTGAGGATTCTTCCTCCTTGATGCCTTTTGACCCTTCTAAAACCCCATTTAAGATGATGAATATCTTGATTTGGAACTGTAGGGGTGCTATGAAACCCCAATTCAAGAAGACAGTGTTGGATTTGGTGGAGTGGCATGCTCCAATGCTTATGGTGATCACTGAAACCAGAATGAGTGGTGCTAGGGCTGTGGAGATGATTGAGTCCCTGCCTTTCGATGGTTCAGTGGTAGCTGATACAATTGGCTTTGCTGGGGGCATTTGGATGCTCTGGAGGACTGACCTGGTGAATGTGGAAGTGCTGGCCTCTACTGAACAGGAGATACATGCCATTATCCGGGTAAGATCTCAATCTCTTAGCTGGATTATTAGTGCCATTTATGCTAGTCCTAGGTTTGCTGAGAGATGCATGTTATGGGATAATCTTAAATTGATAGCCACTTTGCATGATCTCCCCTGGGCTCTTATGGGAGACTTTAATGAGGTTATTACTGAGGAAGAAAAGGCTAGGGGTAATCCTATCTGTCAAAGAAGAGTGAGGGCTATTCTTGATTGCATGAATGAGTGTCAAATGATGGATTTGGGGTTCTCAGGACCTAAATTCACTTGGACTAATAAGAGAGATTTGGGGGGTCTTATCCAATGTAGACTAGACAGAGTTTGGGCTAACCCTGACTGGAAATCTTCTTTCCCTGAAGCTAAGGTAACCCATTTGGCCAGAGTGAACTCTGATCATTGCCCACTTCTGCTTAATCTGTGCCCTAACCTGACTAATACATCCAATCGTCCCTTTAGATTCCAACCTATGTGGTTGAGCCACAATGATTTTCCAGTCATTGTTAGGGAGTCTTGGGCTGACATGGATGTTAATCTTGCTGAAGCAATCACCAGATTCACTCAGAAAGCCCAAAATTGGAACAAGGAAGTTTTTGGCAATATTTTTGTTAGGAAGAGGCAGATCATGGCAAGGTTATTAGGAACCCAGCGTGCTCTGGCTAATAATCCTAATAACTTCTTGATTGACCTACAAGAACAGCTGTCTGGAGAATACAATGAGATTTTACAGCTGGAAGAGGATCTGTGGGCAATAAAATCTAGGGTCAATTGGACCATTTTTGGAGAGAGAAACACTTCTTTTTTCCATTTGACTACTTTGGCCCGAAGGAGTAAGAATAGAATTACTAGCATTTTGAATGAAGAAGGGGCTTGGATTCATGATGTTGAGCAAGTTCAAGAAGTTTTTAACAGAAGCTTTGTTTAGCTATACCAGACAGACCAAGTTGCATGCCCTTTGGTTCAAAGATGGGATTCTGAGTGGTGCATGAGGCTTGAGGTTGATGAAGCCACTTCTGTGGGGAGAATGCCTACTGATAAAGAGATTTGGGATGCTCTCAGCTCCATGAAGCCTTATAAGGCACCGGGTAGTGATGGGATACATGCTGGCTTCTTCCAAAGGTTCTGGCTTGTAGTTGGGGAATCTGTGAGGAATGAGGTGAAGCATATCTTTGCTGAACAAAAAATCCCGGATTACCTAAACCAAACCCTTATTGCCTTAATCCCCAAACAACTGGGACCTGAGACAGTTAGTCATTTTCGGCCTATAAGCCTATGCAACACTGTCTATAAAATTGTCTCTAAAATCTTGGTTCAAAGGATCAAACCCCTGTTGCCTAGACTCATTTCTCCTATGCAAGCTGCCTTTCTGGAAGGGAGGAGAGGAACTGATAATGTTATTATTGCTCAAGAGCTTATTTACTCCCTTGGAAAAAAGAGAGGTAAGGATGGGTATATGGTGGTGAAGATAGACTTGGAGAAAGCCTATGACCGATTAGAATGGAGTTTCATTAGGATGGTGCTCATTCATTTTGGATTTCCGGAAAACATTATTAAGCTTATCCTGAGCTGTGTGTCTACAACCTCAACATCCCTTCTCTTCAATGGCAGCAAACTCCAACCCTTTTGTCCTTCTAGAGGAATTAGGCAAGGAGATCCCATTTCGCCCTATCTGTTTCTTTTATGCATGGAGTTTCTTGGGGCTCAAATAACCAAAATGTGTGAGGAAAATAAATGGGATATGGTCAAAGCTTCCAGGAGTGGGCCTAGCTTCTCCCATGTTTTCTTTGCTGATGACATTATGCTCTTTGCTAAAGCTAATTCCAAGAATTGTAATGCCATTATGGAAGTCCTTAACAACTTTTGCAACCTGGCCGGGCTGAAGGTGAACTATGATAAGTCTAGAATCTTTTTCTCTCCCAATGTCACTGCTAGGAGGAGGAGGACTATGTGTAGGAGGCTGGGGATCCTTGCTACAAATAACCTTGGTAGATATCTGGGTTTTCCCATCATTCACAAAGGAAGAGTTGGTAATGCTTTCAACTTTGTTCTTGATAAGGTCCAAAGTAAGCTGGCTGGTTGGAAATCCAGATTGCTATCAAAAGCTGGTAGACTTATGCTAGCCAAATCTGCTGCTGCCCCCATAGCAGAGTATTACATGCAGTGCCATAATCTCCCAGCCAAAGTGTGTGATTCCATTGACAAAATGATGAGGGATTTCATTTGGGGGTCAACTGAGGAAAGAAGGAAAATGCATATGGTCAGGTGGAGTACTGTTACGTTGCCCAAAGATTTGGGAGGTTTGGGGATTCATTCAATGAAGCACAGAAATGAAGCTTTCTTAGCCAAACTTTGTTGGAGGCTAGCTAATGAAGAAGGGAAGCCGTGGGCTAGAATGCTAGCAGCAAAATACCTCTGTCCCAGCAGAATTACTGAAGAAGGAAGAAACTTGCCCTGCTCTCGGATTTGGGCAGCTTGCAAAAAAGGAGGGCCTATATATGTGAAAGGCTTAAGGTGGACAGTAAGAAATGGTGATTCAGTGAATATGTGGAGAGATTTCTGGTTACCTAATGGGAGATTAAGAGAGCTCATTGAAGGCTCCCTAACCCGTGGAGAAGAAGAATTATCTGTCAGGCAATGTTTTGATGCAAATCATGTTTGGAAGGCATCAAGCATCTCTTTTGAGCTTCCAGCAAGTGTGCTTAGCACCATCAAGGCCACACCCTTCTCTTATATTCCTCATGCTTGTGACAGCCTCATGTGGAACTATTCCAATAATGGTTCCTTCTCTATTCAAGCTGCCTATCTCATTGCAAAGGGGTTAAACCCCTTGAACCTGGATACTTTGCCTTTTAAATGGATATGGAAAGCTATAACTCTCCCTAAGATTCAATTCCTTTTATGGCTATGTATTCATGATAGCCTACCTACGGCTCAGGTGCTGGGTTCAAGAGGTTTAATCCTTGATCCATTGTGTAAATTGTGCAATAAACATAATGAAACCGCAGAACACTTGTTCAGAAGTTGTGAGGTTGCGTGTCAGTTCTGGATGCAGCTGCAACCCCCCCACTGCATCAGAAACTCTTTTACTCTTTCTTTTAAAGCTTGGTTGGAAGTTAATTGTAAGGTTGATATGAATGTCACTGTTAAAGGTATTCCTTGGAAAGTGATATTTCCTATGGGATTATGGTCTTTGTGGAATCACAGAAACAATTTCCTCTTTCGGTCAGGGACTGTGGATGCTCAGGTATGGAGGAAATGCTTAAAGGGCAGTGCTGAATTCTTTTCTATTGGGCTTGATGCTAAGTCCAAGCAACTAAAATCCATTATTCCTGTGGGTTGGGAGAAGCCACCGAGGGGTTGGTTGAAATTAAATACTGATGGCTCAGTCATGAAGGGTTCGGCAAGAGCAGGTGGAGGAGGTTTGATCCGAGATCATGATGGGTCTTGGCTGAAAGGCTTTGCAAGAGGGCTTGGATACACTAATAGTGCCTTGGCTGAGTTGTGGGCCCTTAGAGATGGGTTGATTTTAGCCAAGGAAATGGGAATCCAGCACCTAATAATTGAACTAGATGCTTTGAGTATTGTTATTCTAATGAACAATGAATCTGAAAACCTCTTAATGGAGCCTCTCTTATCTGATTGCAGGACTCTTCTGAAGGAGTTCCCAAACAGGCGCGTGATCCATGCTTATCGGGAAGCAAACCAATGCGTTGACGCATTGGCTAAATTACGAGCGCAGTCTATGTATAGTTTTGATACTTTTTGTAACCCACCGCCTGTGGTGGAGGCTTTATTAGCTGCTGATAAGGCTAATTTGTACTGTAATAGACTTGTGAATTCTTAATTTTATGCTATCTCTTGGTTCACCGAAAAAAAAAAAAAAAAAAAAAAAAAAAAAAAAAAATAATAATAATAATAATAATAAAAAAATTAAAGTAAAAAAAAGTGGAAAGTGAAAAAATATTGGGAGTGAAGGGTGGATGAATTGCACCCAGTGCAATACCCTAATCCCAACAAAACAATCTCAAATCATAAAACACCGACCATTTTTTCCCAAAATTTCTCAGTCAGTCAACTCAGGACCTCCAACTCTGATTCTTCGGACCACCGCTCCGCTTCACTGACTTCGATCACAGCTGCCGACCGCTTCGCAAATTACACACGAACACTTTGGCTTCTCCACGTCTCGATCCGATATCGGCTGAGGTATGGTCATAGATCTCCCTTCTCTAATCTGATATCTCTCTCTGCGATGTGTTGTGACAGAGGCTCGGCGTTTTTTTTTTCTTTCATAGATCTCCCTTCTCTGATCTCTCGCTTCTTTCTCTTGAATTGAATTATGATAAATGCTTTCATGTTGAATAATAAATGTTTCACTTGACCGATCAGTAGAAAAATTATAACTTTCTTATTGTGCAATGAATTATTAGCATTAGTTTTAATGTTTAATAATAAAAAAAAAATTATATGGAAGTATGGAACTAATTTTTGGTACAATAGATTTATAAGATAGGGAAATAATGAAGCATCTTAAAATTAAATAAATAATTAATGGAATGAAAACTCAACAAAAAAGAATGGAATGAAAAATTAAAACATTAATTTACAAGTCAAGAAATTATTTGAATTGTTACGTAGATGTAAGATAAATCCCTATAAGTAATAAAGACAAAAAAAAAAAAAAAAAAAAAAAAAATTGTAGATTATGGGGAAGACACCTGTCACCTGCAATGTTTGATTTTTTAATAATTTAGAAGGTAATGGTGATGATTTAATCTTGCCATCCTCTAGAGTTGATGTCCCAATTTCTAAAAATCCTCAAATTTTTTTTGAAAAAATACCACCGATGAAAGACGACGAGCTTATATTAAGTTTGGCCCCCCTCCCCTAGGTTTGAATATTGGTTCCGTTTCTAGTCCCACCCCACCCCTTTAACCACATAAGTACATGGAGAATATGGTCCTCTTATAACTGATTTAATGTTGACTCCACATGCATATCTCAGTAGACATACAACTCACCAAGCCTTGTAAGGAGAAATCTGAACACAATTCACATTCAATATTCCAACGAGGACATTCAAAATGGAGCATAGATGATCAAATGGCTATCACTCCAAGAGTAATCTGCGGGAATTGGAGGCAACAGCAGTCTGGTGATAAAAAGAATGGTGTGATCCTGCAAACAATTATAATTTTAACAAACTAAAATAAATAAAGATAGACAGGACAGAACCAGCGCCAAGACAGATACGCAGTCCATGAAACAAGTAAAGCCTACTGAAATAACAAACTGAGGTGGTGTCAACAAGCCATTACAATTGCCCAATACTGCAAGCTGGTAATTGATTCCTTGCCATGCTTTCCTAGAACCTGTTTTTCTATCCTTTGATTGGTAAGGCTGTGTTCACTTTCATCGATAAGTTCACATTCTTCTTCCACAACAATATTAGCAACCACAAGTGTCGAAATACACAATAACATGAACAAGCAAATATCTAGGCGAGGCACAGGACCTTCCTAAAAGAAGTAAGATGAAGGCTGATCAATGTAAATATCTAGAAACAGAAGTTATGTAGAACCACACGGGAATCTTTAGAATGATTCTTCCTGAGATCCAACTGCATTCTAGTCTCTGATTCTACCTTCTGAATGTATTAAATGCTGTGATTTGTGGAAATAGAACTGAGTGATGTATTTCAACAGTTAAAATTGGTATCCCACTTGGCAGCTGTGGTGCAAGATGTGCTAGGCTGGAACAATTATATTTGGAAATCCACGATATATCAGCACGATTTCAGATTGATTTCTGACAAGATTCAATAAAGCTCACAATTTGGTTTTGAAAGTTCAAACCCTATGCATATTGAAACCAACAAGTAACAACTTTAAGCCAGGAACTTATATATGAAGTTATGGACAATAGTGTATACCCCAACTCTTCTGTGTAACAGATCAAGACTTCTTAAGCATCCTTTTCATCCTGGAAAAATGATATAAAAATCTGATTCAACACTAGAGAGAGATAAAGAGAATGCATTACATCAAATTTTATTGAACTCATGCTATAGTAGTAAGATTTATGAGGAACAAATAAAAGGACATGAGAAAGCCTTGTGCTGAAAAGGACAAAGGAGCTCCCAATTCCTGTTTTAAAACAAAATTACAAACTAAGAGGTCTTAAGTAAATTTTGTTAGACATATCTAGTAAAACCTATGACCAGCGGCCAACTGCTCTACCACCGAGCTACTGAGGAACAATGAGAGACTAGATATCATAGATTTTAATTTCCATTCTTAACCCATATGAACTTGAAGTTCCCGGAGTTACAGGTATTGTGTTGGATATCAGATTGAGAGTGAAGGTTCAACAGTGTTTTATATCTCTTTTTGTTTGATACCTTATTCTTTTCTAAAGGAGAGAAAGCTCCTAGAAGACAACCTTTAACTCTCTTTTTCTCTAAAAATATTCAAAAGTATTATGCAATTGAGAGTAACTTTGGTCATCACAGTCCCTAATCAATAAGGATGCCTTGCTCATCAGAATTGCTACTCCTACCAGCTTCTATAGTTTGAAAGACTCAATTACTATCCTGTCTTGTGTAGCACTTCTTCCCTTATTCGCTTTTGCTTCATGAGAAATATTTAGTTGAGAGTTTTATGCTTATAAATTCCAGATTCATAAATAATGTTTTCTTCAAACTCTTGTGTAAAAAAGTTTTTTTGTTTTGTTTTGTTTTTGAAAATAAGTGGTAGTATAGGCCTTTAGTACAAATATTTTAGACTTAGAGAAACTGATGCTGAAAAGCAATAAATACTCCTACACCTACAGAGAAATTTATAGCGGCAGCCATTAAATTTGAACATCACAGTAATCAGTGATTACAAGCATTTACATTCTAAAAAATTGTTTGCAAAACATTACACTAACAACATTGCATAAGAAGAAAAGCACAAAACTTTGAGACAACAAAAGACCAACTTACATCCTGTCTAGCTAGATCAAGGCGATTATGTCCATTAGAACAAGTTCATTGAGTTCTCCTTTCTCAGCAGCTTCCTAAATTTCCTGCGTATAAGAAAGTTAATCAACACTTACAATTATGCTACTTGAACTGTTTGACTCAGTTCACCACAAGGGCTAATATGCTACATGCTTCAAAGGATTTATGAGAATCGACAGCAATGAAATGGGATGTTTTAAGATATAGGACAAAAATATTTTCTTAGTAATGAAAAGAAAAGCATCCAAAATAGAAATTTCGTGAGTGTTTGGACTCCGCGTCCACGATTCTCCCTCCGCGTTTTCTCTGCTTTTTTTTTTTTTTTTTTTTTTTTTTCTTCTTCCTGCGTGAACAGTAAAATCACTGTGCAGGGAACAAAAATTACTGTTCATGCACTGTTCATATACTGTTCACGCAATAAAAAAATTAAAAATGGGTCCCACGGCACTATTCACACATTTAAAAATTATTTTGCTACAGTGTTTTCAGTTTTCAGTTTCAGCAACAATAAGTTCAATCCAAACGGACCCTTCAGAAGGATTTCTATTAACCTGTGTATGCAGGAAACACTCTTTAGAAATAAACACATTCTCATAAATTTAAAGCCTTAATCTCTTGACAGATTAAACCATTTATGAGGTAATGGCTTTGATATTGTACGTTCTGATTACCTCTACCACTTCTTCAGCTGCTCTGATGAGAGCTTGAAAGTTGAAACCAGTCTCCGTGCTTTTCTGACATCTTCATCTGGATACCCTTTCAAGCATGCGCTAATCTCATGATACTCTTCAACCTTTCTTTTCTTTTTTTCCTCTTCCTGTTGATGTCTTCTATGCAGCTCCTTTGTCTTTTTCCTGCTGCTGCACTTGGCATTCCTAATCTAGAGAAGGTTAATGCCAGCTTTCCAAATAGTGCATATCAGAGATATTACATGAATTCAACATAACAAGATTGTAGGTTTTGTATTCAGGCATCATATATACAGAATGCACATGGTCTCCCAATACTCATAAATCAGGACATGGACGATAAAGCTAGGACAGTGATCCGTTCAATTGTGGGATTAACTCATTAACTGTAATCTGAACAAAAAAGCTATAATCTAGTTGATTTACTTCTAAGTATTTTCAGCTACAGTATCTAATACCTCAGATTTAATTTTGGAGGATGTAGACAATGCAATAATATTCAGAACCAAATTTTCTTAGCTAGTAAATCTAACAAAAATTTCTTAACACATAATAGATGACCGAGAAGAGAGCTTCACTTTTAACTCACATGTCAAATTGTCAATTGCGATTTCAGAAAGGTGAAAACTCAGATTGCTCAATTTGTAAGCTATAAAGGCATTCTGTTAAGGATGTTATAGAAAGCACTTCTAATTGACCAAGAGTGAACCAACCATAACTTAAGCTACTATGATGTTTTTCATAGTAATACAGATTCAAGTGTAACATAACCCTGCGTGATGTAATTTTACAAACATAAATCTTAAATTTCATTACTGTCAGAACCTAGTAAAGCATTTCTTTGGGAGGTACAAAATGATTCCAACCCACGCATTTTCTATACTTTTATTTTGTATTAGAAAATTCCAAATTACTCTAAGTCAGGACTAATTCTTGGTCCTTAGGTATCAGCTTGAAAACAAATCAATAAGGCTCACTCTAATAAATTTCTTTAGCAAATGTATACATAGAGAAAACCATTAACCATTAACCAAAGGCTGTGCAAAACTTGAAAACTAGACTCCTTTGTGTTTCATGCTAATTTCTTGGTATCTTCCTTCATCATAAAAGTCATATTGCTATGTGATTTACTACCGTGTGCACAAAGTTAAATTCACACTAATTTCTTGCAGAAACAGAACACAGAGGAAGAGAGAGAATAGGGAAAGCTAAAAAACAAAAAAGGGAAAAAAGAAGAAGAAGAAGAGAGAGAAATCCCAAAGAAACATCTGGTTCTTGCTCCTTTACTCCACTCTGTGTTGCAACCATGGCTTGTTACTTTGCTCCACCCTTATCGGTCCTTGCTCCTTTTCTCTTCTTGAGTTTAGGCAGTGCACTGCTCTTACCTCAGTTAGGTCTCTGTGTTGCAACCATGGCTCATTCTGTGGGCCAAGAAAACTTTGCTCCATCTATATCAACCCCAATATTGACATATGAAAATGAGGTCTTCATTAGTTTTCATGCGGAAGATACGCACACAAGATTTACCGGCCATCTCTTTGCTGCTTTAGAACGTAAAAGGATTTGTGCGTATAGAGGGGAATTTATTCAGGCTGAACTGATGAAGGCAATCGAGACATCAAGGATTGCAGTTGTGGTGTTCTCAAAAAACTATGCTACTTCCAATTGGTGCCTGGATGAGCTGGTGAAGATCATGAAATGCAAAAGGGTGTTAAATCAAACGGTGCTGCCTATTTTTTATGATGAGTCTCCATCCAAGGTGCGAAAACATAAGGGGAATCTTGCGGAAGCAATCCTGAATGGCCCTGAAGACAAGGTGAACATTTGGAAGGCTACTTTGAAGGACGTTGCAAACTTGGCAGGCTTGCATTTGAAACCACATCGGTAATATTATATCCATATGGGTAATATAATGTCTACATATGATTTTTTTTTTTTTTTTTTAAAAAGCTATCATTTATGTACGAAATAAATTATTTTGAAATATATATATATATATATACACACACACTATAGCTGTTTATTTTACTAAGTTGTGTTATTATATACCACAATGAAATTATCAAAACAAATATTTTTTTTTTGTCTTATGTTTTTCTATTTATAGTAAACATCCATGTTTTCATATTGTTATTATAATCTTGAATATATTATATTTGATTTATTAATATTTTTCACTTCAAAAAAAAAAGAGAGTAGAATATAGTTCAATATACAAATGAAATTATAATAAATGTTTATTAATAATACAAATTTCATATTACCAATTAGTTTTCTATAATTTAAAGTACATAATACATGGTTAACGTTTATCAGCCTCTGCTTTTTTCAATTACCAAATTGTCAAAACGGCATCACAAAAAGAGTTTCTCTGTAGACTAGGTGTTGGGAGCACCAAACCTTAGTTCTTCTGTAGAACATACATTCCTCATTGCTATGTCTGATAACGTAGCAGTTGGAGTGTGCTGTGTTGGGACGGAGATATTGGCAGCGGCGGCGGCGGGGGGACACAATATATTATGCTTTTTGTGTGCTGAACATCTTTACTGGCAGCAAACACGAAAAACTCATTATAGCTTTTAGCAATTTTAAGTTGACATGTGCAGATTTTTGAATGAATTTGATAGAATAAATTTTTTCTTGATAGGTATGAATTCGATAGAATAATGGTCTGGAGTCAAATTTTAGATAGTCTTAACTGTTAATTTGCTATTCTCTCAGATCAGCCATGTATGTCATGGAGGTCAGGTATGAGTGTAGGACAAATAGAAAAAAATAATTAAAGTATAATAAATGAGACAATAAATAATTTACTAATTTGTTACTTTATGTAAAAAGAAAATGTATTTTGGCATTTCATTCCATTTTTCGTAGCTCATTTATTTTTATTTTATGATCACTAACTTCTATTCTTTTTATAAAAATAATAATAAATAATTGTGGTGCACTTGCAATTGCAGGCCAGAGCCAGAATTTATAGAAGAAATTGTCGAAACCATTTGGAAAATTCTATATGTGGAATCACCTACCAGTACCATTCCACCCTGTCGTCAGAACGATGTTCCTGGTCAATACTCTTCATTGATTATCCCGCAAAAAGGTGCTTTGTCGGGTCAAAATGTTATTGCTGAGCCTGAGCGGACCCACCTTCTTTTTTTTTTTTTTCCAAAAAAAATAGGATGGCATGTATTTGGTTTGCTTAATCCCCATGAGTCATGACTCAGAAGATGCTTCTACCCATTACTTAAATTTGTCACTTTCCCATGCAAGTCCCTCTCAACTTTCAATTCCAACTCAAAAAAATAAAATAATAAAAAGTCCCTTTCAACTTTCAAGTACATTTTACTATTTCTTAATGCTGTTACTAAGAGTCTTCGTCTTCAAGAGTCAGTGGTCCCGTTTTACGTCGTCTTCAACTGGTACAAACAAAGCCGAATCGTCCCTTAGACGCCATTGGCAATTAAGGATTCATCCCTCTCCCTCCTTTCGTTCCCTGCTTCTATTCATTTCCGTTGTTCATTGTCATCCTCTTTTCCCGAATCTTGATTTCTGTTCTATTTACCAAATTTCTTCTTCTTCTTCTCCTTCGCACATTTCTGTCTTACTCTGTTTTTTCGTCTGTCCTTAATTTGTCTCACTTTCAGGAAACTTTTTGTTTTTGTTTTTGTTTTTTTTTTTTTTGAGAGGACCATTGTTATTGTTTCTAAGTCAGGGGGTTCTCTCTTTAGAAAAAAAAAAAGAAGTCAGGGGATCCAATGCAACAGCAAGTATCTATGTAAACTTGGAAGAGTATCATTCCAACTTGAAATTGAATTACAACAGAGCAAGGAAACAAGCAGAAAACAACTAGTCATCCCTAAGAATCTGCTGAATGGGAAGGGGGTGACACCCTTCCATATCTATTATTATTTTATCATTTCAATTTGTGAAATCTAGGATTCAATGGATGAGATTTGTTTTCATATGTGAGGTGGTAAATTAGCTTGTGTCTGGTTGTCTATGGGGCGTATGGGGTTTTCCAAATGAGTTTCTTTTTTAGGTTGGGCTTGAGCTCGGGATCCATGCATGGTTGTTAGGATTAGGATCGGTGAGAGGGTCCCACAAGTTAGATCAAAGGAATTTCCAATTCCTCTGTTAAATTTGGAACCTCCAATTTCTAAAAATAAAAATATCATTATTTGTTTAAGTTCCGACAAAGAAGCAAAAGAATGAAAATAATTTCTAAAAATAAAAATATCATTATTTGTTAAAGTTCCGACAAAGAAGTAAAAGAATGAAAATAAATTTGCTTGGACATCTAATTTCTCAAAAGGAGAGCCTCTGGCTCAATTTTCACCAATATATATATATATATATATATATATATATATATATATGGATCAAAGTTTTTCTCCAAGTTAGTTTGGTGAGAAAATTTTCAAACTTCCCATATAACAAAACCTTAACTTATGAACTAAGAATTGACTTGATCCCACCAAGGCTATATGGCAATTTTTTTTTTTCCTCATAGGCAACCTAAATGTAATATTTAGGTGTAGCCACAAATAAATTAAAACTCAAATACCAAAATACTATTTTTGTGTCACTACCAATCTGGTTCCTATGTTTTAGAAGTAGTCAACTTACGTGTCACACAACATGCACAATTAGGATGCTTGAAAGTTGCTTGGCTAATAAAATAATAATACTTTTTTATAATAAATATTAAAAAAATGTCAGATTATATTATTACATTAACAAATATTAAAAAAAGTCAGGGTAGCATTTAAATTGAAAAAAAAAAAAAAAAATTAATTTCTCAATTTTAAAGATAGAAAAAAAAAAGTACCAGATTTTCTTGCATTTTCTTACACTTTCTTGGCAATCAAACACCAAAACAAAAATTAAGTATACCAATCTTGAACTAAAAAATAAACCCAGCAACTAAATCAAATTTAACAAAATTAGACACAATTTGAACAAACATAGACAAGCAAACCTAGGTCCAAATTTACCATTCTCTTTCTAGAATAAGAAGAGAAGGAAGCTCTCTATTCTTCAAATTATCTCAGGTGCAAAGTGGCGTGGGACGAAGTGGAAGAGGTTATCCAAACCAAAGTCGATCTTAATTAGGCTCAAGTTGGAGAAACAAGATCCACTCAAGTCCTTTTGCCTGGAAAATCTATAGACCGATGAGTGCCAACTCTATGATAACTAAGACTCATGAATGTTCAATTCACCGTTGATGTTACATGATTCGGCGATTTTGGGGTTGTCTTGTCCTAGTCCTTTTTTTTTTTCCTTTTGTTTTTTGTATATGCTTTACTACAGATAGGCAATGATGTCAGATTGCACAATAACATGTTCTGAGATATGTAATGTGATGTTGTTTCCGTAGTGTCCACTGTATAGTTTTGTGTCGTGTACATGATTGAATCAAAGATAGAAGAAAAGGGTTTACTTGAAGCAACAAAGAACAGAGAGCTTCTTTCTTTTTTGGTTTTAGAGAGAGAGAGTGTGAGAGATTGGTAATTTGGACCTAGATTTGTGTGAGTTTGTAATTTTGGTAAATTTGATATGAAGCAAGAACAATTTAAATCATTAAAGAACAACTATTGTGGGAAAAATCAAATCACATAAATATTACTAATAATCCTTAACAAGGTTTCATCCTCAACCCTAATTATAAATTTAGGTACTCATAGTAATTGAAATAAAACAAAAGAATAAAATACTAAACATTAAACTAGACAAATAAAATAGAGAAAGAAATAGTCACAATGCTATTATGGAGAAAAGCTACATAGAAGCCACATGCAGCACTGCCTCTTGCTCCAATTTTCTGTTTTGCATCTCAACCCTAGCACCAGCTTCCCTGAATTTTGCCCTAAAAAGCCTTTAAATAGGTCAAGGAATCCTATTACAAGTTGAATTCCCGTTTGGAGTAAATCCCAGATTTTTAGGCTTCACTTAACCGACTATTTTGGCCCATTTAACTTCAGAATTCGGGCACCTGGTAAACTACAAAGTTGTAGACCTTTAAGTTAAATTTCCAGCCCAACTTGAATCATTTCGATTGGACATCTGAGCCGAAAGTTATGCCAAAAATGCCAACTGATGTGCAGGCTAGAATCCTAATCCGAATTGGACTTGGATTTGGTGCAAATTTCCTTTAATTCCTTACTCCAATTGGACTTAAATTTAATATTCATGCCTGGCTGGATGTAAGTTGGCTTGATTCAATTGGCCTAGCCCCACTTTGCATGTAAAGCCCTTCTTACCTGCAACACAAAGATATTACATAATTAGTCACAAAATAACATAAAAGTAAAGCTAAATATGTAAATATGTGAGTATTTTATTGTATATATTTCATGCACATCATATTCAATACCAACCAATATTCTATCTTTTTTAGTCTTTCGAGTATGATTTACTTGTATGCTAAACCCCTTTCGCCTTGCATAAGCATTATATCATGCTTTAGCATCCTCAAACTTATCAATTACCATATTGAAACATGGTTCCAAATGCCTATTGCATGCAAAAGGTTGATTTGAATCGTTCAATGACAAGTCTACATCATTTTGATCTTCATTTATTTCTGACTCATCTTCCACCATATCATAAAGTGAGATTGTTTTAGGTTCTTCATTGTTCACACTCATATTTTCAAATCAAGTAATTTTAAATTTCAAAATAACCTATAAAAAGCAAAAGAGAAGAAAAATTCATAAGAAACAATTGAGAATAAATTCAAATATTGTGCTATTACAATACCAAACTTGCCCAATTTGGCAGTCTTGTTTAATTACAAACTTGATTTAGGATACAAGTAAAGAGTAAATTCAACCACTTAATACAAAACCAAACAACCAATTTGAATTTTTAGAAATTCAAATTAATTCCACATAAGCACAAAAAAGGCAGGGTACATTTGAACACCCTGCTTAACAACTCAATAAACTCTACATAAAACAACCCTAACTACATCTTTAATTGCACTCTGGTACATATCGAGAGCAAATTGACATTACAAGTAGGAGAGAATTGAAATTACAAGTAGTATAAAATAATATTTGAAGCTAAAAATATGATAATATCTATCAAATAAATGATACCAACTGTGTCCTAGAGGCCTATGTTCATGGTGGAGAATTCAACAACCACAGTAAAAAAAAACTTGCCGAAAAGACACCTGTAAAACAAAAAAAGATTCTCATTCAATTAAATTCATTTTAGTGTTGGATTCCTAATTGAACAAGCTCCCAAGAAAAGCAAATCAAAAAATTTAAGTCAAGGTTTTAAAAAAAAAAACACAAACTGAAAATTAAATAAATATGACAGTATAATCACAATAGGGCAACCTAGAAATAGTTATTTTTGCCTGCACTTAATACCTGTTTTACATAAAGATGGAACACAGTGACTTTCAGAACATAACATAATTCAAAATTTTAAAATTAGACCAGCAAAGAAGGCAGTTTAGGTTGTCCACAAGGTTGCCACTCATCTCTTAAAAGATTAAAAAAGAAAGTTCTTAAATAATATAAAAAGCCCAAATGTGCTCACTTCAGACCCAAAGGTGAGTGTTCCTTGCCTTAAAGCTCAAAAGGCATCAGAGGAGCACTCCTCACCTTGCCTTAGCACCTGGTGACCACCTCTCTTACATTTGACAACTCTGTTTACATTGGATGAAGCAAGCAATAATAAAAAAAAATATTGACAACACAACTCTGTAATTTGGGCATACCTAATGTGGCAACCTCAACTAGATAAAATGAAACTTGCTGGGGAGATGAGTCAATGACATAAATCTGAGCTGAGTATGCAATCAACAACACATCGATAATAAAAATAAAAGGTGAGAGAAAAAAGAAAGTAAACTTACATATCAAAACAGGGGATTGGGTTCTAATTAAAAGAGTTGTGTTGCTAGCTATCAATTGTGTGGAGCGAAACAGGGGATTGGGTCTTGTCTAGAGTTTCAGCACCTATCAAAACTTCATTATTGATTCTTATGCAGGGTTGTAAGCCATCTTGTGACAATTTCCCCTTCTTTTGAAATTGTTTCTTTAGAAAAAAGGCTAATATAAATCATAGATAAAAAAGAGAGGTGGGTGGCCTATCACTTAAGAATCTAACCAAAACCCATGAAAATACCCCCAAAAAAAAAAAAAAACAAAATCCATATAAATCAACAAAACCTATACTAATATGAACTGATTGATATCCAAAAAATAACCTAAACCCATTAAAATTTCGAAACCTAAATTTTGGGGAAATAACTAATCAAACAAGAAACAGAAATCAGAACAAACCTCAAGGTTGGGTGCGTGGGCACCGTCTCAAAACGACGTTGCGGTGGCTCCAACAGCAGGAAGGAGCTATGTTGGTTAGAGGAGAGGAGGCGTTGGTGCTGTTTCTCCAGGTAAGGGCTTCTGATCTGATATGTGCTGCTCAGATTTTGGTTTTATTTGAGTTATAATCCTGTGTGATAGAGTGTACTGCTTCCTCATTAAATGTTTGACGTGGTAGCTCCTGATTGGTGGTGTAAGCAAGCCTTTTTCTGCCAGCTCTGGACAGAACGTTTTCTCAAAGCGAACTTACCAATCTCCAACTCAAAAATCAACCTAGCAACTTAATCAAATTTACCAAAATTACAAACTCACGCAAATCTAGGTCCAAAATTGCCAATCTCTCTCTCTCTCTCTCTAAAACCAAAAAAGAAAGAAGCTCTCTGTTCTTTGTTGCTTCAAGTAAGCCCTTTTCCTCTATCTTTGATTCAATCAAGTACGCAATACAAAACTATACAGTGGACACTACGGAAACAACATCACAATCTGACATCATTGCCTGGTTTGTAGTAAAGCATATACAAAAAAAAAAAAAAAAAAAAAAAAGACTAGGACATGACAACCCCAAAATCACCAAATCATGTAACATCAATGGTGAATTGAACATTTGAAGTTGTCATGAGTCTCAGTTATCATAGAGTTGGTACTCATCGGTCTATAGATTGTCCTGGCAAAAGGACTCGAGGGGATCTTGTTTCTCCAACTTGCCTGAGATCGGCTTTGGTTTGGATAACCTCTTCCACTTCGTCCCACGCCACTTTGCACCTAAGATAATCTAAAGAACAGAGAGCTTCCTTCTCTTCTTATTCTAGAAAGAGAATGGTAAATTTGGACCTAGATTTGCTTGTCTATGTTTGTTCAAATTTGGATCTAATTTTGTTAAATTTGATTTAATTGCTAGGTTAATTTTTCAGTTCAAAATTGGTAAATTTAATTTGTGTGTAAGAAAATGCAAGAAAATTTAGTACTTTTTTTCTATCTTTAAAATTGAGAAATTAATTTTATTTTATTTTTCAATTTAAATGCTACCCTAACTTTTTTTAATATTTATTACTGTAATAATATAACCTGACATTTTTTAATATTTATTATAAAAAAAGTATTATTATTTTATTAGTCAGGTAACTTTCAAGCCTTCTAATTGTGCATGTTGTGTGACACGTAAGTTTACTACTTCTAAAACGTAGGAACCTGATTAGTAGAGACACAAAAATAGTATTTTGGTATTTGAGTTTTAATTTATTTGTGGCTACACCTAAATATTACATTTAGGTTGCCTATGAGGAAAAAAAAATTGCCATATAGCCTTGGTGGGATCAAGTCAATTCTTAGTTCATAAGTTAAGGTTTTGTTATATGGGAAGTTTGAAAATTTTCTCACCAAACTAACTTGGAGAAAAACTTTGATCCATATATATATATATATATATATATATATATATATATATTGGTGAAAATTGAGCCAGAGGCTCTCCTTTTGAGAAATTAGATGTCCAAGCAAATTTATTTTCATTCTTTTACTTCTTTGTCGGAACTTTAACAAATAATGATATTTTTATTTTTAGAAATTATTTTCATTCTTTTGCTTCTTTGTCGGAACTTAAACAAATAATGATATTTTTATTTTTAGAAATTGGAGGTTCCAAATTTAACAGAGGAATTGGAAATTCCTTTGATCTAACTTGTGGGACCCTCTCACCGATCCTAATCCTAACAACCATGCATGGATCCCGAGCTCAAGCCCAACCTAAAAAAGAAACTCATTTGGAAAACCCCATACGCCCCATAGACAACCAGACACAAGCTAATTTACCACCTCACATATGAAAACAAATCTCATCCACTGAATCCTAGATTTCACAAATTGAAATGATAAAATAATAATAGATATGGAAGGGTGTCACCCCCTTCCCATTCAGCAGATTCTTAGGGATGACTAGTTGTTTTCTGCTTGTTTCCTTGCTCTGTTGTAATTCAATTTCAAGTTGGAATGATACTCTTCCAAGTTTACATAGATACTTGCTGTTGCATTGGACCCCCTGACTCTTTTCTCTTTTTTTTTGAAGAGAGAACCTCCAGACTTAGAAACAATAACAATGGTCTTCTCAAACAAAAACAAAAACAAAAACAAAAAAACAAAAAGTTTCCTGAAAGTGAGACAAATTAAGGACAGACAAAAAAACAGAATAAGACAGAAATGTGCGAAGGAGAAGAAGAAGAAGAAGGAGAAGAAATTTGGTAAATAGAACAGAAATCAAGATTTGGAAAAAGAGGATGACAATGAACAACGGCAATGAATAAAGCAGGGAACGAAAGGAGGGAGAGGGATGAATCCTTAATTGCCAATGGCGTCTAAGGGACGATTCGGCTTTGTTTGTACCAGTTGAAGACGACGTAAAACGGGACCACTGACTCTTGAAGACGAAGGACTTTTAATAACAGCATGAAGAAATAGTAAAATGTACTTGAAAGTTGAAAGGGACTTTTTATTATTTTATTTTTTTGAGTTGGAATTGAAAGTTGAGAGGGACTTGCATGGGAAAGTGACAAATTTAAGTAATGGGTAGAAGCATCTTCTGAGTCATGACTCATGGGGATTAAGCAAACCAAATACATGCCATCCTATTTTTTTTTGAAAAAAAAAAAAAAGAAGGTGGGTCCGCTCAGGCTCAGCAATAACATTTTGACCCGACAAAGCACCTTTTTGCGGGATAATCAATGAAGAGTTCTGACGACAGGGTGGAATGGTACTGGTCGGTGATTCCTCATATAGAATTTTCCAAATGATTTCGACAATTTCTTCTATAAATTCTGGCTCTGGACTGCACCCACAATTATTTTTTATTATTTTTTAATAAAAAGAATAGAAGTTAGTGATCATAAAATAAAAATAAATGAGCTACGAAAAATGGAATGAAATGCCAAAATGCATTCTCTTTTTACATAAAGTAACAAATTAGTAAATTATTTATCGTCTCATTTATTATACTTTAATTATTTTTTTCTATTTGTCCTACACTCATACCTGACCTCCATGACATACATGGCTGATCTGAGAGAATAGCAAATTAACAGTTAAGACTATCTAAAATTTGACTCCAGACCATTATTCTATCGAATTCATACCTATCAAGAAAAAATTTATTCTATCAAATTCATTCAAAAATCTGCACATGTCAACTTAAAATTGCTAAAAGCTATAATGAGTTTTTCGTGTTTGCTGCCAGTAAAGATGTTCAGCACACAAAAAGCATAATATATTGTGTCCCCCCGCCGCCGCCGCTGCCAATATCTCCGTCCCAACACAGCACACTCCAACTGCTACGTTATCAGACATAGCAATGAGGAATGTATGTTCTACAGAAGAACTACGGTTTGGTGCTCCCAACACCTAGTCTACAGAGAAACTCTTTTTGTGATGCCGTTTTGACAATTTGGTAATTGAAAAAAGCAGAGGCTGATAAACGTTAATCATGTATTATGTACTTTAAATTATACAAAACTAATTGGTAATATGAAATTTGTATTATTAATAAACATTTATTATAATTGCATTTGTATGTAAGACTATAGATTTTAGCAATGAGCATTTATTATAATTGTATTTGTATATTGAACTATATATTCTACTCTCTTCTTTTTTTTTTTGAAGTGAAAAATATTAATAAATCAAATATAATATATTCAAGATTATAATAACAATATGAAAACATGGATGTTTACTATAAATAGAAAAACATAAGACAAAAAAAAAAAAAAAAAGTTTTGATAATTTCATTGTGGTATATAATAACACAACTTAGTAAAATAAACAGCTATAGTGTGTGTATATATTTCAAAGTATTTCGTACATATATGATAGCCTTTTTTTTTAATTAAAAAAAAAAATCATATGTAGACATTATATTACCCATATGGATATAATATTACCGATGTGGTTTCAAATGCAAGCCTGCCAAGTTTGCAACTTCCTTCAAAGTAGCATCCCAAATTCCATTCAAGGAGAGAACGAAAGAAAAAAGATTCAAAACTAGAGAATAGACCGTTCACAACCCTCAAGGATTCTAGCATTCCGTTCTTGCCAAATACACCACATCAAGTAATGCAGCATAAGCCTCCAAATATAGCTATATTGCGATAAGAAACTAAACTTACCCTACCGCAAAAATCAAACAACTCGATAACCCTATGTGGCATAATCCAATGAATTCCAAACAAGCAAAACACCAAAGACCACAACTCATAAGCTATAGGACTATGAAGGAGAAAATGATCTGCCAACTCTCCACACCTTTTGCGCACATAACACCAATTGACAACAATAATTTGCTTTTTTTGAAGGTTATTTATAGTTGTAATCTTATCTAAAGAAAGCAGACCATGAAAAAAAAGCTATCCTTGAAGAAACCTTTGATTGCCACATCATTTTCCATGAAAAAGATATGACAGTTAGGGGATAAAGAATAATAATATCCTCACATCGCAAACCTCTACTCTTTGTTGGCTTCCAACAGACTTTATTACAAATAATACCCCGCACAGACGAAGAGTAAACAATTTCCATAAAGAAAGCCAAAGATTCTAGTTCCCAATCATGCACTGGACGATAAAACTGAGCATCCCAATGGATCCTCCCAACAAAAAAACACATAACCTCCTCAATTGAAGACTCCCTTGCCTTACTAGTACAGTAAAATTTTGGTAATGCCTCCATAAGAGTACAATCCCCACACCACCACATGCTCCCAAAATTTCACTCTAGTTTCATCGCCCACATCATACGGTAGGAGTTTTGAAAAAAAAATTCAACCAATTACTTCTAATGAATTTCCATAGGCTAACACCACATGCACTTGACATAGATTTTGTGCACCAACCACCCCTTTCATTAATAAAATAAGCTATAGTATGGATAAGAGTTTTGAGGTTTACTCAAATTAATTAAAGTTTAGTCAAAATTTTATCAAATTATAGAAATATCTTAATAAATCACAAATATAATATATTCATAATTATAATAACGATAGTTTATAATCACTCTATTGGCGTCTATCACTCCCACAAATTCAAACATCAGTTTATGCTCCTCTATATCACGGATTTGGAAGCCCTTTCGAGTTTCAAGCTCTCCACAAGAGATTAAAAGTCCTCGCTACTGCATCTAAATTCAATGCCCTTCTAGTTATGAAGCAACAATATGCACATTGCGTTTTGCTTTCATGGCCAGATCAATTTTACACTCTTCTTTTACTGATAAAGAGAGCCTTGCCAAAATATATAATTTGGTAATCGAAAGAACAGAGAATGATACATGGTAATGGTGTATTTTCTACTTTAAATTATACAAAATATATTGTTTTCGTAATACTTTTATTTTGTACAATAAATATTTTTTGGATTACATTGTGAAAAAAAAAAAAGGATAGATTATTTTTGAGAACCGGTTTATGAATTGAAAGGTAGAAAAATACTCCCACAAAAAACTACCGAAAATATATATACATATTTTTTGATAGGTAATGAACTTTTATCAAATAAAATGAACATCATGTTCATAATGATGAACACTCTGGACATGAAAAAATACAAAAAGCTCAAGCTCTAAAGCTAACAAATTGTAGGAAAGCAGGAATTGAAATACATCATGTAAAACCCCAAATACGAACCTACTAAAAATAAAGTGCCAAAAAACTACCAAAAATATGGGGGTAAACACCCAAACCAATTGGAATAAGGTAAAAAGGTGAACTAGATCATAAAACACGTGTTCAAGATCCCAAACAGTCTCACCTAGCTTCACCCCACTAACAACATTTAAAAAGATTGCCTATAGTAAAAAGTCCCAAACAAACAAAAAGAAGGGAACCCCTCTATGTTTGGGGTGGATCACAATTCCCCCTTTGTCTTTGAAACAACCAATTTCTCCTTTATATTTGGAAAATGAGCAACCCCCAATCCGATACTTTGAAGTTAAATCCAATGGAATCACAATGATTATAAATACAATCCAAGAAAATAACAACGTAATTCTCAACTTTTTCTCTTCATTGTGGTGTACGACTAATAATTTCTTCAAAAGATTACATTGGATTTAACTGAAAAAGTAATGTATTGGGGGTATTTGCTCATTTCCCAAATATAGAGGGGAAAATTGATTGGTTTCACAAATAAGAGGGGGAATTATAAACTAACCCAAACATAAAGGCCAAAAGAAAGAAAGAAAGAAAGATAGATAGATAGATAAATGGGAGTCAGCTATAAAATGAAGAGAGGCACCATCCAACAATAAAAGTATAGTAATTGAAATACCAAAAATAAGTATTATTGAATTATGACATATTAACTAAATAAGGAAAAAGGATCAATAAGGGGCCAAGTAGGTACTTAACATTGCTCAAAACATAACAGAATATAAGGGAACACATTTCATAATCAATAGTAACTGCACACCCTGCTCTACATCAATCTCTGAATAAAAGGCACCAAAGGACTCAGTATTTTAAAAATTACACCAATGACAACAACAAAGTCACCACAGGGGATTTGCATTAGAAACAAAAAAAATCATGTGATTGAATACTTCTATTGGCAATCTAGAATATGAAAAATCTTAAAATTAATTTTTGTATTAATTACAATAGAATCAGCTTTTATACTTAACAAACAAACACCTGAATATATGAGAAATCTTAGTTGACAATAACATTCAAATTATTTTGGAAGAACTTAAATATATGGTACGCCATTTAAAATTTTAAACACATTACTATTTACTAGAGATTAATCCATACGCAGAAAGATCCTGATAAGCCCTACATGTCCCCCACTCATACCTGACTTCCATGACATACACGGCTGATCTAAGAGAATAGCACATTAAAAGAGTTAAAGACTCTGTAAAATTTGACACCAGACCATTATTTTAACAAATTCATTCAAAAATCTGCACCTCAACTTAAACTGCTAAAAGCTATAATGAGTTTTCATATTAGAGTACTGCTGCCAATAAAGATGTCCAGCACACTAAAAGCATATTGTGTTCCCGCCCTTCTTCCCCTTTTGCCAATATCTCTATACCAACACACCCCACTGACCCACTCCAACTGAGGACACTAGTTAGCTCCAGTTACCCCTCCAACTGATACGTTATTAGACATAGCATTCTCCTCCTTAGGATACCACACAAAAAGAAACATATCCCACCCACCAAGGAGGAATGTAGGTTCTACACAAGCCTAAAGTTTGGTGCGGCCAACACCTAGTCTACAAAGAAACTCTTCTTATGACGTCGTTTTGACAATTTGGTAATTAAAAAAAACAAACACTGACAAATGTTAGTCATGTATTATGTATTTTAAGTTATACAAGACTAGTTGCTAATATGAAATTTGATGATTATGATAGTTATTAATAGACATTTATTATAATTGCATTTGTATAGAGAAGTATAAAACTATATTTTAATGTGGCAACATTTCATAAGGTTAATCAAAAGTTAATTTGCTTTGGTTTTATATAAATTAAAGATGTATATTTAAAATACTTTTATTTTTATTTATCATATGTAATAATATTACCTATGTGGTTCCAAATGCAAGCCTGGCAAGTTTGCAGCCTCCTTCAATGCAGTTCTCCAATTGTTCACCTTGTCTATGGGGCCATTCAGGAGTGCCTCCGCAAAAATTTCCTTCTGTTCTAGCACCACGGATTGAGACACTTCATAGAAAATAGGCATCACGCTTTGATTTAACAGCCTTTTGCATTTCATGATCTTCACCAGCTCATCAAGGCACCAACTAGAAGTAGCATAGTTTTTCGAGAACACAACAACTGCAATCCTTGATGTCTCAATTGCCTTCAATAACTCGGGTCCAATCTCTCGCCCTCTAGGGAGGTCTACGTCATCTCTATAAGCACGAATCCTTTTACGGTCAAAAGCGGCAAAGAGATAGGCGGTAAAGCTTGTGCGGGCATCTTCCCCACGAAAACTAACGAAGACCTCATATTCATGTGTCAATGTTGGGGTTGATAAAGATGTATCAAAGTTTTCTTGGCCGTTGGAATGAGTCATGGTTGCAGCACACAGACCTAATTGAGGTAAGACCAGTGCGATCAAAGTAGCAAGGACCAATATGGATGGAGCAAAGGAACGAGCCATGGTTGCAACACACAGAGGAGCAAAGGAGGAAGAACCGGTTGTTTCTTTTGGATTTCTCTCAAATTTTTTTTTTTTAAAAGTTGTCTCTTCCTCTCTTTTTACTGTTTCTGCATGCAAGAAAGTAGCGTAAATTTAACTTTGTGCACGCTGTAGCAATCATATGGCAATATAACTTTTATGATGAAGAAAAAAAAAAAAGGAAATTGGCATGAGAACACAAAGGATTGGGTCTAGTTTTTCAACATTAATCAGTTAAAAAACAACACCAGCTTATCCAAAATCAAGACCTAAATCAGCAAACAATGGATGGGTCAAAACACACAAGCTTACCCAAAAATCCAGACCCAAATCCGCAAACAATGGATGGATAAAAACACACAAGCTTACCCAAAAATCAAGACCCAAATCCGTAAACAATTAATCAGTCAAAAAAAACAGAAAGCTTACCCAAAATCAAGATCAAAATCCGCTAGTCAAGATCGAAATCAACACAGGGCCGATCTGCCTCGTGACGGAGGTGGAGGACTGGCCGGAGGGATGAGGAAGACGACGGGGCACCGGAAGCAGGACAAGCGTTGATGACTTAATATGGTTCTCTCTCTGTCTGTGGCTGAGGATTTTGGGAGAAGAAAGTGACTACTGATAGAATTAAAATAATTAAATGGGTTAATTATCATTTTGCTCCCTAACCTTTTGAAATTCCTCTCTCCCTCTCAAATTTAATTATTATTATTTTTTTTGTCTTCTTCCAGTTATCAACGAAGTAGGTAGAGTAAATTTGACTTTAGGCACGCGGTAGCAAGCACATGGCAAATTCACTTTTCTGATAACAGGAAATTGGCATGAAAACACAAAGGATTGGGTCTAGCGAATAAATCATCTAGATTATAGCTTTTTGGTTCAAATTATGATCTATCCTCATTGAATGGATCACTAGCTAGCTTTATAGTCCATGTCCTAATTTATGAGTATAGATCATTTGCATTCTTTCTATAACAATATGTTCCCTGAATTTATGAGTTCATGTGATATCTAGGAATGGCAAGCGCGGCAACGGGAAAATACAGAAGAGCTGCATAGAAGACGTCAACAGGAAGAGGAAGAAGAGAAAGGAAAGGTTAAAGAGTATTGTGAAATTGCACACACTTGAAAGGGTATCCAGAAGAAAAAAATGCCACAGAGACTGGTTTCCAGCTTCATCAGAGCTGCTAGAGATCGGAGAAGTGGTGAAGGTAATCAGAATGTACAGTATCAAAGTTGATGATACCGAGAAATTCACCAGTGAGCCACACGATACCTACGCGCTCGAACGTGAACTTGCACAATGCAAAGAAGGAAACCTAACAGAGAGCACCAGTATGGTGCCGGCCAAATACCCTCCGAAGGTTAAGTCAGAAATATTCTCACAACTCTAGAGTGCTAGAGAGGGTAAATTATGCGTACCTCGTGTTGTGAGGGTATTGAGGCTTTTATAGTAGTAGGGGTTTGACATCTCCTCCTTGGCGCGGAAGTCTTTTCCTTATAGGAATCCTTCTTGACAATCCTAAACGTGTAGCCCAAGATATTTCCTTGTGAGGAAAATCTTCATTAATGGCGTGGATCTTCCAGAATCCAATTAGTGCTTGAATTCCCTTGATCCTGGGATTCTTTAACGTGCGCCGCAAGTATTGTATATCTAGGGTTTCCGTGGGGCTGAGTGGGTATTCGGACCCGTTAGGATCTGTTCATACTGGATCCGTTCTTAACAGACCGTGCCGCCATCGGGCCCGTCCTATACCAGCCCATGGAGGATGATCCGTCAAGCCCATTTCAATCCGTCTGGAATTTCCCTCTTCAGTTTCCCCCTCACCCCATGGGTCCGTCACCATTTTTAGGGACACATGGGGTGACGATTCGTGATCAAAAAGGGGGTGACGGTTCAGAGGCCAGTGGGTTGACGGTTTCGTACCCTGACAGATTGGCAATTAATGAGGCATGACACATGTCGTTCTTTCATTGGTCGTTATCTTGGACCGAGGCGTCGCTTCGCCTTCCGTGCACCTCTTTTATAAATACCACAACCCTTACCTCTCAATTGTCCATTTCTCAGAGAATAGACTTGTCAGAGCACAATCCGTCACTCTTGTCAGAAGCTCCTCGGTTCATTCGTTTACATCCGTCATCAGCATCTTTCCTCCGTTCACATACAAATTGGTAAGTACACTCTTTCTAATCTCTCCATCGTTGGATTAATATCTTCAAGCTTTTTATCTTTCATTACACATTCTTAGACCCGTCAGAGTCTTAGGTTTCGTCGTCACTTGTAGGCAATATCTAGTGCGTCAAGTAATCAGTCAGTTGTCCGTGACGGGGCGGACTATGAGGAGGTATACCCGTCAGGTCATAGTGACCAAGAGAGTCCAAGCGAGGATAGGAGTCCGTCTGCCTCTTCTTCGTCCTCAACAAATGAGGATATGGAATTGGCTGAACCAGAGGAAGGTTATGATGACGGTGAAGATCAACAAATAGAACCCGTCATAGGAGTTGATGGACCAAGGAAGTTCATCATGCTTCCAGAGTGGACGGTAAATGATTTTACGTCGACCATCAAGGAGACTCATTTCAAAACACTTAGGGCTAATTAGTAAATCCCAGATAACATTCCCACCCGTCTACCCTTCGCGTCAGAGAAATGCTATTATGAAGGGGTAGAAGGTGTTGGGGTGTACGAGCAAATGTTGAAGGCAGGACTTAGGTTTCCACTGAGCTCCCTTCATCGTGAGTTACTCAAGTATCTGGGTCTGTCTGTCAACCAAATATCCCCCAACGCCTTGAGGGTCTTCATAGCGATGGAGATCCTGTATGGCGCTTGGTCAGACAGAGCAAGGAGGTTGATGGTGAGAGAGTTCCTTCACTGCTACCATCCAGATGAAATTGAGAAATCCAGGGGGATATATAGTTTTGTACCTAGGAGTCCGTTGTTAAAGGTAATATATGCAACCCCAGACTCTAACAGAGACTGGAAGAGTCGTTACTTTTTCTTAGAGGGTGACGAGTGGATGTGTCATCCAGGTGACACGGAACATATGCCCGTCGACACTACCTGGGGCGTACTGTCTCCAGCTGGTATGTATCCGTCCTAATTTGTGGTGACTTTGTACTCAACCGTTCACTTTAATTTTACTGCAACATGTTTTAACTGTCCTCTTCTTTGCAGTTCGACGGCGTCCGCAAGTTAACATTGAGGAGTATAGTTTCCTTGAAAACATTTTTGAAAAGACTACGTTGGAAGAGAGGACTTGGGCTAAGTTGGTCAATCTCGACACCATCCATTGGTACTGTGATGGTCCTGCACGAACAGAGGCAGCGACAACATACGAAACTAGGATCTGTCAGCGTAAGTATGTTGTTCCAATACTGTTAGAACGACTGATTATTTGCTAAAGGAATTAACTTTGTCCGTTCGTCTTTACAGAAATGGACGATGCAAAGAGGAGGTCAATCATAAAGGCAAATGCTGCCAAAAATAGGGGGGTCGGTGCTGTTGATCCCAAGGAGACGGGTACAAGCAACCCGTTTGTGAAGAGAAAACAGCAGTCCAAAGGAGAATGTCCACCAAAAAAGCCCAAGGTTCCTTTGGAGCCCGTCATTGGGCTAATGGCTGAGGGCGTAAAAACCGTTACCCCAGCAAAACATGGGGCCAGCAAAGGCCTTATGAAGGGTCCGTCCACCAACCTTAAGAAGCCTCCGTCCCTTCTTCGAGACGATCCCAAGTATGCATTGGAGCAACCACTCGACGGAGGCAATGGGCGAGACGGGTTTATTTAGCGTTGCTCAGGTAATCTTTGCCCGTCTACCTTTCATCCGTCTATCTTTTATCTGTCTCTTTTTAATCCGTCTCTATTTATGACTGCTTGACATTTAACTTATTTAACCATGTGGTCGTGGGTTCGATTCCCACAGACGGCGCCAACTGATGATACCGAGAAATTCACCAGTGAGCCACACGATACCTACGCGCTCGAACGTGAACCTGCACAATGCAAAGAAGGAAACCTAACAGAGAGCACCAGTGTGGTGCCGGCCAAATACCCTCCGAAAGTTAAGTCAGAAATATTCTCACAATTCTAGAGTGCTAGAGAGGGTAAATTATGCGTACCTCGTGTTGTGAGGGTATTGGGGCTTTTATAGTAGTAGGGGTTTGACATCTCCTCCTTGGCGCGGAAGTCTTTTCCTTATAGGAATCCTTCTTGACAATCCTAAACGTGCGGCCCAAGATATTTCCTTGTGAGGAAAATCTTCATTAATGGCGTGGATCTTCCAGAATCCAATTAGTGCTTGAATTCCCTTGATCCTGGGATTCTTTAACGTGCGCTGCAAGTATTGTATATCTAGGGTTTCCGTGGGGCTGAGTGGGTATTCGGACCCGTCAGGATCCGTTCATACTGGATCCGTTCTTAACAGACCGTGCCGCCATCAGGCCCGTCCTATACCAGCCCATGGAGGATGATCCGTCAGGCCCATTTCAATCCGTCTGGAATTTCCCTCTTCAAAAGCCATTAGCTCATAAATTGCTTAATTTGTCAAGAGATTGAGGCTTTAAAATAAAGAGAATGTGTTCATTTCTAAAGAGTGTTTTCTATATATACAGATTGATAGAAATCCTTCTGAAAAGTAAAAACACTTTCCTTATTCTTTTTTGGCTGCTTTTCTTTTTATTACTTAGGGAATATTTATGTCTTATATCTAAGGACATCCCATTTCGTTGCTGTCCTTCATCATACATCCTTTGTAGCATGTAGCATGTTCCATAAGTGGTAATCTGAGTCAAACTGTTCTTGTAGGATAATTGTAACTATTGATTAATACATGCCATGTGGAAAGTTCATCAACCACTGAGAAACCGCCACGTGTAAAATAATAATAATAATGACAAAATTTTCGACAATGGTATGAACGACATAAGAACAAGAGGGCAACTAATGGTGGATTAAATTAAGTTTCATTCATCCATGATGGTTGTCCATAACCAAGCTACGTCCAAACTAGTTCACAAGAAATGAAGCCCAACAAAAGCACCACGGATATGAATAGGATCCGTCCATGAATATCATGATTGTCTAAAGCAGCCTAGTCGTCCATGTCATATAGGGGCATGGATGACCAAATAACACTTAGGGCATGTTTAGTACACTTTAATGATTATTACATGGGAATAGGAATAAGTATTACAAGGAATACATTAAGTTGGAATGTAATAAGTATTACTATTCATTAGTTTGGTGACCATTTAGGAATAGAATTCTGAATATGCATCCACAATTTAGTAAAGTATAAAAAGAAGGTATAATTAAATCCTTTTTAAGTCAAATTTCCGAAAATACACTTATTTTAGGGTGTTCAAAATATAGCTAATAATTAACAACAAAGAAAATTTATTTTCTTTTCTTTTGAAAATGTGGCAACTGATGGCTTTTTAGGAAATTTTTAAAAAAAGTTATTACATAAGCGGAAGGAATAGATATTCAGTACTTTTGATACGGAATAGTTATTCCTCATTTTGAAGAATAACTATTCATAAGGAATAACTATTCATTGTAATAAAAACATAACCAAACAACCGAATAGTTATGCCATAGGAATATCTATTATATTACCGTGTCTATTACAGTCTACCAAAGGTGCCCTTCACAAATTTCGGAGGTTTTTTCTACAAACAGCAAGCAATCGAACCACAATCTATCATCCAAGAACGTGAGAAAGATTCTTCAAAATCTGCTCCATTTTCTCCACTAACTGCACACACCTCCCATGATGGTAGTGGATCCAAACAAGTAAACCCACTAAAAACTCTCTATAAAAAGGATCTGACCCCTATTAGCCCAAGGTATGTTTTATTATTCACTGATTCACTATCCTTATGTTCTACAGAGAAAACTAACTTAACTATCGGAAGGTCCTTGTCCGGTTCACCCTAGTCACTCTTGACAGTCTTTTTTTCTTTTCAAGTCATCAAACCGTCATCAGAGCCCGGAGCATTCAATCTACTAATTTTCGTGCATCATTGTTCGTAATAATGGATACCATAATTTGTAGCAAAATATAGATTGAAAAAATATATGGCTTCAAAGAAAAGGAAATGAAAAAATACATCAAAAATATATATTTTTTACAGATTTGGAAGAAAAAAAATATGATATATAAAATGTGGGGTCAGAGAATTTGACAACCCCGGCCCACTTTATACCAAGCCCAAGGCCCATGCTGAGGAGGAGGAAACGCCCAAAGACGAAGTGTGAAAGTCCAAATTGCTCAGGAACCTTGCCGAGGACAACCCTGTCCTCGGCCAACCAAGACCATGGGAGGAGAAAGTAACGGGCCACCATAGGCAGCCTTCCAGGGCATCTAAGGAGAAAGAGCAAGTACAACATGTCAGCCATGGAAGTGCCGAGGAGCAAGACCAGGATGAACTGTCACCTCCACATTAAATGCGCACGACTAATGTTCCGGCAGCATTAATGGAGAAATGACCCCTGAGCAGTGTTGTCTCGGTTGCAGTAACTCACAAGAGGTTTGGTAAGATGACTGATGGGACGAGGTGTCAGAGAGAGGCATGGATGATCAACAAGTGGAGGAAAGAGATCGTTGGAGGAGGACTATATAATGGGAAGAAACAGATCAAAAAGGGGGACCATTCTCATGGGATAAACACCACCATCAAGCTCCTCAGACCGGGCTGAGGACAGACTTTCGAAGGTAATTTTCGGTTCATCTGCATTCAATAGTGGCAAACACCACATTAGGTGTTGTCCGCGTGCTAAGGCCTAGTTCTTAAACCCGCTTTCTACAAATTCATTGTATTGGGTTAATTGGGCTTGAGTCCGCTTACTCAACGGTAGTAGTGCTCAAACCCAGTCCCTACAATTGGCGCCGTCTGTGGGAAGAACTTGTGCGTTAGCAAGCGCAATGGTCAATTATTCCTACGTTGCTAGCTTGCATAAAGTTAGGCAAATTTTTCGTCGTCGTCGCTGACACCGATTCCGAGTCCCGTTAAAAAAAAAAAAAAACAACACACCCACCCAAGAAGCAGTTGTTGCAGAAAAATGAAAGATTCGGAGAATGAAGCAAGTAAACAGTACAGCCTTTTTATTAAATGAAGGAAAAGTACATCATACGCCTGAAGGCTTAGACAAACTTGTTCTAAAGCTAAAAATACAAACAATGGCTTAGATAGGCTTGTTCTAAAGCTAAATGTACAAACAGAGGCTTAGACAGGCTTGTTCTAAAGCTAACCGTAGGAAAGGGAGGCTGAGGCAGACTTGTTTTAAGGCTACCAACAACTCCCGAGCCTGTATGGATGGTATCGGCGACGAGAGAGGAGAAGGAGTGGAAACTCCTGACGGCCCCATCCCAGGACGTTCCCTTGATGCTCCCCAGCCTCATGATAATTAAGCATTGGAGGCGGCAACACCCGGGCACCGATTGTAACGTAATCTTACAAACCTCCATCGGTGGGTAAGTTGGGCGCGAATCACTACCAGCTTGAAAGGCAGGCATGGACACGTACCGGAGAAAAATATTATATTCCTCATGGACCTCCCTCCTAACTGTCAGACGCACTACCATCAGGATGACGCCTAAGCCTTGCCGCGCAGAAAATCTGACCCGATCTACGACCGCTACGGCTCTCGATTGAAGAAAGAGGACCTCCCTTCTTGCTTGATTGAAAGGTAGGGACACCTTTGGCCCCCACCCCCTTTGCCTCAACTACATCGTCCAAGGTCTAGGCGACATCTCTGGTTCCTGAAAGGGGCTTGGCTTCCTTGCCCTTGCCCTCATCCAGGGCCATCCCATTCTCCTACGGCCTTGATCACGATCCTGGCAAAATTCTTGGAAATGCCTAAAGGATTGGGAGCTCAGAGCTCCTGTTGAACTCACAGACTCGTAAAGTGTAGAAGGACGATTCCCCCCGGAGGGCCTTATATAGAAAGCGAAGATTGGTGGGAATTAACCCGCACGGAATTCAAAGGAAGAATTACCAGCGACATTAATCCCGACCAATTTCCAAGGAGGCCACCAGCCACTGGATCTGCGTTAATCCACAAAGATATTAATGAGGGCGTGCCTCGCATACCGAAATGTCAAGCACACAACCCGAACAGCCAAAGGACGCCTCGTAATCAGAAGTAGCGAAAAAATTGGCGCAACGGGGCTACCATCGTGCATAAAGGCGGAGGGACAAGCCGCCCATGTCCAGGTCAATATTGGGCCAATTGCCCACTCTAAGGAGGAGTCCCTCCTCGGCAAGGCAAGGCCGAGACCGTTATAGCACTAGAAGCGAACATTCCAGCGTTGAGGACAAGTTCCTTCACTCCGAACAGTGACGATGAAGTGTTAGACAGAACCAAGGTCTTGCATGGTCCTCGAACCCAAACCTATGAGGAAACTAACTACTTCAAGAAAAACCTGAGTACTAGACTGAACCAAGGTCTTACATGGTCCTCGGACCCAAACCTATGGGGAAACTAGTTACTTACAGAAGAACCTAGGTACTAGACTGAACCAAGGTCTTGCATGGTCCTCGGACCCAAACCTATGGGGAAACTAGTTACTTACAGAAGAACCTGAGTACTAGACTGAACCAAGGTCTTGCATGGTCCTCGGACCCAAACCTATGGGGAAACTAGTTACTTACAGAATAAAATGAGTACTAGACAGAACCAAGGTCTTGCATGGTCCTCGAACCCAAACCTATGAGGGAACTAGTTACTTACAAAAGAACTTGAGTACTAGACTGAACCAAGGTCTTGCATGGTCCTCGGACTCAAACCTATGAGGAAACTAACTACTTCAAGAAAAACCTGAGTACTAGACTGAACCAAGGTCTTGCATGGCTCTCGGACCCAAACCTATGGGGAAACTAGTTACTTACAGAAGAACCTGAGTACTAGACTGAACCAAGGTCTTGCATGGTCCTCGAACTTAAACCTATGCGAAAACTAGTTACTTACAGGAAAATCTAAGTGTTAGACTGAACCAAGGTCTTGCATGGTCCTCGGACCCAAACCTATGGGGAAACTAGTTACTTACAGAAGAACCTGAGTACTAGACTGAACCAAGGTCTTGCATGGTCCTCGGACCCAAACCTATGGGGAAACTAGTTACTTACAGAAGAACCTGGGTACTAGATTGAACCAAGGTCTTGCATGGTCCTCGGACCCAAACCTATGGGGAAACTAGTTACTTACAGAAAAACCTGAGTACTAGACTGAACCAAGGTCTTGCATGGTCCTCGGACCCAAACCTATGGGGAAACTAGTTACTTACAGAAGAACCTGAGTACTAGACTGAACCAAGGTCTTGCATGGTCCTCGGACTCAAACCTATGGGGAAACTAGTTACTTACAGAAGAATCTAAGTGTTAGACTGAACCAAGGTCTTGCATGGTCCTCGGACTCAAACCTATGGGGAAACTAACTACTTCAAGAAAACCTGAGTACTAGACTGAACCAAGGTCTTGCATGGTCCTCGGACTCAAACCTATGGAGATACTAGCTACCTCCAACAAAACGGAGCGTGAGCATTCACCTAAGTTACAAGCATGGCTAAGGGGGAATCTGGTGCCTCGGATCACTCGCCCCGACCTACCCCGATAGAAATGTGAAATAAAAACAAGCCCGTGACCGTCACTTAAAGCATTCCAAGTGCTGAAGCGCTCTCTTAAGCTCGGCAGGTTTAGGAAAAATGTATGTTTGTATAAAGTATGCGTTGTAAACCAAAATTCCTTCGTGATTCATCTAAAGAGGAGACAAATGGCATTGCTGTGGCTGTTCAGTTTTCAGTTATAGCCTGAAGTAAAATTTACCTCAGGGGTCCATTGTTTTCAATTATCCAAGTGTTACTCGCACACCGCTAAGATTAACCGAGTATTGAGCAAAAGCGTTAAAGCATGATAACTGAAGGGACACGTCATTCGAAGAAATAAACGCAAACAATTGGATACATTACAAAAAATAGTTTCAGCACAACATCATAAAGACAAAAACAAAATATACAGTAGTAAAATAAGATGAAGAGAAAAGAAGACTAGGACGACACAAGTCAACAAAGCAAGATAGCCCGACAAGATGGCCTATTTCTTCAACTTGATAGGCAACTTGTCCTTGGGAGTCTGCCGAGAAGCTTCATCTGATGCCCCGAGAACCTGGCTCGGAGGAGCAACTTCGGAGGACTCCTTCTCGGCGGGGTGAGCCTAGGAGTCAGCAGGAGGCTTCACCACTTCCTGGGGCGCTGCTGGGTTACTGATTTCCTCTTTTCCCAATGTCCCTTGGTGCACAGTCTCCCCAGCAGGCTTATCAGTTGACATTGGATCGTTGGCAACGCTGGCCTGGCCTTCGTCCGTCGCTTTAGAGGCGATGCCAGCTTCGGGGTTAGCGGAGGCAGCCTCATGAATGGCAGAGGGATAATACACCCTCTCAACCCATCTAAGCTCCGACGAGACCTCAACCTCAGCTTGGTTGAGGGCCTCATTCCAAGTCTGGGAGCAGTAGCGCCTACATACCTTGGGTACTTGAGCCTTGAGACTAGCCTCGGTCTTAGCCACTCCCTCAGCAAAGGCCTCTTCCTTTGCTTGCTCTTTGGAGCTCTCAACATCTATCATCGCAAACTCAGCCTCTTCTTTAGCCCTTAAGGCCTCGTCCTTGGCGTACTCGGTAACACCCCTGGCCCCCTCTGCCTCAGCCAGTTTCTTCTTCAAGTCGTCGATATGCTCTTTGGCAACCTGCAACTGACCCTTGACCTGCCGCAGGCGCCCTGTTTAGTCTTCGGCCTATTTTTTAGCGCCTGCTAGGTCGGATGCCGCGCTGTCTCTGGCCCTCGTCATCTCCTTCAGGTCCCTTGCCTTCTTGAGATTAACCGCAGATTTCTTAAGGGTATTCGCTGCATCCAAGTACTTGTCGGGCTCCTGATCTAGAGCTCTACCCTGGTTATTGGGCTCCTTTGCCAGCCTAAAAGTGGCCTGGACAGCCTGCCAATCAAAACAAGTACACTGTAAGTTGGGAACTAAGGGATAAAATTCAGCAAAGGCTCAAGTATCAGAAGTCTTACCATACCCAGGTACCTCTTGAGGTTAAAGGCAACTTCCTGCCTCCCCAAGCCCCACAGCTCAGCCATGTCAGTGGGGAGAAGCAGGGACCTCTCCAGGGCATCGGCTACGCGAGCGCCCTCGCCCCCTCGGAAGTCCCTGAGGGTGGCATTATCCATCAAAGGCTTCCCATGAAGCATGGCGGCAGGCAGCCAGGCCTGAGGCTTGGACTGCTGAGTGACCTCTTTTCCCTTGTCCTGACCACCGATCCTCAGCTGCTTGGAAGGTCGGCGGGCTTCATCTTCCTCTTGGGAGGAACGAGATCTCCCCTCATCCACTGGGTCTTTGCCCTTGGAAGGCCTCTTCCTCTTCGGATCGGTGGACTCGAGCCGAGGGTCCGAGGTCGGCAGAGTGGAAGACGACTTAGTCTGCGCAGGCAAAGACTTAGGTGGGGGAGGAGGAAGCTTGGATTGTGACTTCCCGGCATGTCCTTCCCCAGCTGGCCCTCAAGCAAGTCGAATAGGCTGGTTTGAGGTTGTCTCTTGAAACCCATCTCGGCCTAAGTACCAGTCCTTGGTGGCAGAAGGTCCGCTTCAGATAAATGGGGATCACCCAAGTCACCAGAGGGATCCTCAGATAGATGGACTTGGTCGAATGCACCAAATTCGTCATCGGACGAACCCAGATCAACTACTTCCCCCTATTTTTCCAAACTTCCTCCCTCGGCCTCTGCAGCTTGGTGGGATGAGGAAGAGCCTGCCAACGGGACGCCCTCAGGGATGGAAGACCCTTCAGAAAATGAAAACCCGTGCTCCACCACAGTGATTTGGCGAAGCCTAGGGTCCTTGGCTCTGATCACGTATCTGGGAGCAGAGAAAGACTTCTGGATCGGTTTGTACCCGAGAATCTTGTGAGCGACTCTAACCTGGTCGTCAGCCTCGTTCACAAAGACCTCTGCCCTGAGTACAGTTTCCAAGTCTTCCTTGTTGACCAAATGGAAGTGCCGTTCAAAGGCGTGTAGATCTGCAAAAGAAAAAGCTAGTTCTTGTTAACAACCAAGCAATGCAAACTGTGAAAACATAGCAGATCAACCTTTCCATATTTCGAGTACCCTACCTGGCTCCCCCTCTATTGTCGGGCAGTGAAGGCCGTCGTGCCACTCCCCCGACACGATGAGAAAATTATTATTCAACCCCTTGCTAGACTCGGGGAGACACTGGATGAGTCTAACTCTATCATCCCTCATCTTCAGGTAGTATGACTTACCCGTTAGGTGCTGGAGGCTGTAGCACCAATTCACGTCATGATTGGTTAACCTCAACCCCATCTTCTCGTTTAAGGCATCCACGCAACCCAGGATCCTAAACACGTTAGTGGTGCACTGGGTAGGGGCTAACCAGAAGTGCCTAAGGTAGCCCCTCATCACTGGTCCCATAGGGATCCTCATACCACCTTCAAGGAAGGAAATTATGGGAATCACTACCTCACCAACCTCCCTCCTGATATATCAATCCCCCTCCTCGTAGTACCTCAAACCCACGTTACCGGGTATCCTATAAGTGGCGATGAATTCTTCCATCGCCTCCTCAGACTCAACCAACTTCTTAAACCTACCCATCCTGAAGGACGGCTAAAAGACTCAGGGAAGAGCGAAAAAAAAGAGAGGAATAAAGGGAGAAGAACATCAGAAAGGGAAAAGCAAAAGATAGGGTAAGAAGAAAACTTACAGAAATGAGGGAAGGCGATGAGAACAGGCTTTTTAGGCTGCGAAGAGACGCGAGTTGTGTTGGAGACTTGACCGGATTCGGGGTGTGTGCATAAGAACTCTTGAATGCAGAAGTGAAGAGGCAAACTGGTTCAAATGGGTATTTACCCTCTCACCAAAGACAACTGTGCAGGGCTTCCCACCCATAATGGCGAAAGATCCCCGCCGTTGGATTACCATCACACCGTTGAATGTGGGGAGTATGGAGCCACCAAAATTTAATATGGGTGCGTACCGCATATCGAAGCTCCAGAAACGTGCATTAAACAGGTGAAAAGACTCCAAGTGCTGACTTAGGACCAGACTAGACAAACCACGGTATAGGCCCGAGGACATCAAAATCCTCATCCCCATCCGAGGAGCCGGACAGCAGGATTTTGAGGGGCTATTGTAGGGTCAGAGAATTTGGCAACCCCAGCCCACTTTATACCAAGCCCAAAGCCCATGCCGAGGAGGAGGAAACGCCTGAAGACGAAGTGTAAAAGTCCAAATTGCCCAGGAACCTTGCCAAGGACAACCCTGCCCTCGGCCAACCAAGACCGTGGGAGGAGGAAGTAACGGGCCACCATAGGCAGCCTTCTAGGGCATCTAAGGAGAAAGAGTAAGTACAACATGTCAGCCATGGAAGCATAGCTGAGGAGCAAAACCAGGATGAACTGTCACCTCCACATTAAATGCACACGACTAATGTTCCGGCAGCATTAATGGGGAAATGACCTCTGAGTAGTGTTGTCTCGGTTGCAGCAACTCACAGGGGGTTTGGTAAGGTGGCTGATGGGACGCGGTGTCAGAGAAAGGCATGGATGATCAACAAGTGGAGGAAAATGATCGTTGGAGGAGGACTATATAATGGGAAGAAACAGATCAAAAGGGGGGAACCATTCTCATGGGATAAATACTACCATCAAGCTCCTCAGACTGGACCGAGGACAGACTTTCTAAGATAATTTTGGTTCATCTGCATTCGATGGTGACGAACACCACATTGGGTGTTGTCCGCGTGCTAGGGCCTAGTTCTTGAACCCGCTCTCTACAAATTCATTGTATTGGGCTAGCTAGACTTGAGTTCATTCACTCAACAGTAGAAGTGCTCAAATTCAATTCCTACATAAAACACATCAAAAAATTAGAAAATATATTTAAAGTAAGTATATAAAATAAAATAAAAGTATGTTTTTATGCTAAAAAAGAAAAAAAAAAAAAAAAAAAAGCGCACAGTGAAAATGCACAGTGAAAAAAAAAAAAAAAAAAAAACATTTTGGCCACTTAATTGGTCAATCCCACAGTTCAAAGTCAACGTCCAACCATTTCTCTCTCTAACAACTGACCAAATACTAGATTTTCTCACCAATCAAACATCGAAACTTTTATCTCCACGCCGATCCTTGCTATAAATGGTACGAATTGTCTCTCCTAATTCTCAGCCGATATTTTCTTCTTCTTCCTCATCTTCTTTGTCTTGGTCGACTCCAACTCCGACGACGACATCGACGTCGATGACCGAGACGGTGAATGCGTCCCACCTGTTCAACATCTCAGGGTACTCGCTCTCGAAAGGTATGGGGATCGGAAACTACTTGGCGTCCGATACTTTCACCGCCGGCGGATACTCTTGGGCAATCTATTTTTACCCGGATGGCAAGAAAGTGCAGTACGATGCTCCGTATGTTTCGTTGTTTATAGTTTTGGCGAGCGAAGGCACTGATGTGAGAGCGCTTTTTGAACTGAAGCTTTTGGATCAGAGTGGGAAAGGGAGGCATAAGGTTCATACCCAGTTCGATAGTGGGCCTTACACGATCAGAAATCGCGGTAGCATGTGGTGATAGATTATTCTTTCTAAATTTGGGTCGTTTTTTTTTTTTTTTTTTGGGTGATCTTGATTATAATTGTTATGATTATGATAGTGTTTGTTATGATTATAATTTGGGTTATTTTGATTATAAGTGTGTTAATGTTAATTATCATGATTGTTGTTTCTTTGCTAAGTTCATTCTTAGTTGTTGATGAATTAAATCCTGTAGGGCACTTGTTAATGAGTGTTACCAAGAACATGACCCAATAAACATAACAATTTTTTGAAATGGGTCATGTTAACGGGAAAATTGAAAAAGCTGTGGAAAAATTAACTACTTTTTTTTTTTCTTTTCTCATAAAAACTTTCTTAAAATGGTTCCCTAAATTTTCCCTTAATTAAATTCAAACACATGATTATTTTGAAATTATATGGTCATTGAAATAGATAAATTGAAAAAGCTGTCAAAGTATTAATTACTTTTTTTTTTCTTTTCCCTTAATTAAATTCAAACATATGATTATTTTGAATTATATGGTCATGGGAAAAGAATCAAAAGATAGAATTGTTTGTGCTTTAGTGGACAATGCTATTCAATTGGGCAACCTAATGTATTGTATATAAGTTCTCTCTAAAAGGGTTCTTTGTTGGATGATGTTTGTTTGAATTTTGAAAATAGTACCCCATGGGGTCATGCTTGCATCTGTTACTTCATTTTGAATGACTTAATGACTCATGAAAAATTACCATGATTATTTTTTTAAATTAAACGCATACAATTTACAAAGTTTCTTTAGTATAAGACAGGGAGTAATTGCTTATATGATGCTAGCCCTGTACAAAACACAATTACGCACAATGTTACCGTTTTTATTGTTATAGTTAATAATAATTTGATTCAGTATAAGAGCAATTGCATGAATTGTGGACAGAAACCAGTGGCAAGATTAGGAATTTTTGAAGTAATAGCAAGTGGCACTTCTTTTTTTGTTGTTGTTGTGGAACTGGAAGTTTTGAAAGAGGTTGATATGTACAAGTGGGTGGTGGTATGCTTGTTGAATTTGATAGGTAATGGTTTTCTGGGCTTGAATTTTAGAGCTGAGCTAGGATTGTTAATATGAGAACCCCATCTTGTGTATGTAAAGACGTAATTTCCTGGCAAACACTGTTCAAAATTTGTGTGTATTACTTTAATCAATAAAGCCTTTATTCAATATAATGTTAGCTTGCTGGATGAGTAACGTTCTCGACTAGTAGGGGTCTGCTACATGAACTCTTTTCCGCCTCCTAGCTATATGACATAAGAAAGCCAAATAATGTATAAAATATATTTTTTGATAGGTACAAAGGATGTATAAAATATGAGGCAACAAGCATCTATTGTTACACTCATAAATTTCTAGAGAGCTTAGCAACAAACAATCTTACAACAAATATATCCATGAGATTAAATTGAGATTAGTAGAATAATCTTATTATTCCATATCGCATTAGGATTAGATGGAACCAGACAGATGGTGTTTTTCTAATTCATGAACTCTTTTTGAGTAGTTGTAAGGAGTTTTGAACTCTCTTATATGTAATTCTTTGGCTAGATATAGATAATTTCATAGATGAATACTTTGAAAATGTAGTGGCATTAATGTTTATTTATTGTGTATGGTTTCATTTTGAGCTATTGAAGAGATTAATAGAAGCAAGATGTAATATTTGTCTCTTATATGTAATTCTTTGGCTAGATATATATAATTTCATAGATGAATACGTTGAAAATGTAGTGGCATTAATGTTTATTTATTGTGTATGGTTTCATTTTGAGCTATTGAAGAGATTAATAGAAGCAAGATGTAATATTTGTCTCATCTAATTAGTTCACCATATATTGTTTTGTGATAACAAAATCTTGTTGATGGCGTAATACCTGCCATGGACTTTTCAGGTGACAACTATGTTTGATTCAATGACTACTATGTGCATCTCGTGGGCGTAATGTTTTTATGCTATCATGTTATACTTATGACCCACATGCAATCATTTTCCGTTTGCTCCATTTTTCATTTAATGTAATCAAGTGGCAAATGTGGTATAATAGTTTTGTTAGTTGGATGTCGTAGGGGTTACAGGCGATTTTTCAAAAGAACTGATCTGGAGACATCTGACTACCTCAAAGATGATTGTCTCAAGGTTCACTGTAGTGTAGGTGTTGTGAGATCATACACCAAGGGTCCTAAGATCTACTCTATTGCAGTACCACCTTCTAACCTTGGTCAGAATTTGGGACAGCTATTTGAAACTGGAAAGGGAACAGATGTGAATTTAGAAGTTGATGGGGAAACTTTTTCTGCTCATCGTGAAGGGCATAGTTCTGATTATGAAGGTTCATCGCCTGAAAGGACCGTGTCTCAACCCTCTAGTCATGTTGAAGACCCTAGTGGTTCTTTCCTGGAGAGGTACCCTCAGTTTCCTCCATGGTCATGCCAAGTGAAGAATCAAGATGGATCTATCAGGTGTATGCAACATGAAAGGCCGAAACAAGCTCCGAATGTTCCATGGACCGGCCCGGTATGTTTTTCATTCACCAAGTGCTTTCCACTTTTGGTGCATACCTTATAGTTCTCTTCATACATATTGAGGCTGATCTTTTTGCTGAGTGCATGTTGATGATTGAATCTCTAAAACAAGTTGTTTATACCCAATTGGACCAAAAGGTCTCTTCGGTGTGTTCTTGCTCTTTTATCTTTTGTAGATTCCATGTTTGCAATTTGTGAAGTTGGGTTCTAAGATCATATATCCTTGCAGAGGGCCCAGTTGGCAGAGTCTCTTATTCAAACTTTGGAGAAATGGTTTGAAGGGCTTGGAGTTGGTTCCTCACAGCGGGATAATGGAGGAGGTTCTAGGAGTCGTGGTACGAGGTCATCTAGGCGGGATAATGGAGGAGGTTCTGGGAGTCGTGGTACGAGGTTGTCTCGTCGAAGGACATTGAAGTTGTCTCGTCGGAGAACCCGAGGTCCTTTGACACCTTCCAATGAAGATGAAAACAATCAGCTCGGCCAATTCCTTGCAGAACAAAGAAACTTGCTTTTCGGTGTATTTATCTTTTTTCTTTTCCTTTTTTTGTTTTTTTGTCTTTTTGTTTTTTTGTATTTTGGTAAGTGATGTAGGGGTGTTTAAAAAACTGCTCTGATCACACGGCTGCATCACACCATCGGCCAAAGATTCTTGAGGCCCACTTTTATTTATTTATTTTTTGTTGCTAAAACCAACTTCTATTAAACAGAAGAAACAAACAAACAGTCTTTCCTCCAAGCATCACAAACTTCAGCTGGGAGGAAGGAGTTCCTATAGCATAGTACACTGTTAATATCACATGTACACTTTGCAAGATAATGTGCCACAAAATTAAGCTCTCTCTTAACCCAGGAGAGAGTAACTACAAAAAGATACATTCACATCACATGTACACGCGCACACTTTGAATGAGTAACTACAAAATGAGTGGTTGCTTAAAGATACTTTAAGCAACCACTCATTCAACTCATCTTTGTACTGAGCTTTCAATCTCCAGTTTCTGGTCTCTTTCATTTGGATTTTTCTAATTTTCTCAGTCAACCTTGCAATTATGATATTACTAAAACCAAACACCTCTGTATTCCACTTCTTTAATGCATCACAGGTTACTTGTACAATTTCCTGCACAGTTTAAAGGCATCTGATCCTTTGAATTCGCTAGACCAAGCTTGATTTATCACCTCAAAGCTTCTCAAATCCTTCACCCAGGTTGCTTCAAATCTGAGAGGTCTTGGAGCACAAAAATTACTTGGAATATTATCTAACAACAAAGGACAATGATCCGAGTTAACAGCACCAAGGTGGTAAATAGTAGCTTTTGGGAAAATGCCTATTCAACTTATGCCACCAATGCCTCTGTCTATAACCTTTGTCTAATGCAACTTTTACCCCATCTCTTATCAGTCCATGTGAAAGACTACCGTTGGCCCCCAGGTCAAACATTAGTTCCACGAGAAAATTTGGCGTTGAAGTTCGAGCTCTCCGACCTCTATCTTTTTCTTGATCACCTTTTACTAGATTGAAATCCCTTAGGCAAACCCAAGGCTCCTCTATAACTAATAACATAGCTCCCAAGTTCTCCCAAGCCTTTCTTCTTTTAGTAGAGTAAGGAAGACCATAAAACCCAATCAATGCCCATTGACATCAATGACATGCACCATCATTAATCTTGACAGCCACAACATTTTTATTAAAATCAGCTACATCTACTTTGAAGTAATTTTTCCACGTCATTCAAATTCCCCCTGATCTACCGGCACTGCCTAAAACAATCTTTTCTGCAAAACCTATGGCTTTCATGACCCTTTCCATCGTTTTGTCACCAGCCTTAGTCTCACTTAAAAACAATACTTGGAGGTTTGTCTCTTAACAAGTGCCCTAAGGGAGCAAACTATTGAGGCTTTGCAAATGCCTTAGCATTTCCAACCAATGCACCTCATGGAAGCAGTGCCGGCTCTATATGTAAAGCAACTGATGCGGCCGTATAAGGCCCCAAGTAGAAAAAATGCTAATCAATAGGTTTTTTTTTTTAATATTATAATAGTATTAATTAAGTCCAAATATTAGCTAATGAATAAAATAATATTTTTTTATTAAATGAAAAACAAGAAAAAAAATGTTACGTCCACAATATTTTTTACAACACTTTCAAAATAAATCCTAAGAAATAGATTGTTACAGGATATTATTGTTGATAAATAATTAATTTCAATGATGAGTTCAAATTAAAACTAGTAACAAATTAACACCTAAGATTTGTTATGAAAATATTATGAATGTAGCACTTCTAAAAAAAGAAGGCGAAAATGTACTTTTCGTCCCTACATTTTGGTCCCAAAATTGATTTCTTTGCAAATTTCATCCCTAAAAAAAGAAAATCGTTTTTAAAATGGTCCCTGCCGTCAACCCACTCACGGAAACCTATTACGTGGCAGACGGAATGCCGTTTTTACAGACGTGGCGTTGACGTGGCCATTAAAATATTATTAAAAAAGATTATTTGGCATTTTTTAAATGCCACATCAGCATTTTAATTTTTTTTAAAAGCCATGTCAGAAAATTTAAACAAAAAATTAATTAAAATTTTTAAAAACAGCCTAAAATCTAATTTAATCAAAATTTTTTTTTTTTTAACTTTTCATTATTTTTTCGTAAGAACATAACAGTTTGTTCTTCGTGTTCTTCCCAAATCCCAGAAACAAACCCAGCAAACAAATCCAATCTCCAGCAACCAAATCCAATCTCCATCACTGCCAGGAAAACAAAAAATAAATCCAACAAACCAACCAATCTCCAATAAACCCATAAACTCATAAATTTCACATTCAAATTATCAAATTCCTATTCCAAATTCATCTTGATCATGAACCCCGAATATTCAATCCCAACAACAACCCAGAATATTCAATCCCAGGAACAAAAGAATAGAAACCCACCATCTCCTGGGTTTGAGAGCCACTGCCTGGGGTGGCGGCGTTGGTGAACGGCAGGGGTGGAGGTAAGGGTTTTGGGCATGGCTAAGATCAGGCCAGATCACAACCCAAACTGATTCGAATCAGCGGACCCAACCACCGATCCGTGTTCACAACACCCACCGATCCGAGTTCACCAAAACCACCGAGCGGCGGCGCTATTCTTCACCGAGAGGCGGCGCTCTTCTTCACCAGACCCACTTCTCCAAGCCCTCACTGCTCACATTCTTCAATCAAACCCACCAAATCATCACCAACATCAACATCATCCCCATCACGATCCTTACCCGCATCAATCTATGAAACTCAACCCCCACAAACTCCATGCTCAAAACCAACACCAACATCATAAAAAATTCCAAGAAATCCCATGATCAAACCAAATACGGTTTGATCGTGAGATGGGTTTTGTGGGTCTTCAATTTAAAGGGTTATGGGTTCTCTTGATCTTGATTTTGATTTTTGAGTGGTCATGCTGTTTGGCTCTTGAGAGATGAGAACAAGATGGAGCTTGAGCTTCAATCTTTACGGCTTGAAAAAGTAAATTTTTTTTGTTTGTTTTTCATTTTTTTAAATAAAATTAAAATGGAGAAATCTGGTTTTTATTTTTAATAATATTAAAATTAAAATTGAGAAAACTGACGTAGCGCTGACGTGGCATTCAAAAAATGCCAAATAATCTTTTTTAATAATATTTTAATGGCCACGTCAGCGCCACGTCAGCAAAAACGGCATTCCGTCTGCCACGTAGTAGGTTTCCGTGAGTGGGTTGACGGCAGGGACTATTTTAAAAACGATTTTCTTTTTTTAGGGATGAAATTTGCAAAGAAATCAATTTTGGGACCAAAATGGGAATTGACCCAAAATGTAGGGACGAAAAGTGCATTTTCGCCAAAAAAGAAAGAGCAATACAAAAAAAATAAAAATAATATTCACAACATTTTTCACAAGTTGAGTTGACAAAATTCTTTTACTAGTTTTTATCTAAATCCACTACTAACATCACTTTTTTACTTACCACTATCAAATTATCAATCTGTCACGTCAACAGGTGTGAAAGTTTTGTCCAATTTTTTGTCAATAGACTTTCAAAAAAAAAAAATCTACATGATTTATGTTAATTAGTAGTAATTTTACATCTAAAACAAAATAATTGAATTTAAGTAATATTTAAATTTTTAAAAATCATATTTGAATTTATAAAAGGTCTCAATTTCAGTTTTCACCCTAGGCCTCCAAATACATTAAGCCACCCCTGCATGGAAGGAAAAAATTTTCACCCACAGAACATTGTACCATAGAAACCAACTCCACTCACTTTGGGCCACAACTATAGCCTAGTATGAGGAGAAATGATGTCTTCCGTGTCAAAGTTGGGAATCAAATCTTAAAGCCCAAGATTTCCAATTCTCATATGAAAATGAAACTTCTGAGCTTGTTTGAGACCCAATTAGAACTGAGCCACTCAATTAGTAGTGTTTCTTTTTTAACCCTGACACATATAATTGTTAGCCATTGGTTTAAGGTGAGTAAAATCATTTGTTTACTAGACTTGCAAGAAATTTATTGCAACTCATGTAATTATTTGATTTAAATAAAGTACTTATGAATCTTAAAAAATGGTACTTATGAAAATCTTTAAAATTCAAAAGCACTCATTAATGACTAAATGAACTTGTCATGCTATCAATATTCTCAAGATATAATTTTATTTTTACACAGAATAATTGAACGATCTTGTAATTTGTCCAAATTTGCCTTCGTAGTGAGCGACCACATCACTATCATCATTATCAACTTAATTATTTGGATTGGAACATCAACAAAAACAGTATTTGAAAAGGAAAGGAGTATGCTAACCTTCGGTACAAAAAAATAGAGATTATACTAGTGGAGGGTATGGTGGTCTGATGGTGGCAAAGGCCTGACTGTCTTCTCAAATTTTTCTCTCTCCACCATCTATGACAGACTTAATCTCTCTCCATCGTTCTCTTTCTCGGTTCTCCTTGTCTTTCTGCAACGTATGTCTCTTTAAACCGTATTTTGGGTTTTTTTTTTTTTTCCCTTATACGGTGTAATGGGCTTTCAATCCATGTAACAATCGGTCTTTCAAACCTTTTAAACAATATACGTGTTAGTTTTTTAGATGAACTTTTTTCCTACATGGCAGCACCTCCTTAATTGCAGGAAAAAGTTTTTGCTATTATATATAGTATATGATATGATATTGATTGATAATACAAAGTTTAAACTTAAAATTAATCAAACTCTAACTAGAGAAATTATATTTTCTATTATAACTAAAAATGAGATGTTCTTCAGTAATTCAAAAATTATATTAGAAATAAAGTTGGAAAATTTTATCTCATTTTTTGATATTTCATTTAACCTTATATATAATCATAATCTTCATGCACCATGACTTTAAAAAATCTAATGAATAGTTTTACATTTTATTTAAAGTCTACAATTATAATCTTTAGGGATAATTACAGTAAACCCACCTGTGGTATGACCCGTTTTCACTTTGCCTACCCGTGGTTTAAAACTTTACACTTTACCCACTTGAACTTCAATCCGTTGAGTCCAAATCTTCTATCCCACTTTTCCTGCTCTACTCTATACTCCATCAATAAATGCTTGCCACGTGTTCACTTAATTAATTAAATACTACTATTAATTAATAATTGTAGTATTAATAAGTCAATAATGATAGTATTTAATTAATTAGGTGAACACGTGGCAAGTATTTATTGGTGGAGTATAGAGTAGAGCAGGAAAAGTGAGACAGAAGATTTGGACTCCAATCCGTTACCCACTTCTGTTAAAATTAGGGGTAAAAATGTATTTTATTTTCACTTTTATGTCTCTCACCTCTAAAAACAAAAAATAACAGAAAAAACGTTTTGTAGCTTGGGTTCAAGAACACACTACCTCTTAGTATGAACAGTCTTGAGTCAATCAATCCAAATAAAATTTTCATATTCGCACAAATCCTAAAAAACATTTACAAAAATCCTACACTTGAAAGTGCTCTACTCTAATTTCACAAAAATCCTATCAAACACTTTCAATCATTCACAAAAATCATACACGGCTTCACCTTAGTTCTCTCTCAAATCTCAAACCAAAACCAAAGCAAACCCCTCTTCAAAACCCAGACCCACCACACCTAGCAACACAAACGCAGACCCACTACACTCATAGCAAAGAAAATAAGATAGCAGAGAGAGAGAGAGGCGGATCGAAGTCACAGTCAGAGCCAAACTCAACGCGAAGGAACCCATGGCCAAAGCTAGAACTTGCACTGCTGCAATGGTTCTTTTACCGCCACCATTAACGACCATGGTTCTTTCTCTCGCCTTTGCTGGAACTCATTTGAAACCCTTTGATTCTCTCCTACTACTTTCAATTTGAGAATGAGATTGTGTTTTATGTTGGGTTTGGTTTTGGGGGTTTGTTAATTTATTGCAATTTGATTGGATTTAAATCAGTGGGCCTCACGTATTCATTATTTTATCTAACTTGCCCTTTGGTGGATGGAGATTTTTGTTTCTTTTTGCCCTTTGGCCCCTTCGAATGTTAAGAATAAACATATGGGTTTGATTTCATGAGTTGGTGGTTGTATAGATTACAGTAGATGTGCTTTTGGTTGCCGCTGGAATACAGTTCCATGTTTGAGTTTTCTGTCTGGAAATGTTAAAAGAGTGCCATAACAAGAATCGTGTTAGTGGGGTCCAATGTAGTATATTGGATTAGAATAGAGTTCTTTGATTCTAGAAGCTATTGGATTTTTTTTTTTTTTTTAATTTATATTTGATTTGTATTCCCCCACTTTGTTCTTGTAGAAGTTCTTAAGCAATCAAAACCCTAGCTTTTTAATTCTTGTTATATTTGTTTTTGCCTAAAAGTGTGTTTTTCTAATGGCAAACGGAGAGGTGGGTTACGGAAAGCTAACGGAAGTTACCTCAGGTGGGCAAAGTGTAAAGTTTTAAACCACAGGTAGGTAAAGTGAAAACAGATCATATCACATGTGGGTTTATTGTAATTATCTCTAATCTTTATACACCATAACTTTAAAAAATCTAATGAACAGTTTTACCTCTTATTTAATGTCTATATTATGCAAATCATCAACCAGTAAATATATGATAATTACAAGAGTATGAAAAATATGATAAAACTGTTTTTTTTTTTTTTTAATTTTTACAAAGTTTATGGACTAAAATAGTATTTTACTTAAAAAAATTATTACGCGCAACGTTTTGTGACTAGCTGTTATAGAAGATGACTCATTTAATTAGTTAGGTTAAGTAAGTTATATACATTACACGTGATAATGAAAAATTTTATATTTCTTTTAAGGGTTGAAGCTAAAACTCAAATTATGCTCGGGTTAAAAAAAAAAAATTTCCAAATTTTTTTTTAATGATATTTAGTTAAATTATTGACATATTAGCATTTTCTTTCAATCGGCAATAAAGAGGACAAGGACAAAGATCGCATCACATCCCAGGAAAATATTACTAAATACCGACAAAAGTGTCTCATGATGAACTCCACGTGGGTCCGCCTTCAACACTTCTTTTCCATTCTCTCTTAACTCAGAAACTCCACTCTTCCGTCCTTCCTCTCTCCGTGACACACAAATTGAATTCTTTGCCATCCAAAGAGAATTACGACATGGGCAGATAAGGCATTGAAGGAGGGCTATCAACTCCTATAGTTGCCAAAGATGAACAGCATCAAGTATATGGCAGTGGTACTAGTAGTGGTGACCATGTTTGTGATGGCCAACAATACTGGTTGTGATGGTGGTGGTGAGAGTCAGAGTGGATCTTTTTCAGCCACAGGTATGGTTGTGCTTAGCACTTTGGTTGCTGTCTCTGGTTCCTATGTTTTTGGCACAGCTGTAAAGCTGTAAGTCATCTTACTTTTGCATAGAGTGGTCCACACTCTCTAGTCCACATGGTCCATAGATATTGACTGCAAAGATTTTGATGCGTTTATGCATGATGAGTATCAAATTTTGCAAATCTGTAGAGAACTCAAATTCTATGATATCTAACTAGATTCATTTGAAATCGAGAGAAACTATTGTAACTCGAATATTTTTTTTTTTTTCAGAAACTAACTCAAATCATTGGAATTAATTAACACTTAAAGAATTATTAAAGCATTTATTAATTCCAATGATTTGAAGTGTCACAATGTTTTCTATGCTACTAGAGCTAGCTTACTAGGCCATGATATGAAAGCTTGAAAATGTGTTGAAAATACAAGAGCTGTTTAGACCCCTAATTAAAAGTTACGGCTCGATAGATTGTACACTAACTTAATACTAAGTGCGGAATAGTGTAAATACGAGTGGACAAACATATAAGCTACTCTAATCCATAATTTAAGCAACACAGCAGTAAAATGAAAAGTAAAAGAGTAGGGAAGAACGATGCAAACACAAGATAACATGCCGATGTGTTATCGAAGAGGAAACCGAAGAACTCGGCGAAAAACCTCTTTGCCGTCCTCCAAGCGGAAATCGATCCACTAGACAATCAATTGGGATACATAGGTTAGCAAGAGACCCTCTAAGCCTAATCTACCTGATGTACTTAAGCCCTCCAAGCTCCTACTCCAATAAGGCTTCTCGGAACCGTGTCTTGTCTAACTCTCTGGATCCCGCAACAAGCTCCATGTTGTATCTGCCATCCTTGGCTTCTTCCAATACTTCTCAGCAGCTCCAAAACACTCTCAACACTCTGAATAGGTGTGGATTGTGTTTGGGTACAAATCTCCTCTCAAGGTATGACAATGGGAGAGGGATGGAGAAGAGGCTACAATGATTTCTCACTAAGGATGAGTAGCTCTCTCTCAAAAAGATGGGTGTGTGTGTTGTAGAAAACCTATCTAGGGTTTTTCTCTCTGAATGGCCTCATTTACATTTGTGGGTAATAAGGGTATATATAGTATGGGTGAAGGGTAAGAAAGTCACTCTTTAAAATCCTCCAGGCAGAATGTTTCGCGACTATCTCGCGGGAAGGCCTTACCCGCGAGACACTCGCGAAAACGACAGCCTGACACGACTCTTCAGCTTCCAGTCATGTGCTCCTCACATGCCTTTTTCGCGGGAACCCTTCTCGCGAACTTCTCGCGAGCTAGTCGCGAAATGCACTGATTCTTCAATTAAGCTTGAGTCTTCACCAACTTAATACTAAACCCAATACAATAAAATCTCACAAAATACAAGGAACAAAATTAAAGCAATTACAACACTTTTTGTCATGGAATAAAGCCAACATAAAACATAGTTGTAAATCACAACTTTACAATCTCCCCCTTTGGCTATTCCGTGACAAAACACCCTATAACAGACTCTAGACTTAAGCGTGAGTTTTGGAACAATAGCAAAACTCACTCACACCTAAATCTAGAAGTTGTAATGAACTTGGAACAAGATACCTGTTACCTAAAACACTTGCACAAAACGCATTAGACCCTCAAGGTAAATCAAGTGATAAACAGGACAAGTATAAAGTAACAAGAAAATTTCGATCAAGTGAACATGATGTGAAACATGTGAGCAACTTGATCATACACCAAAACAATCATATGGAAATGACTACAATGATCATATAGCAAAGCAAATGATCATCCGAACATGCAACTAATATAGCACAATAGCATAAGGATGTATGCATGTCCAACATATAAGCACGATGCAATGAGAGCAATAAAGCATATCAAAGCACCATAAAGCAACGAGAAAACAAACATAAAGTAAATCAGGGTTTTCTCAAAAAAGTGTCTTCTCCCCCTTGGTATATGCATCTCCCCTATGGCTTTCTTCCCCTATGAATGTGCACAAGGTAGAATTTCTCCCCCTAAGAGTGTGCACATGAGTCATATAGAAATGACGATACTCTCCCCCTTTTTGTCACTAATAAACAAATTAATCAAGAGGAAGGAGGGAAAGAAAAGAAGATATGAATATGGGTAAAAGATGATGCATGAAGGGTGCAAGATGTATGAGAAAATGAAGCTCAAATGCAAAATAAAACATCTTTAAAAAATGCTACAAATCATAAAGAACATGACATGCTAAGGATGATGAAACATGATATAAACCTAAGCATGACAAAAACACAAGAACATGTTATATGAGCTAAAAGGTCTAAAAAGATTTAACTAGCATGAGTGAATGCAAAAACATGTCAAGTATTAGAGTGTGTGCAGCAAAGGTGCATCTAGTATGCATGTGAGATGCATGATCAATGCATGGATAAGCACTCATGGGGCAAAGTGTATAAAACACACCACCAATGATCAAAACATGATAAACATGAATAATTATGGTGATCCCCAAAATTTGGTACTCATCGGAGTCCAAAACAATGATAAAATGTCATTTGGGCATTTTATCAAACACTTAGAGTGCACACACTACACATGTATGTTAAACAATGCATGAACATATGAAAATCTTGCCTAAATACATGTTATTTTTGCCACAATGGGCCAACATCCAAAGCAAATTATCATTAAAAACAAAACTCAATCAAAAAGATTGACAAAAATTAAGTTCTCCAACTCCCATTTGAGAAAATCCCAACTATGAACATAAAACTCCCCCAAAAACATAATCTAAGGATCAAAATCAATGAAAAGAGTTAAAGATTACCTTAGAGATGTTAATGGAATGAAAAACACTTAAATTTAGTTGGGTTTTGATGTAGAAACATTAAAACAAGGGTTTGGGAGAAGATGGGAAGCGTTTAAAACAAATGACCCACGAAATGCCCTTTAAAAAGCTGATCTGGAAATTTTCGCTAGTATCTCGCTGGATAGAATCCCACGAAATTTTGCTAGTATCTTGCTAGTAACTCACTGGTATTTTGCTGGTAAGCCTTACTCGCAAAACAGTCGCGAAACAGCCGCGAAACTCTCTGTCCAAAACTGAAAAACTTGAGAATTGGACCCTTTAACTCGTGATTGAACTTAAACATGAAATAAGTCAAGAAAACACCCAGAAAACATGTTTTCCACACAAAAACAATTTTAAAAACTTTGAAAAACATGGGTGATACAAATCACTTCCAAAAGAAAACAAAAAAAACAAAAATCTTTTTGGTTTGATCCACATATGGTTGAGCACACACACATCATATTTGAGCATGTACAAACATACAAATGAAATAGGCATTCATTGAACATTAAACTTCTGTGTTGTGTGTGTGGATCAAGTGTGGAATAGTCCTTAGTCTAGAGTGAAGCTTCAATGATCAATTCAATCAAGTCATACACTACTAGCAGTAAGTCAAGTGGTCTATCTCAATTATAGAAATGAACATATATGACCTCCCACAAATTGATTACAAATTTTAGAATCTTTTCATTTGGCTTCTGTATAAATCATAACATTTTATCTATTTTGGACAATACATCTCTTTTGAGATCGGTGCTTGATATTTTTGATATATCAACTTTTTAGAATTAGCCTTTGGCTTTTTGAGCACTATACAATTCAAAACAAAATGTCGCTTTCCATTTTTCTTAGTCAAATACTAGTATATGCGACGGTTTTTGCAGTTCATTATCTCTTTTCATTTGGAGATATACATTTGGTGAGCTCTTTTACAAAAACATAAAAATAAAGTGGGAAGAGATATACGCACAAGTCTATGCAAGTATCAAGACCATTAAGACTATTGACTAATCATTCATGACAAGTTTAAAGATCTATTTACAACAATCACACATAGTTTTCAAGATTTCTTCCGCACAGATAAATGTGCATACAAAACAAGCTAAGCTGGTAAATGCACTACGCCATTAGTACGAAGGTACTAAGCCAAACTCACATATGAAATGTGCTCAAACATATATGATCAAACTTTTTGTATTTTTCACCTTTTTATGTGGTTTTGGATTTTTTACTCACACAAACCTAAAACATAAAAGTAAGATCAAAACAAAACAATGCATATAACGAAATGCAAGATGTACAAAATGCATGAAGATATGACAATCAATGCATGAAGGGTCCTACAAAGATCAAAAGAATTAGATCAATGACCAAAAGAGTTAAAGCTCAACCATAGGAACCTTTTCTCATCCAAACGGAATGATTATTTGGAATGAGTGTTTCTTGAGTAGTGAAACAAGGGTTGGAAGAATGAGAATCGGAGATGCACATAGTCAAGGAGTTAAGAGCATTAAACACTTTCTTTAACAACAAGCTATTTTCATTCAAATCCGGTTTAGCATGCAAAGCACAACTTCCAAGAAGCTCAAATTTATCTTTTCTTTTGATTCTTTTAAAAGCTTGAAACTTAGAGCAATGAGGTTTAAGATGACCAAAAGCACCACAATGGTGACAAACAATGTGTTTAGGTCCACTAGGCCTTTTGGGAAGGGATCTAGCAACATGAGTTTGTTTTCTCTTCAACTTATGACATTGAGGTCTTATATGACCAATCACACCACAATGGTGGCAAGTAGAAACAAACTTAGATCCACTCAATTCCCTAGGATGGGACTTAAACAGAGGCTTAAGCTTAAGAGCCTTTCTCTCCACTTTTTGATTTCTTTTGTGTGGAGAAATGTACACCGATTTATCTTTTGAGGTAGAACACACAATAGGAACACAATCGAGTACCACAACATGATTGCAACATATAATATCATCATTTTTAACAATAGGTTAAGCAATCAAACACTTGGCATGCATCTTAAAAGATTCATTTTCACATTTTAGCTCATCTACAAGTTGGTTAGCCAAAATAAGTCTAGCATCCAAGTCCATATTCAAACATTCAAACTCTTTTAACTTTTCAAGAGAATTTTCAGCAAGTTTTTTATATTTCTCAACCAATTTGTTGGATTCATTGAACTTAGCTATCAAATCATCTTTTTCACAAAATAACTTGCTTAAACCCTTTTGAAACTTCTTAGCCTTTTTCTTCAAGAGTTTGTCAACAACACCCATAGATTCAAGTAACATGTCATCACAATTATGAGGATTAGCACTCATAGAGGCATTTTCACAAACACATGGCATGTTACAATCAACAACATCTATAGAAGCATACAAAGCATTATCCATGGCAAAACACACAAGGGGTCAAGGATCACACTTAGGTAATGAAACCAAAACAAGTGTACCCGCTCTGATGTCAATTGAAAGCTTGAAAATGTGTTGAAAACACAAGAGCTGTTTAGACCCCCAATTAAAAGTTACGACTCGATAGATTTTACACTAACTTAATACTAAGTGCGGAATAGTGTAAATGCGAGCGGACAAACATACAAGCTACTCTAATCCATAATCTAAGTAACATAGTAGTAAAATGGAATGTAAAAAAGTAGGGAAGAAAGATGCAAATTCAAGATAACACGCCGATGTGTTATCAAAGAGGAAACCAAAGAACTCGGTGAAAAACCTCTCCGCCGCCCTCCAAGCGATAATCGATCCACTAGACAATCAGTTGGGATACATGGGTGAGCAAGAGACCCTCCAAGCCTAATCTACCCTCTATACCTAAGCCCTCCAAGCTCCTACTCCAACAAGGCTTCTCAGAACCGTGTCTAGCTCTCCGGATCCCGCAACAAGCTCCATGTTGCATCTGCTATCCTCAGCTTCTTCCAGTGCTTCCCAGTAGCTCCAAAACACTCTCTACACTCTGAATAGGTATGAGTTGTGTTCGGGTACAAATCTCCTCTCAAGGTATGACAATGGGAGAGAGATGGAGAAGAGGCTACAATGATTTCTCACTAAGGATGAGTAACTCTCTTCAAAAAGATGGGTGTGTGTGTTGTAGAAAACCTATCTAGGGTTTTTCTCTCTGAATAGCCTCATCTACATTTGTGGGTAATGAGGGTATATATAGTATGGGTGAAGGGTAAGAAAGTCACACTAAAAAATTCTCCAGGCAGAATGTTTCGCAACTACCTCGTGGGAAGGCCTTACCCGCGAGACACTTGCGAAAATAACAGTCTGGCACGACTTTTCAGCTTCCAGCCATGTGCTCCTCACATGCCCTTTTCGTGAGAACCCTTCTCGCAAACTTCTCGCGAGCTAGTAGTGAAATGCACTGATCTTCAATTAAGCTTGAGTCTTCACCAACTTAATACTAAACCCAATACAATGAAATAAATTAAAGTAATTACGATACTTTTTGTCATGGAATAAAGCCAACATAAAACATAGTTGTAAATCACAACTTTACATAATAAAACATATATTAGTTGAATCACCAAATTTTTGTAGGGATTTTACATACAAATGCATCTAAATGTTTGGGTTGTAGATTTGTCAATGGATTGCAGGCTTAGTCTTTTGTAACATTGGAGAGAATAACTGAATAAGACAATAATGGGATGGGTATCTCTATGTGGGATGCCTAGACGTTTGATATGCTGACGACTACTGAACTGAAAATGATGTATAATTGATTTTCTAGGTGGGATATTCATCACCTACTCAGACTGGAATCATGGATGACCTGGGTCTTACAGTGGCAGAGGTGGGTGTAAAACTATAAAGTGCATTTTTACTTTTGGCAAATGATATTATTACTTTAGAACACTTTTAAGCACTTGAACTATCTTGCTCTGGAAACATCTTCTGCTATGAATATAACATTTGTATTATTTTAACCATTTTTCCATTTATATATTAATTTCATTGACATTTTGAATAAATTTCAGTATTTATGCTTCTATTGTCTGGGATTATGGTGATCTATGACAACAAAGCTTCATGTGAAGATACCACTATTTGAGCTCTACTACATGGAAAAAGAAGAAAGGTTATGTTTGGAAAATCATATCAACATGGCAAGATCACAGACACAGTTCATCACCTAGCTTGTATTTTTCTGATCAGAGAATTGGAATAAAATTTAACTATGATTTTGAGAAATGTTAGATACAATTAAAAGGCATACAACATTTTGGATGAATGGCATTTCAAACTTTGAATGCTGAGAATAATTAGTTGGTACTTGGTAGTAAGGACTATATGACTTGGAGATACTGATCTGACCTTCATAGAGAAGTCACTGTTTGAGCTTTCAAAATGAAGTGAAATGTTGTATCGTGTTGCTTTATGCAAAATCCATTTTGTTGCATTGTTTCGTAAACTATCTTTTGCTTGCCTTATACATTTTTGTATATGATTTTCTCAACATCTTTTGGTTATACTGCAGTACTCACTTTTTGGTTCAATATTGACAATTGGAGCAATGATGGGTGCAATAGTGAGTGGCCAAATAGCAGATTACATAGGTAGAAGAGGTGTAAGTACTTCACCCTGGAATCATCACCGGTGGTATTATTAAGGTTCAAGCTCCACAGCTCATCAGTTTTTCAATTTGTGGTTGTTTTGCAAGGCAGACAATGGGCTTTTCAGAGATATTCTGCCTGGCAGGGTGGCTAGCCATAGCATTCTCAAAGGTTTTGAATCTCATCTCTCTGTTTTATGCAGTTCCAAACATCAATGTTAATGTTACATGCATGCCAACCCCTACATTTTATCTGAAAAGATGTTTACATAAGGATAATGGAAATCGTTGAGGCAGCATCACAATTTTGTAGTTTCTCTTACATAAAACTAAAGTTTAGATGATCATCCATGATCAGGAACAACTATGTCACAAAATTGTTTCAGGAATTAATTTGTCGTAAGTGGATATGTTATCTTAGCTTCACTTCATAATGTCAAATGCTTGGTGCTTGTTGAAAGGGTGCTTGGTGGCTTGACCTTGGGAGACTGTTGGTAGGTTGTGGGATGGGACTCCTTTCCTATGTGGTAAGTTGTTAGATTACAATTTCAATGATTTATCTTTCATGTAAACAGTAAAATTAATTGTGTTCCTGATAGCAATCAGGTACCTATATATATAGCAGAAATAACACCTAAGAATCTTCGAGGAGGGTTTACAACTGTTCATCAGGTAAGGCAAAAGTCTCATGAATATGGAAACCGTGTAAGTCATTGCCCTATTCACCTACTAATTGCCACTCATACAGTTGATGATTTGTTGTGGGGTATCGTTAACATATTTAATTGGAGCTTTTGTGAACTGGCGAACTTGGGCTCTGATTAGTAAGCTTCCCTGCTCTTGTCCTGTATTCTTGTCATTTGAAGGTAGTTTCATAATAAGGCTTCTTCTTTTTTTTCTTTAATTTAGTAAATATACCATGTCTAGTACAACTTCTTGGTCTATTCTTCAGTGCAGTATCTCCAAGATGGCTGGTGAGTTATTCAAAATTTTATTAGAAGATGTTTTTGGAAGGTGTTGGGAAAATAACACATTGGGAAGACTTCAATTGAGGAGTTAATATAACATATCACGACACCAATTAACCCAAAAGCTTGAGGCAATGGGTTTAGGCTTAATTATGTTATATTTAATCACTCACTTTTGTCATTATTATCCAATACGAGACTTTACTACTTTTAACTAAACAATTTACAACTAACCACACCACTCACATGTAAATATTCTAATAAAATGTGCTCTTTGGATAATGCATTTGAAAACTAGAAAAAAACAAAGAGTTAAAGTTTTGCTAATCATTGCCTTTTCCATTATTCTTCTTTTTAGCCTAGTACATGTGATTTGACTTAGATGTCTAAATGCTATAAAGTGGCAAAGCAAATTCAAGCATTGACTGACATGCTTATATGATTTTTTTAAGGCAAAAATTGGTCGAAAGAAAGAGTGTGAAGCTGCTCTACAGCACCTTAAGGGGTAGAATGCTGATATCACTCCAGAAGCTACTGAGATTAGAGTAAATTTTGGACTTCAGATGTCAATGAGAATATAACTCTTTGTTTCCTCTTTAACTAGAAAAATTACATACTAGTCTTGAATATTTTCCAACAATTTTGCTTAGAAACAAGTATTGACATGGTTTTTAAATCATTTTACGGGAGTACACAGAAACCCTTCAATGGCTTTCTGAAGCTAGAATTCTTGACTTATTTTAATGGAAATATGCTCATTCACTTATTGTAAGCTTTTGTATCATAATCTTTATAGCAAGTTTTTTAATTTTTTTGACAGGTTTGATCTTTTTGGCTAACATAAAAGTGGGTTTGGTAGGAGTTGGCCTGATGGTACTACGACAATTTGGAGGAGTCAATGGAATTGCATTTTATGCAAGTGCTATATTCATAACAGCTGGTAGAAAAAGGATTGTCTTTTTTCTTTTTCTCATTTTTTTCTCTTATTTAATGCTACTTATAGTTAACAAGAAATGGAAGTTGAATAGAGGAATACTTTGTCAATGATAGGGTTTTCAGGTAGTATTGGGACCCTAGCAATGGTCATTGTTCAGGTTCTTGACTCTCTTTGCAGAATTCCAACATTTGCTTCTGCTTAATGCTTTTTAAGTGATTTACATGATTTGTACAGATTCCAATGACAGCATTAAGGGTAATTTTGATGGATAAATCTAGAAGAGGCGGCCACTTCTATTGGTAAGAAGGCTAAGAAATCTCTACCATGTAATGGAGTTGAACGAAAATAATTTTGAACTCCAATATATTCACAGATTTCTACAGGAGGAACGTGCTTAGGTTGCTTGCTTGTGGGGATAGTGGTGGATTTTCTATGGGTGCTGGTGTGTGGGTGCTGGTGGATTTTTCGATATAAAATTTGTTTGGAAGCTGAGAAAATGTGAAAATTTTGTAGGAAAATAGTATTTTCAGGATGTTACCAAACACTAGAAATCGTTTTTCGGACTATTTTCCATTGCACACCCAAACGCCCGAATTTTAATTTCCTTACGAGAATTCATTTTTCCCTGCATTCATTTTACACTCGGAATTCGATTTACATCGAACCAAACGCAGCCTTAGATTGAAAAAAAAATTCTAGTGAATGTGTGTGGATGGTGATATCCTAGATTCAAAAATTTAAAAGAATTATTAAACAAATATCTTTTTCATGTTTTTTATATGGATTTAAGATCGAAACTAGTGTTATACATGAACATGTAATGAACAACCAAGAACATATGAAGAACACATAAGAACATTTAAGAACATTCAAACATATTCAAGAGAATTTAAATAGTTACTATCATGCTTTAATCCTAAATTCTCATCATGGCAACACAAAAAACAAGTTAGGGAAAAAGATTATATCTTCATGCAAGATCCATATGGTGGAGGAGGAGACTCTTGGTAAAAGTCCTAAGGGTGGAGGAAAAGAAGAGTTAGGAAAGGAAGAGTGAGTCTCACTCAATACTTTGATTCTCAAGAAGACCAAGATATGTCAATACTACTCAACTTCATTAGAACTCAAGAGAGGGGAAGAGAGGAGTTTTTTTTTTGTCTTGGAATGGAGGAGAGAGGGGTTTATATAGTAGTGGTGGAAAAAATATGAATGAAATGTCATTTAATAAGGGTTGACAAAGAATCATGAACCTAGACCTTATTTTATCCTTTAGGAAAATCGGGTGTATTAAATATAAAGATTGGTGGGAGTAAGAAGCAAGAAAAATTCGATTTTTCCATAGCTACTGTAGTAGCCTGTAAAGCCAAATTTAAAAAATCATATCTTACTCAATTTTGATTAGAATTGTCTCCTTCTTATGCTCAAATTGAAGCCCTGAATGTCTAGTTTTTGGGTAAATTAACCTCATTCACAGATTCAAAATATTCTAAGAGATATCAACGAAATGGTGAGCAGATGTCATTTGTTAGAAAATAATTTCAGCACAATTAGCATTAATACGTCCCAAATTAGTTTCTAATTAACATTAATAGGCTCTAATCACTCCCATTTCAGACTTAATTAGTTACAAATTTACCATAATTAAAAGATAATTGTACAAATTACTCATTGAATAATTATTGTTTAACTATCTAGTTAATTAGGTATGTGCAACCCTACCATAAAATGTAGTCCTAACCAATCAAATTATGACACATCATTGATCTCAAATTAATTATACTTATAACCAATTGAAATCAATTGTTCATAATCACATATAGTCGGACTTAATTTGTGATAGTGCATCTCAGCCATTAAAACTTGATTTGATGATAACTTTCAATCTGGTGGTCCGATTAGGGCTTATGACCAGTCGATTTGATCGTTACAACATCAAGATCATTTTAGTGAAGGATCTAATGACTAGAATCAAGATGCATATTTTCAAGGCAAAATTACCCTTTTACCCTCCAAATGAGGTTAAATGCTAGTTGCAAAATGAGGTGTCAACAGTCATCAGTAAAGGTTTGGTTGTCAAGCCAATTTGATATGAAGGACTTAGGTGAAACTAACTTTATTCTAGGGATCAAGCTTTGGCGAGATCGAAAGAATAGGATGTTAGGTTTTTTCACAAGCTGAATATATAGATAAGGTTCTAGAATGGTTTAGTATGCAAAACTCTAAAAAATGATTACTTCCTTTCAGACATGGAGTTCCTCTGTCTGATGACCAAAAGCCTAAGACTCTTGAGAAATAAAATATGATGAGACAAGTTCCCTATGCTTCTGCAGTGGGAAGTCTCATATATGCCTTGCTATGTACTAGACTGGATATCTGTTATTCAGTTGGCATGGTCAGTCAATATAAATCAAATCCAGGACTTAAACATTGGCAAGCTATAAAGCATATTCTCAAGTATCTAAGGAGAATGAGAGATTATATGCTTATTTACCATAGTGAGGATTTAATTCCCATTGGTTATACAGATTCAGATTTTCAATCAAATCTTGATTTTAGAAAGTTCACTTCAAGTTGTGTGTTCACCTTGGGAGATGAAGCCATAAGTTGGAGGAGTGTTAAGCAATCTTGTATTGCCGACTCCACCATGGAAGCTGAATATGTTGCTACTTGTGAAGCAGCAAAGGAAGCTGTTTGGCTCAAGAAATTCCTTTCTGATCTTGGTGTTGTGAGAATGGAGCAAGTTGCTATCACATTGTTCTGTGACAATAGTGGAGTGATTGCACAATCCAAGGATCCAAGGAATCACAAAAAAGGAAAGCACATAGAAGGAAAATACCACATCATTCAAGACATTGTTGCTCGAGGAGATGTAGTAGTAGCAAAGATTGATAGTGCAAGTAATCTAGTAGATCCATTTACTAAAGCCTTGCCCCAAAGGACTTTTGAGTCACATTTGGAGGTAATGGAAGTTAGATTAGTGCACAATAGTCTTTAGGGCAAGTGGGAGATTGTTAGGATTAGTGCCCTTAAATCCTATTGTATGATACTATGTATGACATTATGTATGACTTAATATTATGATTAATAAAGTTGTTTTATTATTATTTAAAATAATGGTAATATGAATATTTGGACATTATCATATAGTCCATGAGATGCATAATATGTGATTTAGTTATAGAAGATATAGATTACAAGTTTTTTGTAAACTCAGAATTTTAGTTCGTAGTTGGTGATGAAATTGGGCATTTCATCTACGAAGACTATAACATATCAACTAAGATGATTTGTCTTGATCATGGAAGTGGAGACTTTTAGTTGATATGTTGATATGTTTTAAGAGTTAAGACATATTGAACTGGACCGCTGTGAAATTTATTATTCTCCTAACGACTGTCAAATGAATAATAAATCTCACGACTTCTATTTACATGAACTCTTAATCCTGAGAGAATAATGGACATGATCATGAAATGTAGGTTGCTTTGATATATTATTAGTGAAATCTAAAGTCACGATTAAAGCCTCAATATGTTGGGCAGCCATATTTAGTGTTGATGGAACATATATTCTCAAGATGGAATTCATAATCTCTTAACGGAGATATAAAATATTCTCTTGAAATAAGTTTAATGGGTTTGGTTATTCAGAGTGTTTGTCCTAACCACTTTAGTAAGGAGTTACTAAAATATATATTTATAAAATTGGATTCCATAAATATATGATAAATAACTTAAAGGATTAAATCGAGTACTCAATGATTAAGTTGTAGTAATATTCAAAGTGGCAGTCTACATTCATGACTTTGTATTACTACGAATATTTTATGAAGGGGTTGCATGTATAATAAAGTCTTGGGATATAATTTATTAATAAAGCCTAGAGTGCAATTATATTTATATAATGGTACTAAATATAATTAATAGTAATTTTGAACTTGTCAAGAGTTGACAGAAAAGCTCAGACCTATTGGAGTTAGAGTCTTATTTGTTCCTTTTTGGTCCTATTCCAAGCCACATACTAAAGCCCATTTGGAATGGCTCAAAAGGCTAACTCTATTAGATAATCAGTTAGACATAAGGAGAGAAACATACAGAATTTTGGGTTAGATGAAATTGTGTGTATGTGAGTGTAAGTCACTCTCTTATTCTCCCTTGGAAACTGATTGAGAGATCACACTTCTTAGGCATTAAGTGAAATTGGAGTGAAGATTAAAAGTGTTCCCAAGTACTTCTAATATTTGGTTTTTGAATTTCACCGCATCAAGGTACTCTCTCTTATTCTTGAATTTTGAAATTTACATAGTACATGTTATCAATAGTGAATGAAGTAGATTCGTTAATTTTTCCACTGCCTATGTTTTGTATGTGATACAAACATGTATTTTTCCAATACTATATAACTTCTGTTTCTAGATATTTACATTGATCTGCCTTTGTCTTACCTCTTTTTAGGAGAGGGATCTGTGTGAGGGTCCTATGCCTCGCCTAGATATGTGTTTGTTCATCTTATTTCCCATTACAACACTTATGGTTGCTAATATTATTGTGGAAGAAGAATGTGAACTTATTCATGAAAGTGAACACAGCCCACCAATTAAAGGATAGTAAAAACAGGTTCTAGGAAAGCGTGGCAAGGAGTTAGTTTCTAGCTTACAGTTATTGGGTGATTATTAGGGCTTGTCGACACCACCTGTCTATTATTTCTGTAGCCAATCAGGCTACTTCCAAAGCAATAATGTTCATTTCAAACCTTTAAGTCAGTAATGGATACTACGTGGGTGTTTGGCTCCAAATTAAAAAATTAGTTTATTTTATTATTTAGCTTATTTTTGCTACTATTTATGGGCCTCATTGCATTTTTTGGTACTATTCATGGGTCTCAGTATACTATTTCAATTAAATTTTACTTTTATCTACAATACTTTCAGCAAAATAAGCAGATTCTAAACAGACCCTACGAATGTGAAAGCTAATTGTCGTAAGTGCTTATTACTTTTCAGCATCAAAATTTGTATATTGTAGAGGCTTTTTGTTTAGAAAAAAGTAATAGATGTAAAGTTGATACATATTCCTTGATGAGCCTAATTTTTATTTATAAAAGAATCTCTCTAGATGGTCCACCTTTGTATTTGTTTAATTGTAAATCCACCTAATTGTTGATTTCTGCATTCTTTCTTGGAGTTTCCTGTAGAGGTAAGTCTTTTTAAACAAAAAGATCGGGTTGATCATGCTGAGTTGGGTCACTTTAGTTGGACCTGAAAAAATAATGTCTCTCTCTAATTTTGTGTTAATCTTAGATTCTTTTTTTTTTTAGTAATTTTTTGTTTTCTCTTTTAGATCAGCTTAAAGGGCTTATATGTTATTTTCATTATTGCTTTTTACTATCTATCTTCCATGCAAATTTGGTTATCTGGTTAGAGCTCCTCCTTTATATTCCTGATGGGTCTTGATATTTGTCTATGTGATATTCTTGTTAGGCTTATTATCTTCCAATTTGTTTGTTTGTTTTTCCTTTTTCTTTTTCTTTCAGCTAGAAACATGTGACATCTGATTGTTGAGGCTTTAATCGCAAGGAATCTGATGGCCATTTTTCTTTTTTCTTTTTCTTTTTGGTAAATTTTAATGGAGACATTGGTATATTATTGACCACATGGAGGATGAATATGATTCTGTATTAGATACTTACAAAACGAAGGGTAATTAATTTGATGATGTACTGATGGATATTATGACATTTTGTAAAATTCATTGTTATTGGAAATTTGCAGTCCTTGCTCTTTAGAGATATCACATTCGCTTCCAAATTTCCAATATCGTTCTAGGATTTTTGTGGATGTCTTATAAATAAGAAAAGTTATACACCTCACTTTAGTCATTTAAAACGTTGTAAACGAATATTGTTGATACAAGTATTAAAAGAGAGAGTAACATGATAACCTTGGCACAATACATTTGGTTTGAAAAGAAAATATATTATTCATACAAACCTAGGAAAATGAATAATACTTGTAGGGTTTGTTACCGAATATTGTTGATACGAGTATTAAAAATTTTAAATTACCTTGGAATAATATATGTGGTTTGAGATGAAATATACTTATGTTAATACAAACATATGGTAATGAATAATACTTGTAGGGTTGTAAGCGAATATTATTGATATGAGTATTAGAATTTCAAAATTAGTTTATTTTATTTTATTTTGAACATGAGTTGAACTTGAACGCATAACCAATTTGGATTTCATATACAAATTTTGATCCAAAAACAACTTTCATATTTTGAATTCATTGTCAAAGAACTAAAAAAAATGAAAAGAAAAAAAGAAAGGTGTTTCCTTGCTTTAAGAGTTTTAAAAGAAAGATTATCAAAGTCGTTATATTTCTAAAATAAAAATAAAAGAACTCTAAAATAAATATATTATTATTTGGATTAAAAAATATAATTTTTTTAAAAGAAAATTTTTTAATTCTTAATCATGATTCAAATTCTTGCATTTGTCGAAAATATCAAAGATCCACTTCATAGGAGGAAAGACCTCAAAGATCCACAACAAAGAGAATGGATACCTCGTATGTTCGTAATAATGGATACCATAATTTGTAGCAAAATTTAGATTGAAAAAATATATGGCTTCAAAGAAAAGGAAATGCAAAAATACATCAAATATATATATATATACACAAATTTGGAAGGAAAAAAATCTGATATATAAAACACATCAAAAAATTAGAAAATATATTTAAAGTAAGTATATAAAATAAAATAAAAAGTATCTTTTCATGCTAAAAAAGAAAAAGAAAAAGAAAACACAGTGAAAAAAATTTACAGTGAAAATGCACAGTAAAAAAAAAAAAACATTTTGGGCTCTTGAGCTTGTTTGAATAGTCCAAAAATTGTGGGTTCCACAAATGATGTAGAGCCTGTTTGGTTAGAGGAGTTTTGAGTTATATAAATCAATTTTGATAACTCAAAAACTCAAAAATTGTAAGACCCACTCAAAGTATGTTGTTTGATTTAGTTTTTGAGTTGAGTTTTCATAACTCAAAACTCAAAAAAATTGATTTGGTACGTTTGGTAGACTGTAATAGTAACTGTAATGTAATAGCTATTCCTATAGTTTAGCTTTACAGTTGTTTGGTTATGTTTTTATTACTTGTAATAATCATTCCATATGAATCTCTATTCCTTAAAATGAGGAATAGGCATTCCTAATTAAAAGTACTGAATCCCTATTCCCTTGCTAAATGTAATACGCTCTGCTTAAGCAAAATTCCCAAAAAGTCACAAAATCGCATTATTATGGCGTGTTGCCTTCTTCATAACTTTATAAGGAGAGTGATGCCTGTAGACCCAGTAGAAGAGGAATTGGACAATGATGAGCAGTTGGCAGAAGGACTTAATGGTGACCCAATAACACATATTGAGACTTCGAATGAATGGAGTGCATGGAGAACCAATTTGGCAAATGAAATGTTTAATACGTGGAGAAATAGGAGAGAAATATAGTTTAATAATATAATATTTTCGTCCCTAAACTATCACAAAACTTTGTTTTTCGTCTCTAAACTTTCAAAAGTTCTATTTTCGTCCCTAAACTATCACAAAAGTTCGTTTTTCATCCTTAAACTTTTAAAAGTTCTATTTTCGTCCCTAAATTTTCAAAAGTTCTGACGGAATGCTGACGTGGCTTGACAGAGTGCTGATGTGGGAGGGACGAAAATTAATACGTTTGGAAAAGTTTAGGGACGAAAATAGAACTTTTGAAAGTTTAGGGACGAAAAACGAACTTTTGTGATAGTTTAGGGACGAAAATAGAACTTTTGAAAGTTTAGGGACGAAAAAACGAACTTTTGTAATAGTTTAGGGACGAAAATAGAACTTTTGAAAGTTTAGGGACGAAAAACGAACTTTTGTGATAGTTTAGGGACGAAAATAGAACTTTTGAAAGTTTAGGGACGAAAAACGAACTTTTGTAATAGTTTAGGGATGAAAATGATATTTTACCCTAAGTTTTTTTTATTGCATTAGTGTTAAACTGTTTATTATGTGTGTCTAAACTTTTGCATATTATTTTATTATCTTGCCATTTTATTGTTAGTATTTGGAGAGATATGGAAACGACTGTACTTGATTCTCAAGATCCTTCTAAACGAAAGTGGACTCCTGCTGAAGATATAAAACTAGTGGAGGCTTTGGTAGAATATCATCATGAAAAAGAAGGTAGCCCTGAAAATAAGTTTAAACCCAGTTATTTGAAAATCTTGGAAGGAAAGATTTCTACCAAATTACCTAATGCTGGCTTAAGAGCAAAACCACATATTGAGTCAAGATTGAGGACTTTGAAAAGAGAATTTCAAGTTATCTATGAAATGTTGACTGGGCCTAACACAAGTGGGTTTGAATGGGACACTATGAGGAAGTGTGTTACTGCTGAAAATGATGTATGGGATGCATATGTGCAGGTAAAAGTTCACCATCTTATAGATCCATGTATTTTATCTCTTTTGGTTTAACATAATTTATTTAATTTTATCTTGCCATTTTCATATTTTTGTCAATTGTTTTGTAGAGTCATAAGGGGGCAACTGCTTGTAGAAACAAATCATTTCCACACTATGAAGACCTTTGCATTGTGTATGCAAAAGACCATGCTACTGGTAAAGATGCTCAAGCACCTGCAGATGTTGTTGAAGAACTAGAAGCAGAGAAAAATGATGACAAATTAGATGATATTCCTGAAGACGTGGACTGCACGCAAATTCCCACCCCTGGCAGTAATGGGGAAGAACAGAATGCTCGAAAAAAGAAAAGAAGAATTCAAAGTGGTGAAGATAATATGATAGAAGCGATGAAAGAAGTTACAATCATTCTTGCTGCTCAGTTAAAGGATGCATCAGATAACCTTAGCAAGGCAGTCATTGGAGTAGTAGCAGCTGAAAGTAGGTCCAAAATCAATGATGAATTACTAAAACTACCTGGCCTTACAACTAAGGAGCGTCACAAGGCAACTAAATTGATTGCTTGTCAACATGAACTAATAGATGTTTTCTTGAGCATGCTGGATGTTGAGAAGGAAGAATGGGTGAAAGGCCTGATTAATGGGGACTTTTGAGTGGCTTACAAAGGTTGGAAAATTCAATTTGCATTTATGCTTCTTTTTTATCCCACTTGAACACGGGGCTCCTAAGAATTTTGGATGATTGTGGTGTTTTTTTTAGGTAAATGGGATGTTATGTTATTGAAATTTTATATAATTTGGGCATTTTAAGACTTTTCAATGGTTATTCAACCTTTAGTCTGAATGAATGGGATTTTATGTTATTGAAATTTTATATAACAAAGAACGTACATCAATAAAAATGAATGAATGGGATTTCAAACTAAGATATTTAGTTGTTGGTAGTATTTACAGTTGAACAAATAATGAAATAGTGGTATTGTTTGTTGGGAAAATTTTACAGGTGTGAGACAACATTGAGAAGCAAAAAAAAAGACAAGTTAATTTTAATGCAATGAAATGAAAGTAATCCAAAAAAAAAAAGGGTTTATTAAACCAAAAAAAAAGAAAGATTTTCATTAGAGGTCTCCATTTAAGATTGGGTTTATTAAAGTAATCCTTATAAAAAAAATGTATTTATTATAATAAGGGCATTTTAGGCAATTTGATTTAAAAAGCTTTCATTACATCGTTTTAAGATGTTGTACCAAACATGTGGAATACAGATTCAGGGTTCTATTACTATAGGGTTACCAAACAACTGAATAGGAATAATTATTACATTACAACATGTTGCATTCCTTGTAATACCTATTCCTATTCCAATGTAATTATCATTACAGTCTACCAAACATGCCCTTAGAGTTAAGAGAATTGAAAACAGACTTTAGGAGTTTCTAAAAACTGAAACCTGAGAATGGAAAAAAACAGGTATTTAAGAGCATTCACATCAGCATGTGTATTTTACACATCCATTTTTACACTAAAAACCTACTTTTTCTATTTTACACATTCACTTTTACAAAACACCCACATCAATTCATTTATTTTACAAGATATTTCAATAAAATATTCATTATACTCTATTTTTTTATTATTTCTCTCTACCTACCTGCCTTAAATACCCGCGCTCTCTCTCTCTCTACCATTTTCTGATTTCTTTTACTCTCTCACACTCTCTCTCTACACCCATCTCTCTGGCCTTCTCTTCCAAATCACAAAACCCATCCGCCACAGCTCCGATCCACCAAACGCCACCGATCGACCACCAAATCTCCACCACCAAAGCTCCGCATCACCGATCTCCATAGCTCCGCATCACCGATCCACAGCTCAGCCGATCTCCAAGCTCCGATCCACCACGCTGAAACCAATCTCCGATCTACGCTCCGATCCAATCTCCGAGCTGATCTACGCCACCAAACGCCGCAGCTCCGATCCACCACCAAATCTCAGCCGATCTCCGAGCTCCAATCCACCACGCTGAAACCGATCTCCGATCTACGCTCCGATCCAATCTCCGAGCTGATCTATGCCACCAAACGCCGCAGCTCCGTGTTTGTGTATCTCTGTGTTTTTTTTTTTTTTTAAGCAAGTGTATCTCTGTTGATTTGTCTGGATGTGTTTGTGTGTGGATGTGATTGTGTGCATCTTAGGAAAAAGAAGAAGATGAGAAGTTAGTTTACTGAGTTTGTTGAGCCAGAGAAGAGAGAGAAAAAAACGAGCGAACGAAAATTATTAAAATATTCTTTACACGAGTTACAGTAACCGTGTATACAGTAACCGTGTATATTTACACGGTTACTGTAGCTCGGGTAAAGAAATACACATTTTTATACAATTTTAGAAGAGCTGATGGAGAGCATTTTTGAGCAAAAATGTGTAAAAACTGTGTTTTACATGATTTTACATGATTTTAAAAGCACTAATGCGAATGCTCTAAGTGGCATTTTAGTAATAACATATTATTAATGGGACCCACTCTTAAGCCTCATCACGTTCAACTGTCAGACCCAACCAACTACATTTCTTCTTTCTTTCTTTCTTGGGGAATCTGGGTAACTAGCAATAAAAATCAAACTTTATAGTTAGTTGGCCCGGTCCGGAAAGAATATAAGATATTAGCATCTCAAGCCTTAAAGAGACGATTTTCGTTTAAAAATCGAGCCTCTGAGGCTCGGTTTCAATGTTTTGTGGCACAGTGACATGGAAAAGTTTCCCACGTGGAAATCGAGTCTTATAAACTCGTTTTTTATACCGAGCCTTAAAAGATCGATTTCAGTTGTCAAATTTGCCACGTAGACGCCGCATAGATCTCGACCCGTAGAGACTTGGTTTGCTAAAAGTGAAATCGAGTCTCAAAAACTCGATTTTTGCACACATGCTCTGGGTCCCTAAATATCTGCTTTGAAATTTTTGTCTCATGTGTTCAGTTGTCCTTTCGTGTTCAGTGTTGTCCTTTCGTGTTCAGTCTTCACGTGTTCACACATTCACGTATTCACTCCTTCTCTTTTTTGTTCACATATTCACTCCTTCTCTTTTCATACATGTTCACTCTCACTTATACTTTCACTTTCACAGTTGACTGAGTCTTCCCTCTCACTCTCACTCTCATACAATCCCAGCACATCCTCATGTCAGGTAAGGGTCTCACTCTCTAGTTAGTTGTTGGTTGTTTGTTGTTTGGTTTTGATATTTTGTCTTTAATTTTTTTTGTTTGCTTGAGTATGAAATTATAATCATTGATTTGGTGATGTAATTGCTTCATTTTGGTTTTGCCATCTACTAAAAATATCAAATGTTGCTCCAAAAAATAAGAGCTGCCCCTTGCAAAAAAGTATTAAATAACTACTTAAATGTTGGTCTATTAGGTCCACAGGTACATCTAGTCCACTTGATCAGTCCATTCGGTCCATTCAGTCCACTTTGGTCATTCACTCTTTTTGGTCCATTTCGGTCCCATAGGTACACTTTAGTCCATTCAGTCCAATTTAGTCCATTTTGGTCTATTAGGTCCACCTTGGTACATCCAGTCCACTTCGGTCCACTTCAGTCCATTCGGTCCATTCAGTCCAGTTTGGTCATTCACTCTTTTTGGTCCATTTCGGTACACTTTACTCCATTCAGTCCAATTTAGTCCATTCGGTCCATTTTGGTCTATTAGGTCCACCTTGGTACATCCAGTCCACTTCGGTCCACTTCAGTCCATTCGGTCCATCCAGTCCAATTCGGTCCAAGTTAATATAAATCATAAGAAAACAAAATTAAAATAAAATAGTCATTTAACATAAACGTTTAATGTGATAAAACCACTGAAATCCCATCAATTAGAGTAAATATTATTCTCTAAACTCTGATTTCATTTTTTTGCTTGAGTATGAAAGAATGATTGATATATATTTAAGATGTATTCTTGGTATATTTGTATTGTTAGGTTTTTAATGATTGTATTGTTGTTTGGTTTGATTTTTTTATTTATATTTTTGTTAGAGCTGATTTGAAATTTTGCAATGGGGTGACTTTTGTCTTTAGATTTTTTTTGTGTTAGTATGAAATGATAATGATTGTGTGCGTGTATGTGATGTGGGGTGAGTATATGACTAGTAAAATATAGGACTACTAAAAGTCGTATATTTTATAAATATATAGACATAAATATATAAACATATATATATATATAAATAAATATATATTTATATATATATATACATTTATTTTTATTTATTTATTTATATATATATATATGTTTATATATATATATATATATATATTTTTATTCATGATCGAGGAAGTCTTTTTGCTAGCTTTTAGTGAAGCTATCTGCTTCCTTTTCTCCATAATTTGGAGTAAATTTGAGTTTGTATATCACATTTGGTATATTTGACTGTATATTAATGCCTTGATTTTGGAATTAGATGATATGTCTAATTTTGATTGCTCATGATCATATTCACAGTAGTGTTTATTTTTGATTTTTTATTTTTTTATCTAATGAACCCTGTTATTTCATTAATAGTAGTGTAATAGGGTATGCTATGAATTTTCTTGCACTGGAATGATGATGTTAAATAATTGCACTCATTCATTTGCACATCCTCATGACTTTTGTTGTTATTTTTGTACTTTGAGTAGATACAAAAAGTTTTGTAATTGATGTTAAATGAAAGAGATAAAAATATGTCACTAACATATTATACTTGACTCTCTAATAGGTTCACAATCTCTAAAGAATATTGAGTTCAATGTATATTTCGGTGGACCCCTTGACAATCCTGGAGGGATTGACGGATTCCCATTTAGAGGGGAGGGTATCAACTGCTACTACATGATGATACGTCGTAAGTTGAAGACGTTGAATGATTTGAAGAGGAAAATAATGGACGAATTGAATTTGAACCGTGCTTGGTATGACATAAAGATTACTTATCGTTACCCACAAGAAGTCCTTCATGAACGGATAAATTATGGGTATATGGCAATCAAAGAGGACAAACATGTAAAGATGATGTTTAATAGGATCCATAAAATGCCCCAAGTAAATGCTGCCGAGTTGTACGTAAGTTTGGAGGCGCTTGCCGAAGTTTATACTAAGACGGTGCAACAAACAACTACGTCTTTACAATTTACAGCCCTAGATGATGGATGCACTACAATGGGAGGGTATACAATGAGAGAGCATACAATGGGAGAGTATACAATGGGAGATTATACGCTCCCAACTCAAGATCATGTTGCCAATACTGGTGAAACCCTCCATCCTCAAGAGACACATTTAGAGGAGGAAGACGAAGACGAAGATCATGCTACGAATGATGGTGAAAATGTTGATGATGTGGACGAGTACGAAGAGAGGATTGACCAAGGCGACTTTGAGTACGATGTGGATGACCATGAAGTTGTTCCTATTTTTGAAGAGGAAAATATGGAGAACCATGATGAAGGTGATGCAGACGATGATATTGGCGTCCAGCATGATACATATACGACCACTGCCTACACACCTCCTAGCGAGTCCTTTTACGCAAATACTTGGGAAAATATGGTTGATCCTTCAGCTCTTCAGATACCATTTGTTTCTACTTGGGAAGATGGGATGCATTTTAGTAAAGGGTTGACTTTTGCAAATAAAGAGGCGGTGAAGCGTGCATTGATAATATACGAAGCAAGTGATAATAGAAATTTTATTATCCGGAGGTCGACCACAACTAAATTGTGCGCCGCATGCATTGACACCAATTGTAAGTGGTACATTGGGGCATTCAAGAAGGATAAACTTAATGGTTTGTGGATGGTCACGTCTTATGTGGGTCCACATACTTGTGTACCCTTTGGCCGGCGAAGAGACGGTAAAATGATGGATTCTAATTTTGTTGCATCAGAAATTGTGGAAAGATTGCGACAAAAGCACACTGCTCCTATTGATGAGCTCTGGGAGATCATACATACTAAGTATAAGCATGAACTTTCTTACTATAAGGTATGGGACGCAAAACAAAAGGCAATTGCTAAGATATATGGGGATTGGGAGGAGTCTTACCAAAGGTTGCGAAAGTTGTTGTTAGCATACTTGGATCAGGATTCGGGTACCCAGTACAACTATTACACCATACCTAGGGGCATAGATGATACTACGTTACTGCGCTATGTATTTTGGGCATTCGCTCCATGCATTGCTGCATTCAGATATTGCCAGTGATCAGTATTGATGGGACTCATTTGTATGGTAAATATCGAGGGGTGTTGATGATTGCAATGGCAACCGATGCTAACCAAAAGGTTTTGCCTCTCGCCTTTGCTGTTGTGGACAAGGAGTCAGGGGCTAGTTGGGGATGGTTTTTAGAGTGTCTCAGGACTTCGATAGAGCATGTCATACCTGCCGAGGGCATTTGCATTATTTCTGACCGACATAAAGGTATCAAATGCGCCATTCGAGAGTGGCCTAGAGGTCAGGACGGAAGAGAACGGGTATTTCACCGATATTGCCTTCGACATGTTGCTAGCAACTTCAACACGCACTTTGATGACCCGACTCTAAAGGCATTGGCCTTGAAAGCTGGATATGCGACTAATGAAGCTAAATTTGAATCCATAATGCAAACCATTAAGGATGCCGAGATTAATATGTTGAGGGGTGTAAGACCTGATGATCCCAATATTACACGCTATATGCCATATACATATCTAGTGAGTTTGGATTTGGACAAATGGACCCAGTCACATGATGGTGGAAGACGTTACGGGGCAATGACAACCAATATCTCTGAGTGCTTTAATGGGGTACTTAAAGGTGCCCGCGGTTTGCCCATTGCTGCAATGGTTGAGTTCATTTGGTGCAAACTTGTTGCATATTTCCACGATCGAAATAAACTAATTACTTCTGATCTCTCTCAAGGTAAGGTGTGGAGTGATTATGCAATAGGGATCTATACCAAAAATGAGCAGAAAATTTTAGGACACACTGTGAGGAATTTTAATCATGAACTTGGTATATATCAAATGGTTACCCCGTACAACGACCATAGAGGTGGAGGGGGAAACCACAGTCATGAGGTGCGCATATTTGCTAGAACATGTGGTTGTGGAAAGTGGCAAAACATTAAGATCCCTTGTTCACATGCAATTAAAGTTCTTCAAGGTCTGCACCTCAATGCCACAAGCTATATTGACCCATGTTACAGTTTGAAGAACGCCATTGACACATATGCACATCAATTTGTGGTGCCACTGTCAGAGTCATTGTGGAGGGACGTTCGCGGACCACGGTGGGTGCCTGACCCACAGCTGTTGCGAGCCAAAGGTCGTCCTGTGAAGTCAAGATTAAGGAATGAAATGGATGGGGTACGGCGAGAACGAGGAAGCCAGAGGGAAGATCCGGACTTGAGGGAGATTCAACCGAGGCAGCGATGCGGAGTGTGTCATGAAGAGGGGCATAACCGCAGAAGATGTCCCAATTCACGTGGGGCTTTGACAAGCGGTTCCCATGGGGCTTCGACAAGTGGTAGTGTTACAAACTAGGCAAGTGTTGTCACTATTTTTTTTATAAAATGCTTAGAATTTCATTTGGTTTTTGCTCTTCGCATTTGGGAACTAACGACCGTACAACAATGTTTGTCAGGTGACTAGAGACTCGATTTTGGATTGGCATTGTACGTGGGACTTCTGGTTATCTTCAGTATGGACAAGTGCTAGGCGACTATGTAGACTATGTTGTATCGACTCAGTTGTTATTTTGTTTATGGCTGAATGTTGTTGTAATTGAACTATTCGTTATCCATTGTACTCGTTACATTAGTTGTGTTGTGCAACGTTTGCCTATAATGTTGAAAATGGCAAGTGAAAATGATAGCTAGTAATGGCGTTTTTATTTGTGTGCCTTATGTAGTGGTTAAATCTGTTTGGTATGTAGGTCATAGGGCAACTGTATTGTCCATGAATAGTAACTTGCTTAATCCAATTTTTTTTTATATCTCATGTGCTCTCCCTTTGACTGGTGGTAGCAAAAACATATAGATATATATATATATATATATATTATGCTCGTGGGGTAAGGAAAAAGAAGTTCCTAGTTTGTGGATCTGGGTTTAATGCAGGTGGGAGAAGGAAAAAATAGTGGGGAGAAAAAAAAAATTCCCAGTGAAAATTGAGACTCTAAAACTCGATTTTTATAAATCGTGTTTTAAACCGTCGATTTCTAGAAATCGAGTTTAACAGACTCGATTTCTAAGCATTATGCCAGTGGCATTTCGCAGTAAATATTGAAGAAGTCTCGGCCTGGCTTGGCATTTCACAGTAAAAAAAAAATTGAATATAAAAAATTAAATGTAAAAAAGTAGACGTGAACGTATTAATGTCCAACAAATGCTTTTTAGCTTAAACTCGGCAATATTTCTATTTCATGTGGACAAGTTTTTTAATTCTTACACGAAGAGCCATTCAAATTTTAAATCAACTGCAAACCGGATAAACATTATTTTGAATTTCTCTAAATTCTACTACAAATAAAATTTTGTGAATTCAATTTGGCAAATAGCTAAACCAGTTTTTATTTTTTATTTTTTTTCTAGAGCTGTATGAATTCTTTCCCTCTTTGTTTTGTTTAAGAATTTAGGACCTTTGTGTTAAAAAAAAAAAAAAAAAAAAAAAAAATTACAACAAAAAAAAAGTCGAATCCCACATGGAACAAAAGCAAATTGACTTTGACTAATGATATGTTCAAACTAAGCTTCCACCAATTAGGCAAAATCTAAGTGATATATTTATTCATGCACAATGTTGCAACATTGGCTTATATAATTCAGCAACCGCCATGATTTGAACCCCATGTTAGAGAATGTCCAATTAACCAATTGGCAAATATCATTCCTTTGTAAGCATACAGATAGAACAAACGAGGTACTTAGGATGGTTTAAGGGGCCCGCGTGTAGGATAATTTCCATGTTGAAGTACATTTTATTTCCAAACTGTCTTAGGCTGTGTAATAATAAAACGTTGAATCATGTTCTTAAGGTCTAGTCATGCATACATCTCATAGTAACATGCAATGACAGTAGACCAAGAGTTCAGAGCACACAATCCGTATTTGAGTGTAAGTTGCCAAGCACCAATTTCCCTCCCAGAGGTCCAGACTCCAGAGCACACATTGGTCCCTTGCACTCGCAATTCTTTCTGATAGAAATGGGGTACAACAGTACAAGTTCGACTCAAAAACATGAGACGGGGGGATCAGAAACATGATGACTAGTACCTACACTTTGCAACGAGGCAACAATATAGTGAAGAAAAGGGGTTTTATTTTCTCTAATTTCATTCAACTCATCTCGATTGATACACCATTCTGGATGTCTTATGAATACCTATACTATAAATATTTCAAAATAGACCACACGAAGATATACCATGCTTTTTATTTTCGGGGTCAAAATTGATACAAATGAAGCTAATTACAACTAAGACAAAGAACAATGGAAAACATGGGATAGTTTCATGGTTGAGCAATCCCCTTTTTCACAAGCAAGTCATAAACCCTGTCAATTTTGCTTGTTTCAAGCTTGAACAAACGATGGGCATCGGCTTTCTTAGAGACATTTCAATTGATAATTTCGATTGACATAACCTCTTGCATGTTGAGATAAAGAGCTGGCGGTAGCCAAATCTCACTGCAGAGTCGTTTCTCCTGTAAACACATAGAAGCAGACTGCTTAAGTCATTGGTTCAATAAAAATGCACACATATACAGTGCACAGAAAACTTTAGGCTTAAACTGTTATTTGTGTCATAGTTTAATGAGCCCAAATAAGTTTTCATACTATCAACGTTAAGGATATTTAGTAGCAAGTGGTACTTTTTTCTAGGAATATGGTAAACAAACTGGATACCCTCATGTTTCTTTGTGGATTAAGAATTCGAAGATTGAGATGGCACACTTACACTTTCAGACAATAAATCTGCCCCATGAAGGCCTGTTATCTCCAAATCATTAATGGAGCTTCAAGTTGCCTGTACTGCTGGTCGTGAATTCGACTCCTTGCCACCAGACTCTGAAGCCATGAAAGGATTTGGACCAGCCTGACTGCTTGGACCAACTTGAGCACTTTCCTTTGCTCTACGAGCACTTTCTTCAGCTTCCCTTTTCCTTTTCTGTTCAAGGTATCTATCAGCCTCAGCTGCAGTGCGGCAACCAGCAGCTCGGGCTTCCTGAATGATAAAATTCATGTGGAGATGACATTAGTTTGACAAATTGAAAGCACCATCATACTTAATACCAGAATGAAGCATTCCTATTTAGTATATATTATGTGTTTGTGTGCATGCATGGGTGTATAAAATATGATATCATGAATGGCAAGTTTCAAGAAAAGCCATGTGGCATGCTTGTTTTACAAAAAAGTGTTGGGTATACAATCTATGGTATGCGTATTTACCATATAAAATATTGTAGGCACAACTGCGTTTATTTTACATAGTCTAAACAACCTCTGTGGGGCTAACCATGTATCATACCTTAAGTTCTTGAATTCTTTTCAGGGTCCGATGCTCTGAAATAACAGTCTGAAGCAAATCTTCATGCTCTTCCTTGGAATGAAAGCGCATGAAGACATCATATCGCCGACAGATTGCCCTCTCTTCAGGCGATAAATCCTTCTCAAAATGATTTGGATACAACAAATTTCTTTCTAGTATGAAATCCTTCCTACGCTTCCTCTCATCAAGCCTGCCAACAAGTTTAAGTTAACCATGATGCAGAGAGAGAGAGTGTCTTAACATATTTATATACTATTAAATATAGTAAGCTTATGCCATATTATGAAAGCCTAAACATAATCTTCATATAGTGATAACTAGTGAATAGTTTCATCAACAGATAAAGAAGAATCAAGAAATCACACACACAGATGGTAATCCTGTCTTCATCATAATTTATGACAATATTATCTCCATTCCTATTTTCCTCTCTTCTTTTTTTATTTTAATTTTTTTTACCATAATGAGAAGTTGATCTGAACTTAATGCTGTCTTACAAGTTTAATATGGCTAAATAAATGAATGTACCAGTAAGTGTGAAGTTATATGGAAATCAAATTATTTTGATAATTTGATAGGGGTGGAGGTATTTGAATCCTAGATGTCTTTGTTGGAGACACCAGGAGGTGCCAATTGCACTACTAGGATCAAATTATTGACACCAAGTACCTCTTTGCATAGATACGCAGCACTCGCAACTTCAGCTCACGTTCATCCTCATTGTCTGTATCCTTAAATTCCATCTCAGCCAATAACTGCTCAGCATCATTGTCATATTCAGGATCAAACTCCAGTCTTTTATGGTTATAACCACTCAACTCAACTAAAGAAGGTCCCTCGCTCACTGAAGAGTGCGGTCTCTTCCCCCCAAAGCTCCTGTCTGCTTGAACACCTGCACGCAATATAAAAAGAACATAATTTAAGAACCAGCTATTTTATCATAACCATATTGATTATGAATGCACCACCAAGTTTTCAACCTTCTATTTAGTGAAAATAGAAGGTAACAGATGCCAACAAACAACAAAATGCAAAAAAGTATGTATAACAGTATTTTACAAAAGTAGGTATTGTTCCTATTCCTTTCAGACACATACAAAAATGTTGCAAATCTCTAAAGCCAGAGGCATATTCTGCTTAAAGGACATCTTGGTAAATCAAAAGACTAATAACAAAGTTAAAGAAATAAATAACAAGACATCATACCTCAGTTCCCCATTCTGATTTGTCCTCATAACCACAGCTGATGACATGAATAGCCTCTTTAAGAAGAGTTTCTGGTGTTGCAGATTGCGGAACACCACCATTCTCCATAAGTGTAGACGCAACAAAAACAGCAGACTGACCAAACCTTTTCTCCAGGCTCATTTGGGACATGAGTAGCGACTTTTCATCGTCAAATCCAGCACCTGAATTTAAAAAGAGCAAGAAAATGTTAGAATCATATCTAAAAAAATTACGAGAGTTATAAGATGCCGTGGATATTGTACAAATATAGTTTCATGAATGACAAAGTTGATTTTAGATCTTGTTTATATATTAAGGTTTACCACTCAATAAGAAGCAATCATTCTCTCCTTTTAAACAAGTAAATGAGGAATTTATTTAATTGTCAATAAATTCAAGATGACATGGAAGGATTTTGACTGGTTTATACTTTATTTTAAAAAAAAAATACCCAAAAAAATAAAGAAATAATATTCAAACAATGTACCTTCCACACCCTCTTCTATATCCTCTAGACTGAAAATAGGCACAGTGGGGTCTACATTCTTGCTAGATTTCTTCTTGTCTGAACCCTTTTTACCAGACTTTGAACCCTTCTTTCTTGACCCACCACAAAGCGAAGATAAAAATCCAGCTTTCTTATGCTTAGGTTTGAGAGGTGGCTCATAACCATATAAAGCTGTTCTATTGAAGACGCATCCAGTACCCACATAAACAGGGCCTTGAATGCCATCCAGACCTCTCAAGTTGATCTGAAATTTAAGATGATAAATATATTATCAAAAGATGTTTAGCAAAAAGATAACAACGAATATTATCATATTTTTAACTACTCACAAGTGCATTCATAGCACCAGCCTTCTTGTGATGTTGAAAACCTGGACGCTTTTCACGAGAAACATAAACTAAACGTGGAAGCTCATTAACCTCAGCATCAAGCCCTCCACTTTGGCCCAAGAAAACCTGCACAAAATGAAATGGACAAAATCTTACTAAGTAAATGATACTCCTGCAAGAGAGAAGATACACTTGACTCCACTTTACACCCTAATCGAACAAAGATGGGTGGGGGGAAGAGAACGGTACTTCAAGGAAAAAATCTAAGCAGTTTGTTCTATGAAGGAAAAGTTGTATCAAATAAGAAACACATTCAAACCATAACTGAATTCCAACAAGCAGTAGGTTGACAATTTCAACCACAAGGGCTAGTACAATCAGCTAGGAACCACGCCTCATGAAGCAAAGGTCACTTGTTTGAACCTCCCCTCCCCACTCCCCTTGGGGCCAAAATTTACATATTAAAAACAAGTAACTTGCAATGTTCAGCTTTAAAACAACATGAAGGAGAAGCTACCTGGATCATTCCTGGATGGTCTCTGGTGTTGTTTCCTGGCCATGGTGTACCATCTTGCATAATCCATCCCTCTTCAGGAATCTTCTGTGCCTTTGCAACAAGCCCGTTAATACGGACCTTAAATTCTTCATATTCTCTCTGCATAATGAGACAAAGTAACCTCTTTATCATTCCTGCAAAACAAAACCATACATAGCATTAACTGCAGCCCTTTTCTATATTGGACTTAAGAAACAAGTGATAATAACAGAAATTAGCCTTGGGAAAACCAACTCCATAGCTATAATTAGTTTACATTTAGAATTCTATTTGCAATTATTCCAAATACCCAAGGTTGTCCCGTAAAATGGAATTATCATGTTTTGAGATTTTAGAAGTTGTCCAATAGCGATAAAGCTGATGTAATCAACAAAGCAAACCACAAAGTTTTGAACTAGCTACAAAGTACCAACATTTACAAAGAATAAAGCCTCAATAAAATCTGAAAGAGCACCCAACAGTCTGTATTTCAATCAAGAGGGAACGTACAGTAAAGAGTCATCCACAAGCACATCAGTGCTGGCATCAATATCATGGTTATCACCACCACCCCTTTCAGAATTGGCTTGGCCGGTGCTCATTGGAACAACATTCTTTTCCTGCTTCATCTTCCAGCCATCAACTCTTTCTTTCCAGGCTACATTTCCTAATCCTGGTGAACCAAATTCCCTTACCGGATCCACAACCCTAATATTAGCTGCAGAAAAAAGTATAATCAAGAACCTCAAATCAATATCTGATTGCAACAACTAAACACAGGGTACATAGTACATGCAAAGGATAGAGACATACGCGATTGATTAACATCAGATGAATAAGGGAGAGGATGGATACGCTTCCCGCCACCACCAACTCCAGGAGATGCCATAGAAAGACGCTCAGGTGATGCAGCAGACAATTCTCCAGAAACCTACCAATGGCTGGAAGATTAATTACACTTCAAATACACCCCCCCCCCCCCCCCCCCCACAAGCCCAAAAAAAAAAAAACTTTGAGGGAGAGAGAGAGAGAGAAGAGAACAGCATATCTTAAGGTTATTGAATTACCTCTGTTCCATTGGTGAGCAAAGGAATGTGGTTGTGAGAAACCTCTTTATCATAACTAGGAGCCCCTACATCCTCCCCCCGTCCATATGTCATATGCCAGCTCAACATGCGCTCTGCAATCTTTTGCTTTTGGTTTTGATCTTCCAAATTGTAATTGAAATCACTGCCACCATCATCAGCATCAGCATCCTCTTCTCTATCCCCGAGAATTGCAGGACTTCCTAAAATCAACAAGATAAATGGCAACAATTAAACAGTCAGAATATAGTGATCAGAAGATATCCACTGCTTTTCAAATATTGATAGTGTCACCAGCAATACCAATTAAGTTAATTTTTTTGCATTTGTATTTGCAGTTTCACTAAGTTCACTGACAATTTCAAAGATTAGCAGATGACACACCTAAACTAGTTTGGTGCAGTTAACTTTGCAGGGGTGGGGGGGATGGGATCATAATCTTTTACAATAACACAACTTTTTCAAACTCATGTTCTTTCCCATGTTTCCTAGTGTGTGGAAAATTTTTCAGTTATTTAATATCTAACTTACCTTTGTGTCTTTTGTATCGGGTTTTGCACTGAGGGCAAGACTGATTCCCATCCTTCCTCTCGTATTCATAGCAAGGTCTGCAAACAGGAAATGCGCAAACATCGCAGGCAATGAATGGCTCACCATCTACAGTCTTCCCAACATTATCGCCACAGATCTGGCAGACTTGTCCACCTAGGGTCTTTGAGGACTTTGGCTGAGTTATCACATTAAAAGACATTCCAATCAACAATCAGATACTGATCACATCAATTTGAATCAATCAACAGAATAATATAAGCTTAACTACTGTACCCAACGTCTATAGCTAACAAAAATCAGAAGGAAACTAAAACGCCACAGGCAGAGGTCAAATTTCAGTCTCTAAACGAATTCTATGCCCCATCTGGTTGGTGAACAAATGTAGAATAGAGAAATGAAGAAACTAAAGAAACTTTCACATTCTTCATTAAATGGATCATTACAATTTCCACTCAACTGAGACTAGTGCAACTATGTTACTAAGTTGGTGGGCAAGAGATTTCATGGTTTGAAAACCAAACCAACACCAGAATTTAATTTTCAACATGTGACCATCTCATTTTCTCAGTTATCTCATCAACAAAACAGAGCACAGATTGCAAATTAGAGCTAAAGTTCTCTGACACTCACCGCAGTTTCTCCTTCTGATTCCATTGGCACCAGCTTCTCTTTGCCCAGATGTGAACAATGGATCAAGCAGGTTCCTCAGTCTCAACAAGATCTAATGCATACCTCAGAGCTCAATGCTTCAAAAACACGCCTCTTTCTCAAATCAAAGCCCAGATCTGCACAACTGTGAATCAGATTACCCTATTCAACAAGCATTCTCTACAGTCATCAATTGCTTACGTAATTACAAAAATTCCAAATCTTTATTCTCAGTTTGGTTGCTAAGAAAAATGTGGGACTAAAATTTTACAATATTTGAGCCTTCACAAGACTGTTAAGTAGTCCACAACACATAAAATCTTAATTCAAATGCAATTGTTACAACAAACCCAGATGCAGGGGCGGCGCTACGTACAGGCCAGGGTGTTCCCAGGAACACCCTGACCTGAAAACTATTAAAAAAAAAAAAAAATTTATATTTAATCCATACTAGGAACACCCTCAATCAAAAAATTAGGAACACCCTCAAATTAAAAAAAAAAAAAAAAAAAAGTTTATCTGTTCTACTTTCAAGCCAAAAAAAAAAAAAAAAAAAAAAAAAAAACCCAAAAAAAAAATTTTGAACAAAAATCTGAAAAAAAAAAAAAAAAAAAAATTTGTATCAGAGCCAAGCCCACTGCCCACAGCAAGCCCAACATAATCCGGAGGTAGCAAACCCATCACCCATGGATTCTCACCCAAAAAAAAAAAATTAAAAAAAAAAAAACAGTACAGAGCAGATCAGAAATCAATCCACGGTCACTTCGTTGGCAGAGTAAACCAAACCCCAATACAATCTATAGAGCAAAATCAAACCAAACCCCCATTACCCAATACTGCAATACAGAGGTGTTTATCCAAAAAAAAAAAAACCCAATACAGAGAGCAAAGTCAGCAAACCAAACCCAATACAGAGCAAAATCAGCAAACCAAACCCAATACAGAGCAAAATCAAAGTTCAAACCAAACCCCACGGTGAGACGCCAAGACGGTCACGTCGCTCGCAGGCGCAGCTCGCTCCGTCGCAGATCGCTCGCCCCTCGTCGTAGCTCGTCGTCGCCCGTCGGTTGCCCCCAGTCGCAGATCGTAGATCGCTCATCGCAGCTCGCAGATCGGCTCGGCTGCTCCGGTGCTCGGCCTCAAGGTATTTGTTTCTCTCTCTTTTTCGCTCTGGCTCTCTCTCAGTCTCTCACTCTCTCTCTCTCTCTCACTGAGATGAAAATTGAAAAGTATGAAATGAAAATGCGACTGATGTCTCTCTCTCTCTTTATTTAGTCTAACTCAGTATCTCTCTCTTTCTCTCATTGGCTGCCGAATGGAATCTTTACTCTTTTTCTTTTTTTTTTTTTTTTTTAGAACCAATCTTTACTCTTTACAGCTTTACTTTTTAAATTTATTTTGTTTTTTGCTTGTTTTTTTGGCTTTGTCTTATCCGGTACTGTTGAGTGTTGATCACTGTGTTGGGTGGGTGATATTGATTGTTTTTTAGTGTAAATATATACTGTGATTGTGAAATTTTCTGCTTGGCAGGTTGTGATTGAGGACAGTTTGTGCTTGTCTGTTGAGTGGGGTAGGGGTAGATGGGCTGATGGACACACGTGGTCAGGTAGTAAATAATAATTAAAGCAGTGTAATGTGCTGCACATTACACTGCTTTAATTATAATGCTGCACATAGGATGTAAAATGTTTGGCTCTTTTAGTGTAATGTGCACAAGAAACTAAATAATATAACAAATTAAAGCAATATAATTAATGACAAACAAATTAAAGTAATATAGTTTATTGTTATGTTAAACAACAATAATTAAAACAATATAATCAACCAATACATTATAAACGACAAATAAATTAAATTATGTTAGACTAAATAATAATTAATAATTTTATAATTAATGAAACAATAATATAATAAATTATAGTTTATAAAAGACAAACAAATTAATGAAATAACTAAACAACAATAATTAATAATTTTCTTAATATTTCAAATAAACTTATAGTTTATTGTTTATTCTTTTGCTAGAATTATGGACAAATATTTGATAAGAAAACCACATACCCAAGATTTAGCTCCTGCGCAAGATTCATCTTCATCTTCTAAGCGAATTCGTGTTGACTTTAACTTAGAGAATCTTCCTTCAGATCCTGGGCTACGAGAAAAAATATCATCTTATCATCCTAATCATCATGATGAAATAAGAAGATATTATTTAACCAAAGGCCCTTGTCAACCTTTTTTACACAGTGATGATTACCCTATATCATATTTTTCTGGAAAGCCCCGTCGATTTATATCCGAATGGTATACAAATAGATATTGGTTGGAATATAGTATAGACAATGATGCAGTATTTTGTTTTTATTGCTACATATTTGGGCAAGATGTTGGAAAGCAAGGAGGAGGTGACACCTTTGTAACGAAGGGATTCAAACTTTGGAATCAGAAAGATAAGTTAAATTCCCATGTTGGAGGAGTTAATAGTACTCATAACCAAGCTGTCCAGAAGAATGTAGATCTATTGAAGGAAAAGCAACACATTCAAAGTATTTTTGTTAAGCAATCAAATCAAGATAAAATTGAATATCGGGTTCAATTAAATGCAATAGTTGATTGCATAAGATTCCTTTTATGCCGAGGATTAGCTTTTCATGGTCACGATGAATCTCAAGGTTCAAGTGATAAAGAAAATTTCCTTGAGCTTGTACAATTTTTGGGGGATCACAATGAATCTATCAATGAAGTGTTGCAAAAAGCTCCGAAAAATTGCAAGCTTACCCACCCTGATATTCAAAAAGACATTGTGAATGCAATTGCACATGAAACATCCAAAGCCATCATCAAGGATCTTGACAATGGATTCTTTTCAATATTAGTTGATGAGTCACGTGATATCTCAGTGAAAGAACAAATGGCCCTCGTTCTTCGTTATGTGAATAAAGAAGGAATTATTATAGAGTGATTCCTTGGTATTGTACATGTAGCAAGTACTACCGCTTTGTCACTCAAACATGCTATTGAATGTTTACTTTGTGAACATAATTTGAGTTTATCGAACCTACGTGGGCAAGGTTATGACGGGGCTAGTAATATGCAAGGTGATATCAATGGTCTCAAAACTTTAATTTTGAAAGAGAACAAGTCAGCATTTTATGTCCATTGTTTTGCTCATCAACTTCAATTGACACTTGTTGCTGTTGCTAAAAATCACATTAACATTGCTGAATTTTTTTATGTGGTTAGTAATTTAGTAACTGTTGTTGGAGGCTCTTGTAAGAGACGAGATGCTCTTCGAGATACACAATTTGTCAAAATTAAAGAAGATTTAGAGAATGGTGTACGTAGAAGTGGGCAAGGTTTGAATTAAGAAACAAATCTTAAACGTCCTGGTGATACACGTTGGGGATCATATTATGGGACTATTCTCAACTTGATTTTGATGTTCTCTGCAGTTGTTGATGTATTAGAGATTATTGAAGAAGATGGCTTCTCCGACCAAAAAGTTGAAGCTCGATCTATTATGAGGTCAATTCTCTCTTTTGAATTTGTCTTTGCTTTACACTTGATGAAAAATATTTTAGGGATCACAAATGAGTTATCAATAGCATTACAAAAAAAAAATCAAGATATAGTAAATGCTATGGATCTTGTTAAAGTGTCTAAGCAACGGTTGCAAGTGATGAGAGATGATGGATGGGCATCTTTATTGGCTGAAGTATCTTTATTTTGTACCTCACATGATATTCCTATCTTGGACATGGAAGCGATATTTGTAGTTAATGGGAGGCCGCGACGTAACACCCAAAAAAATTCAAATTTACATCATTATCGTGTTGAGCTATTTTACACAGTCATAGATATGCAACTTCAAGAGCTTAACAACCGCTTTTCTGAGGCGAATACCGATTTGCTACTTTGTATGGCTTGCTTGAATCCAAGTAATTCATTTGCGGCTTTCGATAAGGAAAAGTTGATACATCTAGCTAAGTTTTATCCTTCTGATTTTCTTGGGACAGATATTTTGGCACTTGACTCTCAACTGCAGAATTACATTTTTGATATGCGCAGCAATGACTTCTTTTTAGATCTTCAAGGAGTTAGTGAACTTGCTAAAAAGTTAGTGAGCACAAGGAAACACGAGACTTATCCATTAGTCTACTTACTTGTGAAGCTAGCTTTGACCCTTCCAGTTGCTACTGCAACAGTAGAAAGAAGTTTTTCAGCAATGAAATATGTAAAGAATGAACTGCGCAATCGAATGGGAGATCAATGGATGAATGATTGCTTAGTTGTGTATATTGAAAAAGATATAGCTTGTAGCATTGATAATGAGACTATTATGCAACGATTTCAAAATGTAGAAGGCAATTGTAAATTTTATATATTTGCGTATTTTTTGATTGTTGTTGTTGTCAATATATAAAATTTTCTTTTTATTAGATTGTGTAATTTATGCTTGTTGAGGAACACCCTGAAAAAATTTCCTGGAGCCGCCACTGCCCAGATGCCACTATTTTCTCAACAACAAAATACTAAACTTACCTCAAAACAAATCGATCAGACTGAATTTTCAATGAAAACCCAATTGAATTCCTTGCCCCAAACAGCCAAAATCTCCATCAAGATTTGAGCTTGATGGACTTAGAGGTCGATTTGACCCAAGCAAACCAAGCAATGCTAATATGCTATCCTATGCTATGCCCAACTGTCTTAGTGTGTGTCTTTCTCTCTCTCTCTCTCTTTGTGTGTTAGGCTGAAACAGTGAGTGTATAGCTGTTAAATGGTTATATATATAAAATATTGAAAGAAATGACTCCAAGAGGACGAAAGGGACACAACAACTACAACTACAAGCTTGGACTCCCGACACTCTCTCTGTGGGGAATCTGGGTAACTACCAATAAAAATCAAACTTTATATAATTAAAAACAGTTTCATCTAAGTGTTATATACCAAAATGAATAATGTAATATGGAGGCAGGTTTTAAAGTTCCGCTTCAGCAGCAGCAAGAATCTCTTTACATTTAATGATTCTCTGTCTACGAGATTCCCTTGCGTCCGCAACTCTTCCATTTCTTTATATTTTTCCCTCGGGAATGGAAGACCCGAGGAAGCAAGAAGAATCTCATGGACAGAGAATCATTAAAGCTAGGGTTGACTTTTGCTGATGCTGAAGCAGTAGTTGAAAACCTGCCCGCATACGACAAAACCATGGGATGAACTTCTTGCTAACTATGTTAGAATCAATTGTTGATGTTTGCTGCCGGGGTGGGTGTCTTTTCTGGGTTGCTGAGAACCTGCCATAAATCACGTTCAATGTGTTATCTCTCTCCAATATTGCTAGTTTCTAAGGATTTTAATCAATACTATTAATCAAAGCATAAAAGAAAGAAATGACGTGTTATACTCAAAATTTGATACGTACAAACGGGTTGAGCTATAGCAATGAAAAAAGCATCCACGAAGCTTGCAAAGGTGTATTAGCGTGATCCAGTTTGAACTTTGATTTCCTAAAATCTCTTTTTCTGACCTTCAATGAATCAAATTGAATTCAAAGAAATTAAAACAACAAAAATAATATGTTAAACCTACAACCTCACCATCCACTTCACTCTTACAAAGAAATAAGGTATCTTCGCTCTTACAAAGGAATAAGGTATTGGATGCGTTACCTTTTTTGAACCTTATGTTGTCTTGTATAACGAGCAGGAGGTCTTGCATGTCCTTCGTCAGATGCCTCGGGTCCAGGTTTGTGTCCATGTTTGTGCCCCCCTGTCCCACATGGAGGTGCCTTTGATATGCGTTTCGGCCGACCTTCAGGCACTGCAGGTAACCCAACAGCCTGCTCAGGCTCAACGGGGGGTGGGTCGATGGCCGAAGAAGGGCCAGTAGGCGTATTGAGGGACAGTGGCTCCTGGTGCATGTCAGGAGGGGATAGACCAATACCCAGGTAAGCCTAGAAGATGGATGTGGGGTGTATGGAGAGGGATCGGGGGTAGGGAGGCCTCGAGGGGTAGCAACAGGCTTACGAGAGGGACATCCAGTCGGAGCTGTGCTTGTGCTTGGGCCCGCAGGAGAAGCTGCCTCCTCATTCGGGGCCTCAGGGATGGGAGGTTGTACACGGTCAATATGATGCACTGCCGTCAGCACATCATTAATGTCAGTGTGCTCCTCCATGCCCACTGGGTGATGCCGCAACAAACGGTTGACAAGTGAAACCTGCACATGGAAAACCCACATATATTAGTAATGCCTAAATCATCAACAATGCCAATCGATAATAAAATAAATGTTGGTTTTGAATTGAGTTTTGGTAGTAATAGGGAAAGCAAGTGCTAAGCAGAAAATGTAGTAACATATATCATGTTATGTAAATAGTGGTTTCATGCTAAGAAGTACGGTAAGATGTAAAAGACTTGTAGAACTTACCAGCATAGTCAATTTAGCACCGGGCCTATCGATGAACCTCCGAGTTACCCTGTTGAACCAGCCAAAGTAGTCGTGCTGTGGAGGCATCTCACCAAGCACTACTTCAAAACGTCGTTGAAGGCGATTACCCCAGTGGCCTAGATGCACAGCATGTTTCTGCATCCAATCCACACCGACCTTCCCCCTCAAATCAATTTTATGTAGGACTGTATAAGTGTCAACATCCTGGGGAATTTCTTGGATCATCCCAAACTGACGAACGACACGATCCGGCGTATGTTTCTCTATTAAGTGGAAACATACAAGCGGCACTGTTGCCGTCCACACGGCCCTTCCTGCAACGCACCACGGCGGAAGGTTCTCGAACTCAGCTTCATATGGCTGCCACACCACCTACAACACAAGTACACAACACAAGTACACAACACATTAAGCTTTATATTTCAAAATTCACCAAACCTATAAGATTGTTCCTAAATGTGTAAAACGTCGATTTCTCATACCTGGTCTGGCAACATTGAAGCTATTTGCTCGCGATACCTGTCCCTAAAGATGTTGGCGGGCCTATTTTTCTTGTTTGGGACCCACAACCACCTACGACAATCAAGAACAAGAGATCAATATCTACAACTGTCCTACTAAGATAATGTTATGATTAAAACTATAATGTAATCACATCAACAAGTAAGATAATCTTATAGGATTTTACTCAATTGGAGATGGGATTCAATAGAGACTTACTTTAGGGATAGTGGAGCACGCATTGGAGGACCGTAAGCACCCAATGGCGGGCCACGCTCAACTGCCGGGCACAAATAGGGGAACCTGGCCCATGCCCAATACTGGACCAACAATAAACACCCACCGATCTGATTGGTGCCCCTATCGCTTGCCCTACATAACTCTCGGTACATCCATGCAAGGCAAGCACTTCCCCAACTGTACACTTGTGGGTTGCGAAGGTCTTCGAATAGCTGTACCCACATTAGATGCACCCTATCGCCGGATTTGTCGCTGAATATTGTGTCCCCTAACAGCGCTAGGATGTAGCAGCGTGCGTACTTATGCAGCTGATCCTCTTCAGCATTAGGCGGCAATGGTTCAGCAACTTGCTCCAAGAGTCGGCTGATGAGAATCCTCTAACCAATGATTTGCTTATGCTGGTTTTGATTTACAGGTTCAAATCCAAGGAAATCCTGGCAGACCTCATTCCAGTTTTTCTGTGTGCTCCCTGTTATAGCGGCACTATCAACAGGAAGCCCGATAAGAACCTCCACGTCTTGCAATGTGATGTTGACCTCGCCACGCGGCATGTGGAATGTGTGAGTCTCGGGCCGCCAGCGCTCCACTAAGGCCGTTATTAGGCCATGGTCAATCTCTCTACCCGGGAGCCAGAGGAGTCCCTCCAAACCAAGTGCCTTAATGATGTTAACGACTCGGTTGTCCACCATTGGCTCTCGATTGGAGAACTCTTTACTACGGCTACGGCAGGTAAGGGTCCCTGGATCCTGCACAGAACAGAACAATGGATTAATATATGCCAGAGTATGTACATTGTATAAATTAAATTGGTGTACATTAGTTAAAGATTGACTGTTGCGTTTTACCTGCCTATTCCAAATAGCTCCAGACCGATGGTTGGCCTGCTGTGACAACACCAAGTTGTCAATGGGACCAGGGTCTGCATGGTTAATCCGTCCAGCATTTGCAGCAGCCATACTGCACAAAAATGATAAGCAGTTAGCATGTAATAGATATTGTTCAGAACAAAAACAAAAACAATGTAAGAAAGATTCTAAAAAAATAAATTCTACTCTTGATTATTTATCAGTTCGCTATTAAAGATGATTGTTGCGAAAATAAACCCATTTAGGCAAGATTAAAGAAAAGAGAAGGAATATATAGACACGAGGATTTGCACAATATGCCTACGTCGACATAAATTGACAAAGAAAGTTTCACTATAAAATAAGAATATTACAATAGTAACACAAGCACTCTCGACCCAAACCCCAATTTAATTCTACTTTTCCCTAAATGAATTGCCGCAGCACTAACTTAAAGTATGTATATATATTAAGTTGCTTGGGGTATTAACATTGCACTAACTGAAGATATCTTTCGCATGAAGACTCATTAACATATAATACTGAAATGAAACATAGTGAGTAACAGTAAGTGTGTGTTATGCAATCAAAAGTGAGTGGTACTATAGTACTGAATCACATGCTTCTTCTGAGATATAAAATGAATGGTCCTATTCCTTCATCAATAAAGAAAAATTCAAAACACATACAAATATTAACACACACGCTGCCCAAGCAACGTGTAATTCAATATAATTGGTAACTTCATATCAAAGATTGAAGAGAAAAAAAGGTTAGTGGATGTTTTAAGGTTTCTTTTAGCAATAAGTATAAAGTCACAAAATTTGTTACGACCATTGAAGAGACAAGTTGTAAATGGTATATGTCGATGATAGATGCAAATAAAACTAAATAATAACTAATAAAATTATTATAAAATATTTTATACTTAGTAGCAGCAGTAGCAGATTTAATAAGGAGGAAAAGAGTTAGATCAGAAACGACTGTAGTTTAGGGTTTGCTATTGAGTTTGTAAAATACGACATGTAGCTTTAGTTTTCTGCATAAGTGTTCACACGTACACACGTGTTTGAGTTTGTTAGAATTTTCTGTTTTGGTTGGTTGGTTGGTTAGTTTTGCTGTTCTCTCTTCTCGGTTTAACCCGATACCGTATATAAGGCTTGTACCATTCAATTAAAAATTAATTTACTTTTCTCCCAATTCTGTTTACTGTTACCCACACCATAACTATTATATAAAATGCCAGCTCTTGCAGCTTCAAACTGATCTGCATCTCCAACCCCCTATAGCTACTAGTAATTCTATGATGGAAAAAAAAGTAAAACCTTATTCTCGGTATTTGCATTCCCATTGTGTATGACGTTATAATATGTTCTTATTTTTTATTTTTATTTTTATTTTATGTTTTTACTTTTTACTGGTTAGTCTTTTATGCTAAACTTGTCCACCTTTTCGCCTTGCTTGGCCTGATGTTTATGTCGCCTTATATAGATTAGCAGTGCACTTTCAGGTTCAAGTTGCTTAGTTGTTTTATACTTTTACTTAGAAAATAACATGAGATCTCATCCTGCAACGTTGAGAATAAGAATTTGCATCCAACGGACCAACTTGACGAAGACCTTAAAAAATTAGTGACAAAATATTATGTAATTACACATTAATATTTTAAGATTAATTTTACATTTAATCATATCTCTTAATATTGACCCCCTAAATTAAAATCCTGACTCGCCACTAATTAAGTTGACGTGTCCCTAACATTATTCTTTACAAAAACCAGATGATAAGGAATCTCTTCCATTTGAATGTGGCCTTGAAATTTGATATTTGCAAAGCTTGGGGGTGATATATTCAAACATAGTGGGAAGGATTATGTGTCTTTCACAAGATAAGTATGTAACTGTAGGGACTGTCGTTCAACCTGTGGGTGGCAAGAAAAGCATGCATGCATATGTATTCATAATGATCTACATCTATCAGATAACTGACGAAGGGTAGCTAAACTTTATGGCTTCGTCAAATATATATATGGGTCTGGATCAGGCATGTGGTCCACCAAAACTCAAAAGCCTGTCAATAAGATTGTGGCAGCGGGTCAAAATATGTTGTTCTAAGAATGTAAAAAACGGTCTTAATTTTGAGAAGATTAATTTTAGGATGTTTAGGTATTAAATGAGGAGATTTGGTTAAGGTTTTAAATGGGTAAACAAAATAAGAGGGAAATCCATTCTCAAAAAGAAAAAAGGAAAAAAAAAAGAGGGAAATCTATAATAGGATTTTTTATTATTTATAATTGGAATTAAAAATATATAATTTTTAAAATATGATATTTTTTTTGGGTTTGAAAACATTATATTTAAAAAGGTACAAAAAATCTCTGATTAGGTAACTGAAGGGTTGCTAAGGTTCATGCTTATCTTCACACCTACACAAATTACTATCATCTATAAAGTCTCTGGATCAGGCTATTGTGTCCATCACTCAAAAAAGATGGAGTTAGCTAGTCAGAATAAGAAGTGGTGGCCAGCCTTATTTGCTATGCCAATTGTCATACTCCTAGCTTTTCCTGCAGAGGCCTCTAGAATGCTTGATGAGAATGTAAAAGGAAAATGAGGTCCTAATTTTGAGGGGATCAATTTTGGGATGTTACCCAGAGGTGTTATTGTTCCTCCCTCTGGGCCTAGCCGTGGATTGTCTCCGGGTACTCCCCCATTACCCCCACATAGGCCTGAGAATGTAAATTTTGGGATGATACCCAAAATTCTTCATAAAACTCCTCCATCTGGGCCTAGCCACAGAACTTCGGATCCTCCTCCACCTCCTTCAAGGTCTGAGAGGATCAACTAGGGACTGAGAATTCATGCTGGATCGCCGAGAACTAGGACTTTTATCAGTTTATGTACTGGCCCACACCATAACTATAACCTAAATATCACCTCTTGCAGCTTCAAACTGATCTGCAACTCCAACCACCTATCTACTACTAATTCTATGAAGTAATAAAAAGTAAAACCTTGTACTCGGTATTTGCATTCCAATTGCGTATGGTGATATAATATATGTTTTATGTTTTTTCTTTTCGCCTTGCTTGGCCTAATGTTTATAATTTATATCTCCTTATAGATTAGCAGTGCACTTTCTGGTTCAAGCTGCTTAGATGTTTTATACTTTCATTTAGAAAATAATTTGAGATCACAACCTGCAACGTTGACACTATCCAACCCACTAACCTGACGTAACTGACCTTAAAAGTATTGACGTGTAATGACCTTAAAAATTATACGAAGTATGACAAAATATTAGGTAGGCACACGGTGCATACATTACACATCGTAAAATCTCAAACCTCCTACCCTCCCAATAAGGTTACTTTCCACAGATCAAAATGACTTAAAATTTATAAAACAAATAACCAATAAACAAGAAACATACACACACACACACAAAATAATGAGAAAATGAAAAAAACAAATAATAAAGGAAAACTAAACTATTGTACGTACATGTGAAGTTTACAAAGAATGTACTCTTCTTATAAATACATTCAAGTTCACAACATAAACTTGACATGTGTTTTAATCTAAGTATTTGTATATATAGTACTAAAGCTTGTTCACATAAATTTAACTAGTTATTATTAGTAATCTATATAATAACTAATAGCCGAAACGTTTGATTTTTTGTTGACCACTTCTCATTACGCCACATGGCTATATAAATTACTGACACGTTCACTTTAAAACACTAAAAAATTGTATCTTTTTGGTGAGGTGACTTTTTTTTTTTGGTTCGGTGGTTTATGAGAAACAATTTTCTGATTCTCTTCATATTAAAAGTTTCTCAAAAAAATTAAGTTCTTCTCAGAGAAAAAAAAATTACAACGTTTTGACTCTTGGGTAGCAGTTACAAATCCGTTTCATATTTCTACCCATAAAAAACCTCTATAAAAAAAAAAAAAAAAAAAATCAACACTTTACTTTGTCTCTCTCCCCATACGCTCCTCTCTCCCTTTCTCTCGCTCACTCTCTTCTGAAATGTATTTCCTATGCACAATTTTGAAACAATTTCTCTCTATTTGGTTGAAAAACTCAGAAAAATGGCTTCGTTGCGTCAAAATTTCCCAGTTCAATTTCTCCAAATGACTCCACCAGCTTTGAATCTTTCTACTCAAGATACCCCAAACGCATCAGATCAGATCTCCTTGGTAAGATCACCTTGAATCCTCAATTTTTGTTGTTGTTATCCTAATCTATTTGCTAATGAATAATTTGTGGTTTTTTGTTTCCATTCTGAACATTCTTGAATTAGGACGAAAGACAAAATAAATTTGAGGCTCAAATGTTTGGGATTTGGGGTTCCTAATTAGGGTTTGCTGTAATTATAGATTTCACTTCATAATCTGTTTTCCTCTTTGTACTTTTTTTTTTTCCCCAGGGAAACACCATTACAGTGGGCAGTTATAGATTTTATACAGTTACAAATAAATTTCACTTTATATTTCTTTAGACAAAAATCAAAAACAAAAAATTCAACTTCCTTCTGATTCTTCACCCTCTCTTTCTAAACGGTGGTGAACCTTTGGTTTTTACAAAAACATTTTGGGGGTTGTAATGCTATGTTCCATTTTAGTTTTTTTGATTCAAGTTATTGTCAAGTTTTTGAGTCATATTTCAGTCTAGGAAATTTTAATTCTCTTTTACTGGACTCACTTTTTTCAGATCTCCAATTGAAACTTCCAAATTGGGCGAAGGTGCATTGTTCAGAAAACTTTCTCAAACACCTCACACAGTCGCACATCTTTAGAGAAACAAAAGAATGCCTAAATTAATCTATAGAAGCAACGTTCTGCCTAGGTAGTTACAAAAAAATTTCTGTGGTTTCATATCTCTTCCCAAAAAAAAAACTTCTTTCTTCTCCCTCTGTTTCTTTACATTCTTCTCTCTCTGTTTCTTTACATTCTTCTCTTTCTCTCTCCCTCTCTTTCTGTACTCTATTCCTGCAACAACTTTGAAACATTTTCTCCACACAAGTTTTTCCCTGTTTGCAGAAATACTCAGAAAGAAGACTTCTTTTCTACTTTTTAAAAATAATTAAAACAACTGAATCAATATACATAGCAGCGAAAATTATCTGAAAAAAGAAAAAGAAAATTGAGTGAGAGAGAGAGTCTGTAAGATTTTGAAAGGTAAGTTTTTACAAATTTTCCCCTTTATATTTCTGGCTCTTAATTTATTCTTCTGTTAATAAATGGTTGATTTTGTATTTACATAATTTAAATTTTACTATTAATTGGCTAATGAAATTTGAGGGCATTTGTCGATGAGGAGGAGGATAATCTGTGCTATATGTTCAAAGTCCAGCAAGATTTGGTTTTTGAGATTATTTTATGATTAGTTTTAGGGTTATTTTACAAAAGAAATACAGTTGACAGAAATCTGGATAAATAATTAATGAAATAGAAAAAAAAAGAAATATATATATATATATATATATATATATAAGAATTTGTTTTTGTTGCATGTAATACTATAGGTGTTGAACAATTATTGTATTACAATGTTAGGGGTGAATTCATTGAATTTTGTGTCATTTTTATTCTGTTTTAGTACAATGCAGCCATACAGATGCGTTGACAGTTGAAAAGAGTTTTAGTTTCAGTTGTTTCAAGCATTCGAATTTAGTTACCTGCTTGGTAAATCTTTGGTTTAAGGCATTGAAAAAAAAAAAAAAGATATGTTATCTATTTGTTTATTGTTTTGACTCAACCTATTATTTGAGGATTGAATATAGTGAAAATGGCTGCTTTCCTAATTGTTGCCAAAAAAAAAAAAACACAGCAATCGTTCACTTTTTTTTTTTATTTTTATGGGTTTGGTTTGATACTCTTCAAAATTTGTATTACATGCCGAAATTGGTAACATAAATGCGTGTATGTATGTTTTGTTTGAAATGTAATTTACCAATTAGTTTTTGTTTAGATGGTTTTCCTCTCCCCACAGTGTTCACATACTTGTGTTGGAGGTCCTAAATTCATTGCCTCCATAAATTTTGTACGCATTTTATCTTTGCATCTTATAAGCCTTCAAAGAGATGAATGGTAATATCCCTTCTCTGATCTTGAAAAACTGTTGGTATGTCAAGTTGAAATTAATTAATTCGTCAATCTTACTTATTTTAAGATAAGTGCTAATCAAATTTAGAAGGTTTGCATATTAAGCCAAGAGTAGCAGCTTTTGTATTTAGATTTTTTTGAGATTAGCATGGAGTATTTCAGTTACAAAGGAAGTGGGTCTACCACAAGCCAAAAAATATATAAATACATAAATAAGGAAATTTGTTTTTGAGATTACTGTTGTTTTACTAATTTACTTTGTTCAAACACAATCTGTATTTTGTATGTCTCATTCAAGCCATAAATGGAAAATTGTTGTAATACCACTTTTTTGTTTCTTTTGTAGGAAAAAAAAAGTTTCCATCATTGGTATTGAATTTTTTTGTATCATCCAAATTAAAATTCATTTAAAAATCTGTAATATGCCTTTTAGTTTTGCATAGTGATAAAGGTGTTCATTAAAGCTTGCTATTTGTTAAGTCTCTCTCAACCCTCTCTCTGAATGTTTGCCTCAAATTTATAATATCTAATACCATGCCCATCCTGTGCAATCATATATAACTAAGTTATATAACTTACATTTTAGACCAAGTTACAATTTCAACAGCTAATACTATCATAGGAATTATATCCGTAGCCTTTTGTAATTTCCTATATTAAAATAGAGTTCCAAACATGTTTATATCTATAATTATTTATAGCTATGAATTGATTTTCTCATGCTTAACCTTTACCACTCCAATACAAAGAATTATTGTAGTTCTTAGCCTGTATGGATCTTATCATTTGAGTTTTGCTTTTGCCTTTGTCTCTGTTCTTCTGCTTGCAATATTCCAGCTAAATATAGCCATTTTTTGTTTCTCTGTATTACTGTAGTTCTTAGCATGTATGGATCATTCTTCTTCAATTGGTTTATAGGAAAGAGATGAGATTTTATAAGGAGAATGCTTGGGTCAAGATTGTCATAGCATTGAGTAACTGTGATAGCTAATTGCGGTTGCTATTGGTTTATGTGTAAATTAAATGTCTAGAACTAAGATAGATGTGGCAATAGTGTTTATTGAAATTCTTTATAAATTGAATCTTTAGCTGCATGATTTACAATTAATATGAAGTTGTATGTTTTTATTGTTGCAAAATTTTATTTGGATTCTGGCTTTAAGCCTAGCTAGGTAAACATACAACGGTTGCAATTCTTTGTAAATAGTTTTCTCTTTCTTTCTTTTTTCTTTCTTTTAGATTTTTTCTTCATGGGAAAATCAACCTCTTAATGGTTCCTTTAGCCTTTTCTTTTTATCATAAGGTTGATTAATTATTTTTTTATTTAACTATCCCGTGCATCGCACGGGTTAGCGACTAGTAACTAATAATAACCATATCACACATAACGTTTGTACTAAAACCTTATAACTAAAACATATCACAACCTATTTTACCATCAGACCTACATATAGCCTGTTTACCACTTTCATAACTGAAAAATGAGGCATACATATTAATTTTATTACTATAAGCATGGATTAAGATAAGCATATTTATGAAATAAAAAATAAATAAATAAAGGATTAAGATGAGAGCAGCCCAACCTGATGAAAGGTCTAGACAAGATGTGGCTGAAAGTTGGTCTGAAATGTGATTGGCCCAACCTGCAAAAGAATAGTGAATGTGATTGGAACAAATCATAAGTTTTCAACAGTAAAATTCAAACAGCATTATCAATTAACTGTATTGGACTTTTCTATAAGAAGGGCCAATTTTAAGCAAGCCAATTATACTTTAGTAATAACTTTGTGCATTTAAAAAGTTTGGGGCAGCCCATTAGAAGAAAGCTGCTGGATTTGTTCAAGGCAAAAAGGAACCCCTAAAACTTGTCTCTACCCCCAAAATCATTGACAAAAATCAGTTATGCTGCCTGTGATTGTTTCTAGTACCGTGCAAAACAAAAGTCAGTTTTTTTTTTCCCCAATCGCATAAAGAAACAATTCTTCAAATTTAATCTCCAAAACCTAAATTTACTATAATTTGAAGTATCAACCTTCACATATAAGTACAATGAAAAATCAGCCTTATTTTTAACACATTTCAATAACTGAGAACTTCAGAGCAGAGCAACATATTGTATTTTTATGACCTCTACACAATTTTAAATTCACAATTTAAGCATCCATGTAAAAAAACAAACCGGGCGAAGAAAAAATCCCAAAAAATAACTAGAGCTTTCTGTCTTCATTAAAACATGGTACCATCACACCATTAAACATAAACTCAATCAAAATTTCTAAAATTTCTATAGACTTGTGAACAATTGCATCTCATCATAGGAACAACCAACAAAGCACTAAAATTAAATCCTCAGCAAATATAAACAAACCCAGCAACATAATCCGATTTCCACAAACCAATTCAATCTCAAACAACAAATATAAAGTTCCTCAAAACAGAACACACAAACCCACTAAAATTAAATCCTCAGCAAATATAAAGTTTTGTCCTTTGTTAGAAATTCAAAACAAAACCCACAAACCCACTAAAATTAAATCCTCAGCAAATATAAAGTTTTGTCCTTTTTTAGAAATTCAAAACAAAACCCACAAACCCAATGTTTCTCGGCAACCAAACGGTGAAACCCATTATATATAAACACTGTTTCTCACCTTTTTTTTTGGTTTTCACAGACCGCGTAGACTGATCAAAGCTCTGTGAGTGAGAGTTTTCTACTTCGGTGGACTTTATCAAACTTTAGGAGGAGAGGCCTGAGACGATACACCTCGCTGTGGCTTTACCAAACTCTTCGCCGAAGCTGATGAATGTGAGAGTGCAGACTGAGTGAGAGAAGAGGGTGACTGAGAGAGGCCCTCAAGTGTGAGAGTGAGAGGGAGAGGGAGAGGGTGAGTGAGAGATCGTGAGACTGGAGAGGTGAGAGAGCTCTGTGAGTGAGACTGGAGAGATGAGAGACTGTGAGAGAGGCGAGAGAGGCCCTCAAGTGTGAGAGTGAGAGGGAGAGGGAGAGGGTGAGTGAGAGACCGTGAGACTGGAGAGGTGAGAGAGCTCTGTGAGTGAGACTGGAGAGATGAGAGACTGTGAGAGAGGCGTTATTTTTAAAAAATGTCCAAGCTCTGATTTCTCAGATGGTTAAAGCGTGCTAAGCACAATTAAAAATCGAGTCTCTACCTCTCGACTTCCAAGTGTCGTCCACGTCATTATCAAAGCCAGGTGTACTCCACGTGGATGCTGGGTCAGAACTCGAGTCTTTAAGACTCGAATTCCACGTGTACTCCACATGGCAGTTGGCCACGTCAATTTCAAAAAACCGAGCCTGAAAGACTCGATTTATTCAAGGAAAATCGAGTCTTAAAGACTCGAGATGTTACTAATACATATACTTCATAATCAGGGCCAACTAACTGTATAGTTGTACAGTTATGGTTAAATACCAATTTCGTTCTTCTTTCTTTCTTTTATCTCCAGTTCACGCAGCTTCTTCACTTTGCCTATGTTATTCCTCACTTCTCTCTTCTTTATTTTTTTTTTGCTTAAATTGATTTTGGCCATCAACGGTAAGATCGATCGCTCTCTCTCTTGGATTTCTCTCTCACCATCCGTTCGTCCCTCTCTCTCTCATGCCTCACTCTCTGTTTGCGACTTTGGGTAGCCGATCTAGTGGTGGTCGTGGTTGTGGTGTGGCTGTGGGTATGGATGTGAGACGTGAGCAAAATCTAATCAGAGCCATGGTGGGTTTGGGTATTGTGAATTTTCTATGGGTTTGGGTTTTGGTTTTGTGAATTTTTTTTGGGTTTGAATATTGTGAATTTTCTGGGTTTGTCACTTGTTCATTGTGATGAAGGTGTGTTTTCAGTTTTGGTTTGCTGTGTGGGAAAAATTATATTATGTTTCGGGTGTATGGACCCAGCTGCTGTGAGATAGATGGCATATATACCCGAAACATTATATTCTATCTCTCGCTGTGTGGGTGTGGAGTGGTGTAAAGTTTTGGTGAACAAAACTTTTTAGGTAAAGCTGTGGAAAATGAACCCAGAAAATTCCGTATCTCAAGAAAATTCACAAAATTTCTTTGGTCTGACTAGTTTTGGTGAACAAAATCTCTCGCTGTGTGGGTGTGGTGTAAAGTTTTGGTGAACAAAACTTTTTAGGTAAAGCTGTGGAAAATGAACCCAGAAAATTCCGTATCTCAAGAAAATTCACAAAATTTCTTTGGTCTGACTTGGTTTTGTTATTTGTTGATTATTTCGTATCTCAAGAGTCAAGAAGTAAAGGGATTTTTAAACAAAGGAGTAAAAAAAAGAGTCTTTTTTCTTATAAATTGCCACTCAAAAATGGTAATGCGTTTGTTTGTTGTAGATTAGACAAGGGATTTGTTACAGAATTTTTTGCAAGTATAAACAATTAAACATGAACCAATTAACACAAGGATCTGGATTGCTGTATTGTTGGCCTCTCATCTTTTGTTAAAAAAATCATTTTATGATTTCTGGGTATTCAATATTCATCACTTGTAATGGTATGAGGTAATGGAAGGGTGACAAAAGGAAAAGAACTGTTTATAAAAAATCTGTTTATGTTTATCAAGGAGAAACAGAGGAGTTTGGGAGGGGAAAAAAGAGAAGTGGGGGAGAAAGAAAGAGACATGCGGGTAAGGAAAAAAAAAAAAAAAGAGGTTGGAACTTTATAAAAAACCTGACCCAATTTGACACGTGGGCTCCACATGTTGGAGTGAAATTTGAGTTTTTGTGAAGAAATCTAAACTCAGTTTTTTACCCAAACGAATTGTAGTGTGAGTTAAGTAAGAAATAAAGAAGAGATAGGAGAATTGAGTTTAGTTTTAGAGTCATGAAAACTGATTTAAGAAAATTGAGTTTGAGTGATGCTTCAAGCCAAACAAGCAGTCATTTTCCTAACTTGTCACTGTTAAGTAAAAGTATCATACCACTTTTTTATCTTTTCCTTTTTCTTTCTTTCTTTCTTTCTTCTGAGTTCCACCGGTTTTTTTTTGCTTTTTTCTCTGCTTCTTTCTTTCTTCTTCATGCCCACTCCACCTCCGACAACTTTTTTTTTTCTTCTTTTTCTTCATTCTTTCTTTTTCTCTCTCTTTCTTTCTTTCTTCCTTCTTCCACTGAGTTCCACCATTTCACTGGTCAATCCCACAGTTCAAAGTCATCGTTGAACCATTTCTCTCTCCAACAATTGACCAAATACTAGATTTTCTCACCAACCAAACATCGAAATTTTTATCTCTACCCAGATCCTTGATATAAATGCGACGAATTGTCTCTCCTAATTCTCAGCCGATGTTTTCTTCTTCTTCATCTTCTTTGTCTGGGTCGACTCCAACTCCGACTCCGGCTCCGACGACGACATCGACGTCGATGACCGAGACGGTGAATGGGTCCCACCTGTTCAACATCTCAGGGTACCCGCTCTTGAAAGGTATTGGGATCGGAAACTACGTGGCGTCCGATACTTTCACCGCTGGCGGGTACTCTTGGGCAATTTATTTTTACCCGGACGGCTATAATGTGCAGGACAATGCTACGTATGTTTCGTTGTTTATAGGTTTGGCGAGCGAAGGCACTGAGGTGAGAGCGCTTTTTGAACTGAAGCTTTTGGATCAGAGTGGGAAAGAGAGGCATAAGGTTTGTACCCGGTTCGATAGGGGGCCTTGCACGATCAGAAAACGCGGTATCAAGTGG